>JAKSZT010054304.1:44079028-44224506 GCA_026826555.1 Tolypeutes matacus | reverse complement strand
CGGTCGCGTGAGAGATTCTTTTAGAGTTCCATATTATTCACAGATATCTCCTGCTGATTCTGTTTCCCGAAAGAACCCTGACTAATACAGGGGCCTTGAAGGAAATCTGAATATGGACTAAATAGGTAATATTGGGGGATTATTTTAAATTTATGGTGTAATAATAGGATTGCAGTTACATAGGAGAATATCCTATTTTTATGAGATAGATATGTGCTGAAATATTTAGTGGGTGAAGTGGTTTGAATCTAGTTGGTAGGTATTATGAGTGTTTTTAATACTATTATTTCAACTTTCAAATATTTCAGACATGAAAATTTGAAAATTTTCTTAATAAAAAGTTGAGGGACAGACGGTTTGCCTGCTAAAGACTATCTTTGATAATATCAGCATTCTTTTTTTTTTTTTTATGTAATAAGAGGACTTGTTGGTTTACAGAAGAGTCATGCAAAAAATACAGCATTCCCACATAACCCCCCCCAATTGTTGACACTTTATATTAGTGTGGTACTTTTGTTACAATTGATGAAAGAATATTAAAATAGTACTATTAACTATAGTCCATAGTTTACATTACATGTATTTTTCCCCATATACCACCCTATTATTAACACCTTGTATTAGTGTCATATATTTGTTATAATTCATAAAAGAACATTCTTATATTTGTACAATTAACCCCAGTCCATCATCCACAACAGGGTTCACTATGTTATACAGTCCCATGTTTCATCTTCTAACTTTCAGTCTAGTAATATACATGACCCAAAACCTCTCCTTTCAACCACATTCATATACATACTTCAGTGCTGTTAATTACACTCAATAATGTGCTAGAGTTTGCTTATTATAATAAGTTTATATCAGTGAGATCACACAATATTTGTCATTTTGCATCTGTCTTGTTGCAGTCAGCATAATGTCTTCAAGATTTACCCATGTTGTTACATGCTTCAGGACTTCATTCCTTTTACAGCTGAATAATATTCCATCATATGTATATTTTATTTATCCATTCATCAGTTAGTGGACACTTGGGTTGCTTGCATCTTTTGGCAGTTGTGAATAATGCCGCTGTGAACATTGGTATGCAAATATCTGTTCAAGTCCCTGCTTTCAGTTCTTCTAACTATATACCTAGTAGTGGGTTTGCTTTCAATTCTTTTGGTTATATACCTAATAGTAGGACTCCCAAGCCATATGGTAATTCTGTATTAAGTTTCCTCAGTTCTTCAAACTGCCAGTCTTCCACAGTAGCTATACCATTTTACATTCCCACCAACAATGAATGAATGTTCCTGTTTCTCCACATCCCCTCCAACTCTTGTAATTTTCTGGTTTAAAAAGAAAAAAAAAAAAAAATAGTAGCCATTCTAGTGGGTGTGAAATATCTCACTGTGGTTTTGATTTGCATTTCCCTAATAGCTAGTGATGGTGAGCAGCTTTCCATGTGCTTTTTAGCCATTTGTATATGCTCTTCAGAGAAATGCCTATTAAAGTCTTTTGCCCATTTTTATATTGGATTGTCTTTTTATTGTAAAGTTTTACTTCTGGATATTAAACCTTTATCAGATATGTGGTTTCCAAATATTTTCTCCCATTGAGTAGGTTGTCTTTTTACTTTGCTAGCAAATGCACAAAAGTTTTTAATTTTGAGGAGGTCCCGTTTATCTATTTTTTTCTTTTGTTGCTTGTGCTTTGGGTGTAAGGTTTATGAGATCCCTACCTACCACAAGGTCTTATAGATGTTTTCCTACATTATCTTCTAGGAGTTTTATCATCCTGGCTTTTATGTTAGGTCTTTAATCCATTTTGAGTTGGTTCTTGTATAGGGAGTGAGATAGGGACCCTCTTTCATTCGTTTGGTTAGGGATATCCAGTTCTCCCAGCACCATTTGTTGAAAAGACTGTTCTATTCCAGAAAAGTGAACTTGGTAGGCTTATCAAAAATCAGTTGAGCATAAATGTGAGAGTTTATTTCAGAACTCTCAATTCAATTCCATTGATCAATGTCTTTATCTTTATGCCAATACCATTCTGGTTTTTGTTTTTTGTTTGTTTGTTTGTTTTTCTATATGGTTGCGTGGTCATCTTTTTGGTATGTCGCTTTGCCGCGCAGCAGCCTGCACCTCTGCACCATGCAGATCTCGGACCCCTTTTTTCTTTTTTTACCAGGAGGTTCTGGGGATCAAACCTGGGTTCTCCATATGGTAAACAGGAGCTCCATTGCTTGAGCCACAGCCGCTTCCCATCATTCTGTTTTGACCACTGTAGCTTTATAATACACTTAAAGATTAGGCAGCTTGAGTCCTCCAACTTCACTCTTCTTTTTTAGGATGTTTTTGGCTATTCAGGACCCCTTTCTTTTCCAAATAAATTTGGTAATTGACTTTTCTATTTCCATAAAGTAGACTGTTGGAATTTTGATTGGGATTGTGTTGAATCTGTAAGTCATTTTAGATAGAATTGACTTCTTAATGATATTTAGCCTTCCAATCCATGAACATGGAATGTCCTTCCATTTATTTAGGTCTTCTTTGATTTCTTTTAACAGTGTTTTACAGTTTTTTGTGTACAAGTCTTGTACATTCTTGGTTAAATTTATTCCTAGATATTTCATTATTTTAGTTGCTATTGTAAGTGTAATTTTTTTTCTTGATATCCTCCTCAACTTGCTCATTACTAGTGTTTAGAAACACTGCTGATTTTTGTGTATTGATCTTGTTCCCTGCCACTTTGCTGAATTCATTTATTAGCTCTAGTAGCTTTGTTGTAGATTTTTGGGGGACTTTCTATATATAGGATCATGTCATCTGCAAATAGTGTATGTTTACTTCTTCCTTTCCAATTTTGATGCCCTTTATTTCTTTTTCTTGCCTAATTGCTCTGGCTAGAACTTCCAGTACAATGTTGAATAACAGTGGTGACAATGGACATCCTTGTCTTGTTCTAGATCTTAGAACAAAAGCTTTCAGACTTTCACCATTGAGTGTGATGCTAACTGTGAGTTTTTCAAGTATGCCCTTTATCATGTTGAGGAACTTTCCTTCTATTCCTATTTTTCTAAGTATTTTCAAGAAAGGATGTTGAATTTTGTGAAATGCATTTTCTGCACCAGTTGAGAGGATCATGTGGTTTTTACCCATTAATTGATTTTCTTATGTTGAACTACCCTTGCATACCTGGTGTAAAACCCAATTGATCATTCAATTTTTTGGAAGTTGGTCTTAATTCTTCTTAGAATAATTGGGAAAAATTCACCTGTGAAACCGCCTGATCCTGGGCTTTTCTTTTTTGGGAGGTTTTTGATGACTGTTTCAGTTTCTTTACTTGTAATTGGTCTGTAGAGTCTTCTGTTTCTTCTATAGTCAGTGTAGATTATTCATGTGTTTCTAGGAATTTGTCCATTTCATCTAGGTTATCTAATTTGGCATACAGTTGTTCATAGTATCCTCTTATGATCCTTTTTATTTCTGTGGGACTAGTGGTAATGTCCCCCCTCCTTTCAAGTTTTACTTATTTGCTCTTTCTTTTCTTTTTTCTTTGTCAGTCTAGCTGTTTGTCAATTTCATTGAACTTTTCAAAAAACCAACTTTCATTTTTGTTCTTTTAGTTTTGTTAATTCCAGCATTATTTTTTTTTTTTAACATTAGTGACCAGGAAACTGTTTATAATGTATTAAGCAATATTGAAATCATGTCCATTGTTCTATGCTTTCATAGGTATCCATTTGAACCTCCTAAGATCCGATTTCTGACTCCAATCTATCATCCAAACATTGATTCTGCTGGAAGGATTTGTCTAGATGTTCTCAAATTACCACCAAAAGTGAGTGGTGGGTAAAGGGTTGACTCTATGGCAGTCTGTTTGCCTCATCTGTAAAACTTGAATTAGAGTATTATTACATTTTTAGTAATATAAAAACACCTGCCTATCTGTCTATATATAGGGTGCCTGGAGACCATCCCTCAACATTGCAACTGTGTTGACCTCTATTCAGCTGCTCATGTCAGAACCCAACCCTGATGACCCGCTCATGGCTGACATAGTAAGTATCCCCATTTCCTCTGCACTGTGTGTCCTAATTTCTCTATACCTCTAACTCTCCATGTGTGAGGATAGCTGCAGCAGCTGGTGCTTACCACTACGAATCATTTTTCTCTCCGTTGACTTTTCTTTGATTTCATCTCAGTCCTCAGAATTTAAATATAATAAGCCAGTCTTCCTCAAGAATGCCAGGCAGTGGACAGAGAAGCATGCAAGACAGAAACAGAAGGTATGAAGTTTGTACAGCTCTGATTTTGCTACTATTAATTCATTGAGCATGTATGTATAAATAATGTTTATTAGCCTTGCCTGGTTACATTAGTTGATCCTTTTCTCCTATTGTAACCTTCTGATTACTTAGCAAAATAGCCTAGTAGCTCAACCAACAGATTTTTCCTAGCAACTATATATTGACAACACTAGAGGGCAGGCAACATCTGGTTAATTTTTTGTTCTTCTTGGAGATAGCAGGGATAGAGGGGAGGTGACTCAGAAAGTTTTCTTTTTAACACCAAGAAGGGACTATATTTGTTGGAGTGGCGGGAAGAGGGGTGCAGAATGGGAGGAGAAAACTGTCGTTTCTTATGAGCCATTCATGGATTAAAGGAGAAGGAAAAACTTCCCCAGTTTAAGTTCATAGAGTTTCCTCATTTAACAAAATACAAATTGCAGGGAAATGGAGATTAGCACATCTTGGTTATTGCTTGGTTCTAGCAATAACTTTCAGATTGAGTTAAGTAGAAGTTCTGTTTTACTTGTAAAAAGAAATTAAAAAATTAAAACATACAAAGATTGAGGAATATGCTTTTGGAGGGAATATCAAATACAAGAGGCAACAAAGAAGTACTTGGAAAGAATGTTACAGAGCTTCCTTTTCCTCCATCCTGGCATGAAACCTTGTTGTATTCACCCTATCTTCTCTTTTCTTAGGCTGATGAGGAAGAGATGCCTAATAATCTGCCAGTGGCCGCTGACTCAGAAGTACACAACAAAACACAAAAACAGAAAGCCAGACACCTGGGAGGAGTAGTAAAGAAATTTCGCCCTGATATTTAGGGGGTTTGTTCTGGTCCATCTTAGTTAATATATTTTCATTTTTTTTCTCTACAGTGATTCTCTGAGTATAACTTGTTTTATTTATCTTGTACATACGTATTTTTAAATCTTCTAATCTGAAAAATAAATAGTCATTTAATGTTGAGTATGTGTTTATCCTAAATGTGTGTCTGGGAGTGAACTGGCCAGAAAGCTATGCAGCATTAAAATATTTGGAATTGTTGTCCTTTATTTTGCAGGCTTACCACCATCACTTGGGACACTAAATGTTTGACATAGATGTAAAATTGCTGCTAGAAACAATTCAATACCACTAGGCTTTCAGGGATTCTAGGCTTTGGTGGAATTTTAACACAATTTGAGAATAAAAGTGATATGCCCTCTTTTTATTATCATTATTTAAATTTTTTGCAGCTTTCACTTTTTGTGATTTACATAGCTGACCGCAATTGCTGTGGTATAACTTTCATTATTCAAGTTATTTATTGAGCACCTACTATATGCCAAGCATTGCGCTAGTGTTTTAGAATATAATGGTAAGCACAATCAGACATTTAAAATAGGAATTGTTACAATCTCTTTCTCTGTAGTTTCATTTCATGCCAAAAATAAGTGCTAGACTTGAATCTCCTACACATGATTTTATACTACACTTGACTTGTCTTCATTATTGTATTTAAATGACAGAAGTAACAGATTTGAGCAGAAATCAATTGAAGTGGGAAGAGGTTAGCCATGCTGAGTAAAAATTTTGAGAAATGTGGATATTAGGACTGCCTACATAGAGAAATAGACTATAATGTCCCTTCCCTTATCCCAGTGGAGCAATGAGCATTTTAGATCTAGGCTAGGTACTGTGCGTGTAAAATACATCTCTGAATATGCAATTTCCATTCATCTGCCTGTGAATTACTTTGTACCTTTCACTCAGCAGCAACCTGCCATATAGCATGTGTGCTGTTTAACTCCTGCAAAGAAGAGGGCATGATAAGAAGTGTGAATTATATAAACCACTTGTATTAGTCAGGGTTCTCAGGGAAACAGAATCAATAGGAGATATCTGTCAATAATATGAGATTTTATAAGAGTCTCTCACGTGACCATGGGGATGCACAAGTCCAGGTTCCGCAGGCAGGCTGCAAACCAGGCGCTCTGATGAAAGTCCAATCAAGGTCCTTGATGAGTTTCCGAGAGACGTTGGCTGTCCAGAGATGAGCTGGTAAATTCTCACTGAATGCTGAAATCACTTCCCCTCTTAAAGCATTCAACTGATTGGATAAAGCGTCACTTGTTGCTGACCGTAATCTCCCTGATTGACCTAGATGTAATCAGCTATCTATGCAGTAAACCCACTGGTGACTAAAGTCCATAAATGTCTTTGTATTACAATTAGCCCAGTGCTTGCTTAACCAAACAACTGGGCACAATTATCTGGCTGAGTTGACATATTACCCTAACCATCACAGTCTACCCCTTGTCAACTCAGCAACCATACACATTACCTTAAACCGTACTTGTCTTAAGTAAAAACAATAACAGACATGCATACATATATATTTCCACCTAGCAATGTTCAACTCTCCTGCGTACAACCGGAAACGCATTAATTCCCTACAGAATAAGGTACAAGTCCTTGGGTAATATTCACTCTTAAACTTGACATCCTTAAATATTATGACATGAAACTAATACAATTTTTCATATGATAGGGGAAAAGGTTGGGGAAGAAAACAAATTCATTTTATGTACATATACAGTCATATTCATAACGAAACAAGGAAGAAAGATCATTGTGGGGTGCCTAAGGGTTGCCACCTGAGAGCCTCCTTGTTGCTCAAATGTGGCCTCTCTCTAAGCCAAACTCAGCATATGATTGCATTACCTTCCCCCCAACGTGGGACATGACTCCCAGGGATGAGCCTCCCTGGCAACGAGGGATTAATACCAAGTGCCAACTGGCAGCTTTTTGCAGTGGCAGTATCGTAGCCAATGAGGTTTATCCGAGGCACGATTATTGCTAATTGAAAACTTTTCCCAAGTGCCAACTGGCAACACAACTGGAAAAAGACCTTGAATAAAAGGGGGAAACGGTAAAGACAAATGAGTTCAAGTGGCTAAGAGACTTCAAAGAGAGTCGGGAGGTCATCCCAGAGGTAACTCTTACGCACACCTCAGTAGGAGCTCATAGAACATCTAAGTGCCTATCACCCCACTCAGTGGGGTTCCTGAGAGCTCCGGAGACACCCTGGTCTTATATAAGGGGGGATAGCCCCAGAGACTGATGCCTTATCAGTGGGTTCTATTTTGTAATATGTGCTCCTGAGAGTGACAGAATTAGACTCAAATAAGTCCTCCCTGCACATGGTTCACCAGTCCCTTCTATTCAAACCTACATGTGATGCTGGAGTTTCTTAGGTATACTTCCAGAGACTGGAGCCTCTCACCTACCTATGTGCCAGGTGTGCATGAAATCTAGGTGGAGCTGCAACTCCTACCCTACAGCTTAATGGACTCATCCAAGTCACCTGGTGAGGAGACAACGATGGGAAATGGCCATCCCAGGGAATGGAGAGGATGCAGGCAGGATCATCCCACCCACCATATCCATGGGATATAAGCCCTCTCTCACTTGGAGTTGGAGTGGACATCACCATCCCAGTCGCCTCTGGATTGGGGGAAGAACTATGGACTAGAGTGGACTTGATGGTATTCTCTTGCTCACAAGAGAATTTCTTGCAATGCAAGAAATTATAACAATGAGGTGGAGCCAGTGGCCACTCGACAGTTTTTTGGGTAGGGAGGGGATGAGCAGTTGAAATACAGGGGCTTCTTTGGAAGTTGGAGGTTGTCCTGAGTACTGTTGTGGCAATGGATGTAGGCCATTTTAAATTAGCACACACCACTCAGAACTGAGTGGGAGAGAGTGTGGTCTACAGTGTGAACTGTGGTCTATGGTTGGTGGCAAGGCTCCAGGAGGTGTAAGTTCATTGAGGTTGGTGGGCCACACTATGGGAGATGTTTGTGTTGGATGTGGTGGGAGGTGTGGGAGGTGGGCAACATGGGAATCCGAGTGGGTTCCGTATAATATTTTAGGTAATCTAAGCACCTCTTAAAATATATGTATATATATATATAAAAAATAACATTTTTGTAAGCAAATACACATATATGCATATATATTTATATATCATTTTACAAATGTTAAAAAAAAAAAAAAGAAAGATCATGACTTACAGTCCTCGTTTCTGTAACTGGTCACGTGGTTTAAGTTCATATTTATCACTACCTTCTTCCACTACCCATTCCATGTTCCTGTACCCTCAGCAAGCACTTCAGCTGGCCATGGTTCTTTGCCTGGCAGAGTGACCCAAACTCTCATTCCTGAAGATTGTGGGCCATTGTTAGTCCTGTTTGGATTGGGTTGTTGCAATTTTCCATTGACTTTAATCACAGGGCATGGCAGTACTGAGACATCCTAGAGGATCTCTTGTATAAACTCTTCTTTACCCCCATTATTTAGGTGCAGTCCTATTTCCCCTTGATAGTCAGGATCTTTCACCCCAGCCAATACAGTAATTCCCTTCTTTGCCTGTTGATTCACAGTTAAGAGGAGCCCAAAATGGCCAGGTGGCAATCTTAACTTCCAGCTCAATGAAATCGTGTTCCCTACTGTCAGCACTCTTCCTTTGGGGACTAAAACCTGTAGACCAGCAGAGCTTAAGGTTACAGGGACAGGAAGCAAAAATTTTGTTAACTAGTGTGTCACTAGGGGTAAAAGTGAGTGGTGCCACTCCCATTTCCATCCCTTGATTCCTGGACCCATGAATCCTGGTTATGCGAGAAACGGCACCGTAGAGAGGATGCTGATTTAGAGCACACACAGCCTCCTGGAGAACATTGCCCCAGCCCTGCAAGGTATTGCCACCTAGTTGGTGCCGTAATTGAGTCTTCAAAAGGCCATTCCACCGTTCTATTAATCGAGTTGCTTCAGGGTAATGGGGACCATGTTAAGACCAGTGAATTCCATGAGCATGTGCCCATTCCTGCACATCATTTGCTGTGAAGTAGGTTCCTTGATCAGAAGCAATGCTGTGTGGAATGCCATGGTGGCAGATAAAACATTGGTAAGTCCACAGATGGTAGTTTTGGAAGAAGCATTGCATGCCAGAAATGCAAACCCATATCCAGAGTATGTGTCTATTCCAGTTAAAACAAATCGCTGCCCCTTCTGTGGTGGAAATGGTCCAATGTAGTCAACCTGCCACCAGGTAGCAGGCTGGTCACCTCAAGGAATGGTGCCATATCGGGGGCTGAGTGTAGGTCTCTGCTGCTGGCAGATTGGGCATTCAGCAGTGGCTGTAGCCAAGTCAGCCTTGGTGAGGGGAAGTCCATGTTGCTGAGCCCATGCATAACCTCCATCCCTACCTCCATGGCCACTTTGTTCATGAGCCCATTGGGCAATGACAGGAATGGCTGGGGAAAGAGGCTGAGCATTAGCCACAGAGCGGGTCATCTTATCCACTTGATTATTAAAATCTTCCTCTGCTGAAGTCACCCTCTGGTGAGCATTTACATGGGACACATATTTTCATGTTTTTCGCCCACTCGGGTCTGTACACATACCTCTTCACCAGACCTCTTTGTCAACCAATTTTCCAATCATGTTCCTTCCAAGTCCCTGACCATCCAGCCAAACCATTGGCAGCAGCCCATGAATCAGGGTACAAGCGCACCTCTGGCCATTTCTTCTTCCAAGCAAAATGAACAACCAGATGCACTGCTTGACGTTCTGCCCACTGGGAGTATTTACACTCACCACTATCCTTCAGTGATGTCCCAGAAAAGGGCTGCAGTGCCACAGCTGCCTACTTTCAGGTGGTACCTGTATATCGTGCAGAGCCATCTGTAAACCAGGCCTGAGCTTTCTCATCCTCAGTCAACTGATTGCAAGGGATTTCCCAAGAGGCCAAAGCTATGGGCTGGGAAAGAGAAGGTAACATGACGGGTGGTGGCTATGGGCATTTGGGCTGCTTCCTCATGTAACTTACTTGTACCTTCAGGACCCGCTCAAGCCCTATCTCGTATATACCACTTCCACTTTATTATGGAGTGCTGCTATGCATGCCCAACTTTATGGTCTGGTGACTCATGATAGGCAACTGAGGTCTCGTGGTAACTGGATGGCCCATGGTTAAGTGTTCAATCTCTACTAAGGCCCAATAGCAGGGCAAAAGCTGTTTCTCAAAAGGAGAGTCGTTATCTACAGAAGATGACAGGGCTTTGCTCCAAAATCCTAGGGCATGCATTGTGATTCTCCTATAGGGGCCTGCCAAAGGCTCCAGACAGCATCTCTACTTGCCACTGAAACTTCCAGCACCATTGAATCTGCTGGATCATATGGCCCAAGTGGTAGCCCAGCTTGCACAGCAGCCTGGACCTGTTGCAGAGCCTCCTCTTGTTCCATTCCCCAATCAAAACTAGCAGCTTTACTGGTCACTAGGTAAATGGGCCAGAGTAGCACACCCAAATGAGGAATGTGTTGTCTCTAAAATCCAAAGTGACCAACTAAGCGTTGTGTCTCTTTTTTGGTCATAGGACGTGCTATATGCAACAGCTTATTCTTCACTTTAGAAGGGATATCTTGATATGCCCCACACCACTGGACACCTAGAAATTTCACTGAGGTGGAAGGACCCTGTAATTTTGTTGGATTTATCTCCCATCCTTTCTCACGTAAGTGCCTTACCAATAAGTCTAGAGTCTTTGCTACTTCTTGCTCACTAAGTACTATCAACATGATATCATCAATATAATGGAGCAGTGTGATGTCTTATGGGAGATAGAGACAATCAAGTTCCCTGCGGACAATATTATGACATAGGGCTGGAGAGTTGATATACCCCTGAGTCAGGACAGTGAAGGTATACTGTTGGCCTTGCCAGCTGAAACCAAACTGTTTCTGGTGGTTTTTATTAATGGCAATTAAGAAAAAAGCATTTGCCAGATCAACAATTGCATACCAGGTACCAGGGGATGTGTTGATTTGCTCAAGCAATGATACCACAGCTGGGACAGCAGCTGCAATTGGAGTCACCACCTGGTTAAGTTTACGATAATCTACTGTCATCCTCCAAGATCCATCTGTTTTCTACACAGGAAAAAAGGAGAGTTGAATGGAGATGTGGTGGGAATCACCACCCCTATATCCTTCAAATCATTCATGGTGGCACTAATCTCTGCAATCCCTCCCGTAACCTAATATTGCTTTTGATTTACTATTTTTAGGTAGGGGCAGTTCTACTGGCTTCAACTTGGCCTTTCCAACCATAATAGCCTTCACTCCACAAGTTAGGGATCTAACGTGGGGATTCTGCCAGTTACCGAGTATGTCTATTCCAATTATGCATTCTGGAACTGGGGAAATAACTACAGACTAGATCCAGGGACCCACTAGACCCATTGTGAGACGGACCTGAGCTAAAACTCCGTCAATCACCTGACCATACGTCCCTACTCTGACTGGTGGAACACAGTGACGTTTTGAGTCCCCTGGAATTAATGTCACTTCTGAGCCAGTGTCTAATAATCCCCAAAATGTCTGATCATTCCCTTTTCCCCAATGCACAGTTACTCTGGTAAAAGACTGTAGGTCTCCCTGGGGAAAGGTGGGAAGATTAACAGTATAAATTTTTGGCAGTTAACAGGATCCTTCCCCAAGGGGACTTGGCCTTCTCCTCTGGGTCTGTAAACTGTCTCAAGTCCGGGAATTGATTAAGGGGCCATGATTTTCTGCATCTGTAATTTGAATTAGGGTTTTGTTCATTCAACCTAGAACCCTTCTGTTTATACAGATCCAGAAAAAATTTAGTAGACTGTCCATCTGTTTCACTTCTAAGTACCTCATGATGTATTAGCCAATCCCATAACTCTATGCATCTCAGATTATTTTGAGTGCTGCTTTGAATCTGACTTTTATTGCAATCTCCCTGACTGATGTAGATGTAATCAGCTATCTATGCAGTAAACTTACTGGTGACTAAAGTCCATAAATGTGTTTGTATTACAATTAGCCCAGTGCTTGCTTGACCAAACAACTGGGCACAATTACCTGGCTGAGTTGACACATTGGCCTAACCATCATACCACTAATGACAAGTGATGGCATAAACCAAAAATATAAATTTCCTTTGTACTCCCCTTATTATAAATATTCAACTTCTACAGAATTCTTGAACTCACTTTTCAAAATCAGCTATTGTTCTCTTTAAAGCCCAGGGTTTCATTCCAGGTTTATCTCCTGTGGCCATGCATTCTTAAGTCAAGTTTGGGGTTTCTAGATACCATCAATATATCAATTAGGATGTTTTCAGTTGTGAGTCAAATCCAGCTCAAAATGGCGGTAGTATTAAAGGAACTTCATTGCCTTACTAAATGGAAAGTCCAGGGATAGGGCAAGCATCTGGACTGATAGATTCAGAGGCTCAACAATGCCATCAAGATCTTAGTTTCTTTCCATCTGCCACCCATAATATAAGCTTTCACTTAGGCTGTTTGTTCCTTAAGCTTCCCCTCCTGAAAGGGCTACCAGCGGCAATCAGGGTTATACACTTTTTCATGTCCAGCAATTCAGAGGGCTCTGCTTCCATGGAACAAATGCCCCTGTGATTGGACAACCGTGAAACCAATCTCTATGGCCAGGGAAATACCATGTGCTGATTGGTCTGGGTGGAGCCCAGATGCGAAGTAAGAGAAGGACTTAGGGAATAGTTGTAGGAAAGGAGCATCTCAGTTTCCCCTTTTACAGGCCCCAAACCCCTACACATCTAGTCCATCACCAAGTCTGGTCAGTTCTACCAGCCGCTTCTCCCTACCTCCACTTCTAGCACACTAGTTCAAGCTGCCATCATCTCTCACCTATACTTTAGTCACAGCCTTCTACTAGCCTCCAGTCTTGGCCCTATCATCCATGTCCTTCACAGCAACAAAGATAATCTTTTTGGCAATGTAAAAATTTTGCTCCCCCCACCCCCCGCCCTTAAGGTCCTCCAAGTGGCTTCCTATTGAAATTAGAATAAAATCCAATGTCCTTTGCTGCCCATAAGACCCTGGGTGATCTGGCTTCTGCTTGCTTCACTGTCCATTCTCATTGCACATCCTACCCCCCTTACATACCACCCTCCAGGCATACTGGTCTATCTTCAATATTCAGAGCATATCAAACTCATTCCTGCTTCAGGGCTTTCACATTTGCTGTTTCCTTTACCTCCTACGTTCCCCATGATGGCTCCTCATTTTTGTCTCAGCTCAAATGTAGCTACCTCTGAAAGTCCTTCTTGTCCATCCCATCTAAAGAAGCACCCAGAACCCCAGTCACTCTCAGGCCCAGAGCACATTACTCTGATTAATTTTTTTCATAGCCCTTGTATCTCTGAGAATGTGTCCATTTGTTTCTGTGTATATTATCTGACTCCAGGTGCTGGGAAAATGGTGGCTACAAAGGACTTTTCTTTCCAATTTCAGGAAACAGCTGAGCTGAAAGTTACTAGAAGTCATTCATTCATCTCCCTGATTTAATAAGTTTGGAGAACTTGGGCTGGAGAACAAAAATGGTACATGCCTGATGAGTATTAGAAAAGTCCAGGTTCCCACTCCCAGTCCAGGGAAGGGTAGGAAAAGGATTCAACACATGGGCTCTGGGGTCAAGGAAATCAGTTCCAGCCCTGGCAGCATAGCTTGCCAACTTAGAGACAGTGCATTTACTCAAGCTTGCTATGCTTCGAGTTTTTCCTCTGTAAAGTGGGGATAGTGGTACTACCTACCTCACGGAGTTTTTGTGAGGATTGAATGCAACTGAGGCTTGGCACAGTGCTGAGCTTTATTGTTTAGTGGAGACACTAAACAATAAAGAGACAGCAGTTCAACCACAGGTGGGTCCCAAAAAGCTGCCTCTGCCCACTGCTTACTTGCCAGTCTGCTCTGTTACTAGGATAAGCAAGCTGAGAGAAGTTTCTCAACTCCAAACCCCTAATTAAGGAGAGATGACATCCATGACTGATCATATAAACATTTCAGATTCCACGCTCCCTTCTCCTACTGCCCCCAGTCCCCCTCTCCACCTCTCCCCAAAAACTATCTAAACAAGAACAGATTTTACCACCCACCTTGCATGCAGTCTCTGAGCTAAGGCTGGGGACTAGCTATTTATCCTTTGGCGGCTGAGGGAATTCAACACATACAAATAAAGCTCCTTTTCCAGCCCAAGTGTGTATTTTTCCATCAGCATGTGGCCCCCCTTGCCCAGGTTGTCTTGTTTAGGTTGGGGCAGCCTGAGGGAGGGATAGACAGAGGGGGTGCGGAGCTGTGGTTTCAGAACCTGCTCCCCAGGATGGCTGGCAGCAGGGCAGCTTGGAGTCCTGGACTGCAGTGGGCTGCCAGAGCCCCAGCTGAAGCCTGGGAGAGAACTGGGGCAATGGACCAGACGTGCTCTTTACAGAAACAACACATTCCACTTTCCCCTTGCTTCTCAGCTTTTTGCCTGCCTCCTGCCACGGGCCCCAGAAAGTGCCTGTCCCTTTCTTCAACTCTCAGTTTATATCAGGGCTGACAGGTTATCCAGAGTGTCTCCCTCATCCCATCCTATCCCCCCATCCTCACCCCAGGGCTTCTCCCCTTCATGTGCTTGTTTTCTCTACTCACCTTTTCTCCCTTACCCCACATCCCACTAGATCAGGGGTTCTTAACAAGGGGTCCGTGAGCTTGAATTGAAATAAAAATAAATAAATAAAAAACATTATTCTTGTGGGGACGTGTTGGTGAGGGTGTGATATATTTATTAAATAATACACAGTTTAGTGTGGACTTAGTAAGGGGTCCGTGGTTTTCACTTGACTTGCAAAGGGGTCCATGGAACAAAAAAGGTCAACAATCCCTGCACTAGATCATGACCAGTCATTTGACCAGGAAGCCCTGCAACTCTGTGCTTCAAGAAGGGGTATGCTTTGAGGCTCCCTTCCTCCACCGCATCAGAGGTAACTTCTCCTATGGAGTGAGTTCTTATTCTCTAGGTTCTTTCTAGACCTGTTTGAGGAACCACCTGAACAAGGGCTGGGTAGAAGAGTGGTGCCCTGTGGGGGACCATCCAGTTTTGCCTTCCCTGGCTCACCACTCACCCCTGCATGTGACCAGGAAGGCTCCTCCCTCATGGCCCAGGTGCCCTCACTCCCTACCACCACCAATGCACTCCCCTATGAAACCCATAGCTCACTCACCGTGCTTCATGCCCCAGCTTTTCAGTTCCCCTCTCAGGAGTAGCTTCTCTGAATACCGTGCCTCTTCCTTCTCAAGAATTCTCAAGCCTGAGCAAGAAGAAAACTCAGAACCCCCAGAAACTCCCTCACTTTTTAGACTGGGTATGTAATAATAATAAGAGTTAACATTTTATCAAGTACTTACTATGTACTAGGCATTAAGCTAAGCTCTTTACAAGAAAAATCTCTTAATCTTTCATAACACTCAGAATTTAGGTACTATTATTTTCTACATTTTACTGATGAGGAAACTGAGACCCAAAGAGGTTACATAAAACTTAAGTACTCCCGGCTGTTAATGGTAGACTGGAATTCAAACGCAGGCCCATCTAATCCCAGTACCAGACATGACAACTGTCTAGAAATGGTTTCAATATTTTCATCTATCTCCTCAATTCTCCCCGGAAGAATTGATGGGATAATGGGCAATTCCTCCCCTTTTCTGGGCCTCAGTTTCCACCTCTATAAAATAAGGGGGTGACTTAGACACTCTCTAAGGTTTTATCAGTTCTTATCCTTGGAAGTTCTGCGATTCTGAAACTGCAGATTACTTGTTGAGATCCAAGGACTGAGAGGGTAGAGCCTGCCATCATCAGGTTCAGTGCTGCAGTTAGCGAGGCTGGTCTGTTACCTTCTGAACTCTCCCTTCCATTCTTCCCCCTCCTGCAGTATTCTCTTGCCCTAGGTTACCCTCTAAGGGCCTCCCACCCAGGCCTGCAATCACTGATACCCTATTCTGACAATGTTCTATCCTCCTTCTTCCCTGTCACAGTTCCCCTTCAATAACAGCCCTTCTTCTCCCACCTAACAGTTGATAAGAGGTCAGTGAGTTTACTCATGGGTTGTGGGTCAGGGGTGATGCAGAGAAGGGGTTGTTAAAGAAGCCTGTTGTCGACCCATTACTATAGTTGACTTATAGCTTGGCTTAGTGTGGAAAAGGATCTTGGATAGCCAGATTCTTTCAATCTCTCAGGACATTGCCCTGGGCAATGCTAAAAGAAAATAAGACAGCCCAGGAACTGAAGTTGAAAGGCTGCATGGAGGCACTTGAGATCAGGGGTTGCAATAAGGCACATGTAAGCAGAAGTTTTGAATAAACATAGACTGTGAGCCAGAAAAAGCAATGAGGTACAGAAAAGACAGAATTATTTAGAATTACTCTTCTGACCAAGTGAACCTACTTCAGGGATTTTATGTTACAGATATTGTTATACATGTGCTAAGTGGCATACATACAAGAACTTGTTGCAGAATTATTTGTAAGAGCAAAGATTAAGCAACCCAAATGCCCATCAAAAGGGAAATGATGAGATAAAACTATGACATGTCCATTGGATGGGATATAAGCTTACTGTTTAGAAAATAAGAAATCTCTCTTTACTAATATGGAAAGATCTTTGAGCTATATTAATAGGTGGGAAAAACAGAAGGCAGAATTGTAGTGTGCTATCCTTAGGGTAAAAGGGAAAAGTAAGACTCGATATGCATTTGCTTGTATATGCACAAAGAAACTCTGGAAGGATATATTAGAAACCACTAACAATAGTAACTAGTGAAGGTTTGGGAAGTGGGCAAATAGGAACAAGAATGGGAAGGAGACTTTGAAACGTAGGCTTGTATATTTGAACCATGAGAGTTCATTGCATATTCAAAAATTAAAATTTTTTTAAAGTTTTTAAATTATAAGAGGATGAGGAGATAGCTGGTTATGGTAAGAAGCAGATAGTGGTAAGAACAGGCCACTGAGGCAGCTGAACCCGCTAACAATGAGCATCAGACTCCCATTGGCTAGAACTGAGGGCTGCCTCCCACCTGGAAAGCCCTCTGGCTTCAGCCCCAGGAGGCCCAACCCTGCTGCCCTTTCTGGTCTTGGGTTTGCTGAGATTCGAAGTCCCTTAATGCCCCACACGAATCCTGTCAAAAAACACCTGCTTACTTGAGTTAGCCACCACGTCTATTCTCTCAAAACAAGAGCAGCTAAGGAAATGGCCTTCTCTGTAGTTAGGCCAGAAGGATAGAGAGGTTAGAATGCTCTGTCATCGAGAAAGCGTGGAGGATAGGAGGAGCCCATTTGCCCTCTCAGAAGGGAGTCAGGGGCTAAGTCAGTGAGGCCCTGATAGGATTCTGGGGCTATTATCTCATCCCCACGACTGCAGTTTTCTGTTGAGCTTGATCTCTTTCCCTTACCTCGAGAAGGGACCCACCTGCTTGGCTGTCTGGGGGCACCATTATACTCTGAAGCCAGGCTTTGGGAGGAAGATTCCCAAGGCAGAGTGAAGAAAGTCACCCAAGGAGAGAAAAACAGGCTGCTTCTTTGTGGTAAACAATATCAGGAAACTCCAGGAATATGTTTGGGCCTGAGAAGATGTTCAGAATCTGAGCAATGGAAAATCCAACCTGCTCACTGCTTTCTTTAGAATATTCTCTTGTCTAACAAAGTGCCAAGTCCACAATGGGCTCTTAAATAAATATGGGTGAGTGGAATTGATTCTGATGCCTCTAAACTTCAACCCTAAACCTCCTGGTCTGTGCCCCAGATGCTCAGAACCCAGAGGCCAGATTGAGGAAGAGCCTTGAGGCTCTCCATTCCTCGGTTCTCAAAGCAGCAACCCTCTCAGGCCACATCCCACAGCTCCACCAGAGGCAGCAGAAAGGAGCTGAGGGACACACATGGTACTTCACTGGTGCTTTATTATACAGAAGAGTCCAAATATTTACATCTTGACAATTCTTGCACTTCACACAGCTGGAGAATGCATAGGATTGGAAACCAGAAGTGTTGCAGGGGGTGGTGGGCAGAGGGTGGGAAAACTTGCTAAACCAGAGCAAAGGTAGTTAGAGGAAATGGTGCCAGAAAAAAAAAGAAGGGATCTAGCTACCTCCCATCACCCTCACTTACGTAGACCTACTGACTGTTATGAGCTCCCTCAGTCATTAACTTTTTGTTTTTGTTTTGTTTCTTAGGATTGAACCCTGGACCTCATATATGCAAAGCAGGCGTTCAACCACTGAGCTACACCTGCTCCCCAATCTTTAACCACCTTTAATACTTCCTGGAAAGGGAAACTAGAAGGAGGTTGGGAGGCTAGAAGTGGGGAGAGAAAGGCACAGAGAAAGCCCAGCTAGAGGTTCTGTTAATTCATAGTCTTCAAATCACAGCACTGCATAAAGGGGTTTTCCTCTTGGTATGTACAGAGGAGGTTAAAAGCCACGGTTCTACTATTGGAATTTCTTCTCCACAAGCCAGTCCGAGAGAAGTGTGTGGCTAGCACTGTTTGCCAAGGCACATCACACAAAGCTCATGGCAAAATGCACCAGGGCTACAGTTCCGAACATTTCTGCCACCTCAGCGCCCTTGAATGGATTCTTTAAACTATTTGCAAGGCTTTGTAAACCAAACAAAATGCATTTACATGTATTTAATAATTTGTTTTTTGATTCTGTGTTTAACCAAAGACATACATCGATCAGAACTACTGATAATAATGGACATAACCAAAGGAGTAACGTACTGACTTGCTCAAAACAAATTTTACTGCACAGCCTTATTTGGGGTACAACATCTTCTGGGCTTTTTGTATAATGAACATAGCTCACTACAAACATCTCCACTCTCTTCCCTCACTATTCTCCTCTGCCCAGAAGGTCCAGCTGCAGCACATACCCAGATTTTCAGGAGTAGAAGGTGACAGTGTGCCTGCAGCTGAAAAGCATTGACCATCTTTGCATGCAAGAGGCCATGTATAGGGAACAATTCCCATACCTGCCAAACCTCCAACACATGGCTGCTCAGTTTCACTTCAACACTGGCTCCCTAACCCCACGGGGGCAACAATGATGGGTGGCTTGAGGAAGGGTCTGGGGTAGAGGTCTCCACTAAATATCACATCAACTTTGTCATTCCTGGGCCATCTCAGAGAACTCATTTCCCTAGGAAGAGTCACCAGTTCTCAGTATGCCAAGCAGAGAAAACGCCAATCAAGAGCCCTTGATAGACCCTAGGGTGACCAGGGGTTCTCAAATAGCCAAGTAATAAATAAATGCATCATTTAGTGAGTGCCCACTGACTGTGTCCCTGTGTTAGGATCCTAAGATTCTCTGTGAAGCTCAGCACACTCACCTTCAGACCCTGTAAGAGTTCAGGCAACACAGCAGATCAAGTTAGATTTAGAAATGTGACAAGTTCCAGTGTTTGGGCTCTGTGGCCACAGTGCCCCACCCCTGCACCCCAGCCTAGGCAGACTCATTGAGCCATGTCAGAATATCTGGCAGGCACTGGGGGCAGTAGGAAGATAGAAGAGAAGCTGCTTGGGATGAAAGCAGGAGAAGGACTTTCCCAGGGCCATCTAATGGTGGAGTCGCCTGGTTGAGCTCCACAGGATCCAGGAGGAGTGTGCTGCATTCAGTCTTGGGATTCCAGAGGTGTGACCTGGAACAAACCTCATCCTTTTCTGAGCCTTGGGTTCTCTTTTTATGTCTGTAAGAATCATATTTTATGTCTGCAAGGATGTTTCAATTCTCACTTCCTCATCCTGAGATCGAATGTGTGTGTGTGTGTGTGTGTGTGTGGCAGGTGTGAAAGGGGAGTGGTACTCTGTGGAAATACTCGGAGGCACTTGGTAAACCAGAAGGAAGAAAGGTCACAAGATGTCAGTGGCCTATTTGATGTACCCAGGGAATCCCAAATACCTATAACGTATCTCACAATACAATACCTACAGTACACACTTCCCTCCTCTTTGCTGGCTATGTGCCCCCTGTCCCACAGAGAAGACAGCACCTATGATGAGAAGGGAAGGACAGGCTTGCAGCAGGAAGTGGCAGGGACCATATGATGGAGAACTATAGGAAGGCAATGCAGAGCTAAAGGGAAGCCAGAGAGCCCCAGACTTCCCTGTGCAAACCTTGCCAGGATCTAGGAACCCTCCCTCCTGCTGAGGGCGGAAGCTTCTTTGATGCTTGGACTTGGCAATGGAGTGGGAGTACACACAGGAATCCTGTTCTCCCTACCCCCAACTTAGGGGGCTCAGGAGGGACCCACCATGGCAGACACTTCACCATCCTTCCCAGGGCAGGATAAGAAGGGTGGGAGGGTAGAGTGTGTAGAGTCTCTTCTGATTGAGGGAATCATCGGTTGCCCCTGGTGCTTCACCCCAGGTCGAGCACCTAGGATTGGAGCTTTCAAGGATCGGTGGCATCTTGTGACATCACTGGATAGCATTAGGTGGTAAGAGATGAGATGTTGATAGGTATTCAAAAAAAAAACAACCAAACAACATAACCTGTTGTCAAATAATTTGGGGGACCAGGTTAACAAAGTTCACTAAGTTTTACTTCTGTAGTTCTCAGAGCCTTTACTATACTAATATAATATGCATTGTGGGGGAGCAGGTGTAGCTCAGTGGTTGAGCTCCTGCTTCCCACATACAAGGTCATGGGTTCAATTTCCAGTACCTCCTCCTCCTCAAAAAAAAAAAAAAAAGCATTGTGAATCTTTAAGAAAGGGACATAACATGCATTATTTTCTAAAACTTATTTCAATAAGGAGTCTTTTTGCATGGCATATCACAAAGTTAATGGGACACAGAACACACATTGTGTCCTATCCATAAGTCACAGAGATGTCCAAATGCCTTTGGCAGTCCCCTGCTTGGTGTTTCTCTCTGAGGTCTCTCTGCCATTGTGCCCTGATCCTGGGCCTGCTCAGCCTCCCCCACCCTTCACTGTCTTTTACTTCCCTCATTTCCCTTAAGTAGACTAATGTCCATGTCTCTGGTCCACAGCTTTAGAGATAACAGGGAAGAGGCCCAGCACTGAGGTGAAGTGAGGAAGGCCAAGGGGAAACCAGACCAAGAAGCACTCACTGGTGATGGCCGCAGGAGAGCGGAGGCCAGTGGAGCCATGTGCTGGAGCATCCTGCTACAGACCACACTATTCACTTTTGGTTGTATTTATTTTACAAGCAGCCATCGTTCATGGAGTGGGCAGAGAGGAAAGGGAAGAGATGGAAAGAGAAGAAGGAGGAGGGACATTTATAAGTGTGAGGCAAAGGCCGATCCAGAGGGCCGGAAGCCCCCTCCCACTGGCAAGGCCCCACCTACTGACGTGGCTCCCTCTGCCCTCAGCAACAGTTCTCCATCCATGGAGGGTGGAGGGCTCCCGAAATGCGTCCCCTCTGGCTCTACAAAATGGCTGCCCTCCAGCCTGGGGCCCCCTGGCTGCTGACAGGAGATGAGAGTCACTGAGGGAAAGCCATAGGTTTCCAGCACAGGGGGCCGCCCAGCCTCAGAGGCTTCCAGAATGAGATCTACATCAGAGAAGGCCACCAGGGCCTGGGTGGAATCGCAGGAGCTCTTCTCCAGCTCTCTGGCCGCGGTGTAGGCTAGGGGGCCTGTGTGGGGCCAGAGCCGCCGCAGGTCATCCCGGAAGTGGGGGTTGAAGAGCAGGTAGAGCAGCGGGTTGAGGCAGGCAGGCAGGGGCAGCACCACGAGCAGGACAGACTTGACGGCCTCAGGGGTGACGGGGAAGAGGCCCAGCATGGAGGCAAAGCTGAGGAAGGCCACAGGACAGTATAGCAACCCATCGGCGAAGATGAGCCAGGCCATGTGTCTCACCATGGCGCAGTCCCACACGGCCTCAAAGTCGCCCCGCGGCAGGTCACAGTAGAGTTTGATGTAAGCACCAGCTACTACCAGGAAGCAGAAGGAGTTCATCATCACCAGGGCCACGGCGAAGCCCAGGGCTGCTGGTTGTCCCTCCGGTGGGGCATAGGGCAGACAGAGTGGGGAGGCCCCATATTCTCCCACCGAGGCGAGGGGCAGAGCTGCAGCCAGCCCTGCCAGCATCAGGCAGCCCAGGGCCCCTGCTCGAACGCTGCCCAGAGAGGGGGCCTTTCCGTAGGCCCTGACGCAGGAGATGGAGACGCTGCACTGCACCGCGGCCAGAGTGAGCAGCAGCACGGATGCCTCTGACCCAAGCACGGCCAGGAAGCCCGTAGCCTGGCAGCCCAGCCCCATCTCCCAGCGGGCTCCATACTGGGCGAACTGACCAAAGGTCAGGGCATCGACGGAGGCCAGGAGGCCACAGGAAATGCCGGTCAAGGTGTTGGCGCCTGCAATTGCTCCTACCACAAACTTGACTGGCGGCAGTGGGGCAGGACCACCGGCAAACACGGTCAGCAGCACCAGCCCATTACAGAGCACGGAGAGCAGCACGATGGCCCACACAGCCAGGCGGATGCCCCAGCTCTCAAAGAGGTGCTCACAGGGCTTGAAGGGGCCTGTAGGAGAGAGGATTAGGTATTACTCCTGGGCCAGAGGCTGGGCTGCACAGGGTCCTGGAGTCAAGGCCAGGGAAGCTGACACAGTCCCTGCACTGAGAGAACTCCCAGTCTGGGGGAGGCAGAGAGGGTTCAGTCCTCAGAGAGCATCTAGGCTGGGACTGGGGGTAGGAGTTGTGGGATATACATAGCTCTTCTTCCAAGGAACTGTTGATAGGGTGAACTCTAACCTGCCTCCCAATACGCACAGAAAATTGAAGCACTTATAAACATACATAGTATGAGTTAATCTAGGGCAAACTCAGGCAATGCTAAGCAAAGCAGCCCTTTAGAAGAAAGGAAGGGACAGGAGTGGAAAGGACATCAGATTTGGGGCTATGGCAGGGATAGAGACACGGAAGCCCAACGGGCTCCCCAAAGAGTACCTACTCTGCAGCCCCAGGCTCTGCTTCTCCCAGTCATGACCCAGGGCTCCTCCACTGTGGATGAGTCCTGATGGGTAGCACACCCGGGGGGGGGGCCTCCCTTGCTCTGTGAGCAGGGCTGGACCACATTTAAGATTCAGGGGAGTCAATCAGTATTTGGGAGGTAAATCATATAGCAGGGGGCTCCATACCAGATGGGTTAAGAGCCTGGTGTTTTTCATCTCTCTCCCCAAGGTCTGTTCTTAAATCACCTTGTAACTTTGGACAAATCATTTTTAAATTTCATTTGGCTTCAGACTCCTGTTCCTCAGTGTATTGCTAAGTAGTTTGAGGACTTGAGAGGCTTTTGTGGAAGCTATTTTTTAAACATATTTTTTTCTGATTACCAATATTAGATGGTAATTGTAGAAAATGTGGAAAATATAAAGTGGAAAATATAAATATGATCTCACCTCTCAGGGAGAACTGATTGTTTTGGTATGTTTCCTTCCAGTTTTTTATTACTATTATTTAAAATACATGTATACATATAGATTTTTAAACTAAATTGCAATTTTACTGTATCTGGTTTCTTATTCTCTTTTTTAAGTTAAAATTTTATTATGCACATTTTCCCATATCCTTTACTCCACAGAAATGTGTTTTCAATGATTGTGTAATAAATACTCTTACCATATGGATGCACCACAATTTGTTAGACCATTTAATAAGCTATTTTAAAAGCAAGTTCAAATTGGACTTTGCCTTCTGGAACTTCCTGTTTTACCTCAACCCTGCTGATTATTGGTTTTCAGAGGTGAAACTTCTGGGTCCCTGTGAAGCATGTAGGTTTCCAAGTCAGAAAAAAAAAACCTGTTTCCTCCCAGGTTAAATTAGTGCTCTAGCCTGGGGCTGGCACTAGAGGGCGCGCTTTGTCCCCAAGTGCCTAGCGCAGGTAGTGGGCAGAGTCCGACAATCACCCTATGTGCCTTAGAGGTAAAGGGTGGAGGCGAAGAGGCCTGAGCCACATAAAGATGGAAAACTGGAAAATGGAGGTGGGTTGAAACAGAAGATTAAAACTGTTGACTACTTTCAAACCTGAACTGTTCTTCTGGGGTGAACTGGTTAGCATTTTACACCCAAAGGAAGGGACTTTCTTCATGCTAGACATCTTAGGTTGGATCACATCAAAGAGAAAGAGTATTTTCTTTCTTTCTTTCTTTTTTTTTTTTTTACAGCAAGATGGATTTAAGTGAGACTCTAAAGGAGGCTTCTCCAGCTATGAGTTAGTACAATAAGGGGTCACCCAGATTCTGCGTTGTTTTTCCACCCTGAAGAGTTTTAAGAAAGAAAGACTGCAATCTTCCTGGGGTAGAGCAGAGAGGGATGGAGAAGGTGACCATTCAGAGCCCACCTGGCTCTGGGATTCTGTGGTGTGGAACTTAGAGGGAACACTCAGGAGAAGCCCCACTTCCATCCTGAGCAAGGGGGTCAGGCTATCCGTTTTCTCCTGGATGCATAATTTCTAATTGGCTGACTCACAAAGTTTGCTTTGAGCCTGTCTACTCCCCCCAAGCAACCACCCAAGAGACGAACCATAGCTTCTTATGTAGGAGTTATAAGGGGAGGCTGCCCTCCCCTAGCAGGTTGGGTCCCAAGAAAGCAAGTGCCTTAAACATGGCTTCGGACAGGCTGGGCTGAACCAGACTCTCCATCTCATTTAGGTGGTTGGGTTCCCCTTCCACAGTTCTGCTTCCACACTCAGGTACCCATCTCACCTGGAATTGGGCTACACTGGACACTGGGGTGTGGCTTTGAGTCCTCCATCTCCAGCTGGAGCTCATCCAGATCCACGTCATCTGCACAGGAGAAGAGAGAGTGGCTTGGGGTCCTGGGTCTTGGTGTCAGTCAAGTCATGCCTTTCTCTAGACACCCATTCCTTTAAGATGACTTCCCCAACTAACTCCACTCAACACCGGTCATTCCAGAATCCCCACACATCCGTTTCTATCCTCGGGTGTAAATATTTGATCAGCTCGCTTTTATCCACATGGGGATTCTCTGCATTATTCGTTCTTTACAGCAAGTGCTGCAGTGCCTGTGACTTGCTCTTTCTCTTAGCACGCTCTTGTGCTCTTTCCGGTAGTCCTCAGTTGCCGCCATGAGCGCTGCTTAGACTTAGGGTGGAGGCTGCCTTCACAACGGGAGCTGGTAGTCATGTGGCTCTCCACCCTGGCCAGACTGTCTCTGTAATTCCATGTCCAGTTGTGAACACTACACATTGAAAAGGACATTGGTGAGCTGGGAGTGTATTCAGAGGAGGTGAACCAGGGATGGTGAGGGAGCAGAAGTCATTGTGTGAGAAACAGGAAAATTTAACATGAAGAAGGCAAGAGTAAGTGAGGGATACAATGGCTGTCTCAAAGAGCTGAAGGCCTATTAGGCATAAAGGAATTAGACTCATCCGTGCTGTTTGACCATGATCCAGGATCAATGGATGGATTGTAAAAGGAGGCAGATTACAAGTAAAATGGAGAAGTTTTAGTTCTTACTAACAAGAGTAAGTTCCTACAATGAGAGTTGTCCACCGAAGTAACACACCACTTTCAGGAGGCAGACAGGAGGTCCACGGGTGCTGAATGCAATGCCTACGGTATGCCAGGCAGAGGAATTCAGGATGAATAAGACATGGCCCTGCCCTCAGGTTGCTGGTGGAGGCAAATGATCATGATACAGTGTGCTGAATCCAACAACAAATTTACAGAGTGCTGAGGGTAACATTCCCTGAGCTTGCACTCCACGCCGGGCACGGTTGCCCAGTGAGACAGGGTCCCCTTCATGATCTCGTTAACCCTCGCGGCAGCAGCATGAGGCAGGTGCCACTGTTATCCTCATTCAAAAAATGAGGAAACCAAGACTCATCCAAGTTTAGTGGTTTGCCCAGGTCTCGTGGCTGGTGAGCAGCAGAGCAAAATTCAACCCCAGTTTGTCCGATTACAGAGCCCAGATGTTTAACCATTATGCTTTCCCAAGTGAGGGACTGATTGTTTGGTCTAGGGAGTGGGAAGTAACAACTAGAGAAAACTTTAGGGATTCATGAGCTGAGCATAATTTGTCACTGGAGATACTGAGGCAGAAAGTTCCCAGTGGGAGAGAGAGGGTACTTCTGCACTGAGTCAGAAGTTAGACCAGATAATTTTTAATGTTCCTTCTGATTTTGCATCTAGGCTCCATGAGCCTGTCAGGTTGGAAAAATAGGATTGGAAAGGTAAATCCGTGGTTAAAGAAATTTTATAGCACATTTGAATCAAAAGAGATTTTTCCCCCTCTTATTCATTATTGCAGTGTTGTTGTTTTTTAAGCAAGGGCTGGTGAACTCCAGGGAGGTTATGGACATCTTCTCAGGGGTCCATAAATTGTAAACAAATTTTGAAATGATCACCTAAGACATTTTTATAATTTATAAAGACAAACCTTCTTTTGCAGTGATAATTCATAACCATTCATTTTTTAAAGAATAAGACTTTAGTTTCTCAAGTCAGTGTTTCCTGACCCCCAAATCTGGGAAAGGTGTCTCAGGATCTAAGTGGGCCAAAAGAATTATTTCCCTTTAAAAGGAGCCTGTTCATTTTTCAAGTTTGAGAGACAGTGACCTGTGGGCTCTTCTTCCAATGTGCAGGTAATGTATAGGTGGCTGTCTTTGTTGTACTTGTCCCCATCTTTGGCTCAGGTGGGCTGTTTCCTAAGTGGATCCTTCTTCCTCACTTAAAGGGTAAATACTTGGGTTGGAAGTTTTCCCATGAAGCAGGAAGACTCCCACCCCTGGCCCAGACACTGTCAGGGCAGGTAGGAAGCCAAGGTGTGCCCACAGAGTCCTGGCATTTCCTCCCCTCTCTACCTTTCCTTCCCTGCCCACCCTCGCTCTCCAGAACAGAGCTTGGCAATTCTTTGAAATAAAAATGCATGAATGAAATGCAAGGGGTGAAACCCGTGGACTCCGTCTGAGGCTGGGAAAGTCACAGCCAAGGTGTTAGGTAACCTCTCTTCAAACGAGGAGGAAATCGAATCTGGCTGGAGCAGCAGCTCCTGGCTTTCCTTGTCGAGGTTCATTAGCTCCCACAGGAAGTGAGGGGCCCTGCCCTAGCTCCCGTTACAGGCAGCAGGCAGCCCACAATCCCGACACCCTGTGGTTCTCCCAGACGTAAGCCCGGTGGAAAGTTTCACCTTGAGGAAGGAAAGTTTCCGTTCCTCCTTCCAGCCCCCTGAGGGAGTGTACAGCAGACATCCGGGAACATCCCCTGGGGACAGCCGTCTGCGGGCCTAGAGCCAGACTGGCTGCTGGACTTCTCTTCTTGCAGGTCCCCATACACTCCCTGGGGAGGTCCTTTGGTACATGGGGTGGGAGGCTCCCAGGGTCCCCCACATTGCCTGCCCAAGACTTGGCCTCCATAAGCTGTGTCCTGGGCAACCCAGTGATACTCTCCCTGTGTTCCTAGACAGGTATGCCAGAGAGCACCCAGTTCTCAGTAAGAGTCGTCGTCGTGGTAGCAGCAGTAGTGGTAAACATACCTTGCCATTTATGGAATCTTTTAATCCTCCCAATTGCTTATGAGAGATGTAAAATCTTCCTCACTTGACAGAGAAGGAAGCTGGAGACTCAGCAAGGTTAAATAGCTTGTCCACGACAACCCAACTGGTGAATGGTATGGTCGGGTTTAGAACCCAAATCTGTCTACACTTTTATGAGATGTTTTTCTTACAGGTTTAGAATTTTTTGTTTGTTTGATTAGCTTCTCCCCTGAGAGACTGTGGAGAGGGAGGTGGAGATTGGAGCAGGGGGAAGCTGGGAGCCTTCTTTCCATTGCAATCCTGTGTTCTGTAACAGGGGCAGGGGAGAGTGGAAGCATTGCTCTCAGCGTTTTTTCTCAGACACCAGGATCCCTCAGAGCCTGCCTGCCCCCTGACTTTGCCCTCTGCCCCAACTCTTCCAGAAACAGACGGAGGTCTGGCTCAAGGTGGCCTGTGCTGTGATGGCGCTCTTCAGCAAGACCCTCTTGTACCTCGTGGCCACTGAAGTCTCACTTTCAGACAGCCGGGGCAGCCTGGAGGGGCAGAATGGACCAGGATGCTAAAAAGACCTCTCTGACTCCTTTTGGCTCCAGAGCATATTGGCATATTGTGAGGGGATTTCTTTTTTCTTTCTGGAAGCAAATTTAATAATGGATTTAACTAACTCCTACGTGGCTCATGGCTCAGGTTAATTTTTTTTTTTTTTTTTTTTTTTTTTTTTGTAAGGTACCGGGGCTGGGGATTAAACCGGGACCTCGAATGTGGGAAGCTGGTGCTCAGCCAAGGAGCTACACCGTCTCCCCTCAGGTTAACTTTTTAATGGGCCTGTCTTCCCTGAGAACGCCTTAATGGTAAAGTGTTGAAGCCCATGTGGCGAGGAGGCAGCCATGCAGAAAACACATGAGCGGTGAGGCCCGGTTTTTTAAGTGAGTTGGTGCGTGCGTGAGATTTGTGAGCTGCAGAGGGCTCAGCAAGGATTGAGATGTTTCTGTTACCTGTGTCACCACCATTATTTTTTCCCCAAGCCTCTCAGGTATAGGGAGGAGACCATGTTACTTGGAGAGACAAGGTGCAGGGGTGGTTTCCTCCCAGGTCACAAGTCCCTCCCTCAGACTCCCCTCTGCAGCCCTTGCTATAGCCCCTCTCAGAAACCCCCTCTCTAACTTCCTCTCCACAGCCCCCTCCCTGCCCTGCCCAGCCCAGAGTCCCCAGTCACTCACAGTGGTTTTCTGCATGTCCAGCAAGGAGGCCCAGGGGCCTCTTTGGAGCCTCCTCCTCCTCAAGGGGAAAGTCCTCGGCCTCCCACTGCCCAGAGGCCTTGAAGAAGCTGGCACAGACGCCATAGGCACAGCACTGGTAGGCATAGGGCACCTCCAGGACCCTGGGGGTGGGGTGGGGTAGGGGGAAGGAGATGAGCTGCCTTGGGAATGTCTGGGGTCTAAAACCTTAGTCTGAGTTAAGTGCCCAGGGATCCAGCACTCAGCATCTGCCCTTCAACCCCAAAGCGCATTGGTTCCTGGGCAGGCAGCCCCCTGGGATTTGTTTGCGAAGGTCTTGCAGCCTGGCTCCTGCCTCTGAAGGGCTCCTCGTTCACCTTGAGAGCCGACACGGGGAGATCAACTTTCTGCCAATTGTTTAAAGAGTCCCCTCAGAAGGCTCAGTGTGGGGAGCAGCTTAGCACTACAGGGGGTGCTCTGCTCCCCACCCCACTCCAGCCAGCAACATTGGCTTTTATATTTGAGACAGAGATTCTCTCAGTAATTTTACTCTTGTCCTCAGTGAGACCCACAGCCTGCATCCCCACCCCACCCCCAGGCACATCAGAGGTGGTTTTGGTGTCCTCTGAGGGTGGGGCAGATGCCTCTAAGCATCTCATTAGTCTGCAGCCGACAAGTCTTGGGCCACACAGGCTGTGTGCTGCTGCTGCTACATGTAGGAGGCCTGGATGTCATTAGCACCAGGGACTGGCTTTGCAGCATGTTTTCCATTCATCAGTGCCCTGGGTTTTGCCCTGATTCCAGGGGCCCAGATGCCGCCCAATTGAGGATGGGCAGGGTGGGTGCATGGAACTGGGTGAGAAGCAAGGAGGTCCACGGCACCTTCTCATGATCTTACTTTGGTCCTCACAAGCAGCCTCAGTATCCCCTAGGATACTGTACTCCAAGATGGGGAGAAATGCTATGAGGGAGATGAGGAGGAAGGCGAGGCATGTACCAGACCCAGGCTGGGCTCGCCACTCAGTCTTAGCCGAACCCTAAGCTACTGGGCCACTAGGTTTTTTGGGGGGTGAGTTCCCATGGCTTTTTCCCTGTCCCTCCATGGCCTATCCAGCTGCCCTGAGACAAACCTACCTAGGTGAGGGGAGGGGGGAGAGCCAGGCCCTCACCTCAATTTTGGAAAACTGTCCTTGGAGAAGGTCTGAGATAAAGCCAGGTTCCCTTTGAGCTTCAGATGCATCAGGCCCCCAAGTCCGGCCAGGGGAAGTGTGGTCAGGTGGTTGTCTGTCAGGTCCCTAGGACAGTGGATGGTCAGGGTTATTGGCAGTCAGGGAGATTGCTGAGGGGACAGGGCTGTGCTGAGGGTGTGGCCAGTGTGCCTGGGATGGAAGCAAGAGGAGAGGAGCAAAGGACAGAAGATAGGCATATAGAGGAGAGAGCATTCAATGCTGGGGGAGGAGGGTGGTCAAGAGTTGCTAGAGGCACCATCATTCATTCATTCATCAAGTACTGGATGCCAACTAGGTACCAGGGACTGCTCTACATTAACGCAAAGTCGTTCCAATTCTTCAGTAACAGAGCTCCCCAACCACAGCTCCTGTGCCCAGGCCTGAGTCCCATCCAGGTCCCCTTCCCCCCTCACTAGGGGACCTGCCTGTTGTTGCTTGCCCCCTCCTCCTGCCTTTCCTCCCACTTTTTCTGATGACACAAGAGGCCAGAGGCCGGGATTTGACAGATCTGGTCATCTGGCTAGACACAGGGATTCAGCCGGTCAACCATTCCATTTTGCAGTGCCCGCTCTATAGCCAGAGGTGAGGACACGCGTGGTCCTCTACCGGGACACGTTAGAGCGAGCCAGGGCTCCAAAACAAACACCACGACCACAGACATGCGTCATGGAAACAGCCCTGGACTGGAAGACAGGAAACCTGGCGTTGTCACCAACTCACTGTGCAACTAAGGGGAGTCACAAACCTGCTTGAGTTTCAATGTCCTCATCTTTTAAAGGGATAAAAATATCTAGCCAACCTATCTGGCAAGAGGAGAGCAAATAGGAGAGGGACAAGGAGGTGTGAGTTTTGCAAAACTACGGCCCAGGGCCCAGAGCACTGCAGCCTGGGGAGGCACCGTTTGCTACCCGGGAGGACCAGTGGCTTTGGGCAAGCTTCTCCCCGCTGGGCTTGGAGGCCTCACCTGTGAGGTGAGGGATGGGGCTGGATGGTCTATGAGGCCAGGGCTGGAGCCCATAGGGGGTCTGTGTGGTAATTAGAAAAAGGATGTGCCTTTAGGATGCACGGCTTGGCCAGGAGGCTGGTGGGATGTCAGCTCCCGCTTGGACAGCAGCCCTTGTGCAGTGAATAACCTGTAATGCAGTGGGTCAGCCCTGCCAGAGGCCCCTTCTGGCTCTGACATCATGACCATGTAGGTAGCTCTACATGCTCCCTGTCTACATCCCATGTAAACCTATGCACCCTAGAGTGATGCTCCAAACAGAGGACCCCTGAGGGATCTGAGAGTTTGGCTCCCACAAGTGCCATGACCTTCCCCTGTCATGAAGGAGTTCCAAGCCCATACATGGGTGCCTGGAGAGGCTGGGGGAGGGGCCAGGGCAGGCAGGCCAGGGGGAGGGCTGAGGCTGCTCAAATGTTGCAGAACATTAGCAGATGATGTCCCAGACTTTGCAGGAGGCAGGCTGTCTGTTTATCTGGCCCCACACTCTGTCAAACGGACTGTCAGAATGATTGATTAGGTTGGAGCCCAACTCCCTGGGATGCATGGTCAAATAGTGATGCATGTCCCACTTTGGGGTGGCCCTCCTGCCCCTCCCCCTCCCACTGGCCAGCCCACAGTTCCCGTTGGCCTCAGTGCCCCAGGGGAGAGTACGGTGGGCACTTACAGCTTGACCAGGGAGCACAGGGTGGCGAAGGCCTCAGGGTGGATGGACTGGATGGCATTCCAGCTCAGGTCTCTGTGGGCAGAGAAGGAGGAGAGGAGGTGGCAGAGGCATGTGGAAGAGAGACATGGCTCATTGTTCCCATCATGGGCTCTCCTTCATCCCCCCCCACACCCCACCCCTGAGCCAACCTGCTCCCAGAAGTAATACCTCAACATTTTGAGGAAGATTCCTGCTGCCTGGCCCCTGACCTGGCTCGTGGCCCCAGAAAAAGGGACATTGGCAGCGTGGCTGCAGAGACTCATAGCCCTCTGAGCGCCAGCTGGAGAAGTGGCTGGAGAAGCTGTCTGGATGGGGAGATACCTCTCCCCCTGTGTGTGCTGGGGAAGGGGGTGGAGCAGGGAGGCTGTGTGCATGTCAGGGGTGCTTACATTGTACATGGGCAGTAAGGGCATGACCAGGCCTGGCTAGGGGCGGAGTGGGCTCTTCCACAGTAGGGCTCCTCCAGGGACCACCCTGGGTACTGTGGGATACTCACAGGGCTCTCAGGGAGCTCAGCTGGCTGAAGGTGTCAGCTCCAATTTCCAAGATGCGGTTGTGTTGGAGGCCACTAGGGCAGCAAAAGAGGCTGCGTTGAGCGGGCAGGCTCAGACCCTGGCTCCACTCCACGCCCCCTGCACACTGGGAGGAAGAAGGGAGAGCCCCCCGCTTCTCCTGGCACAGGAAGAAAGAGCCCAGCCCGCGGAAGTCACCAGAATTAAAGGGAGCACAAGGGGATCCGGTTGCCTTGGGTAAGTGGGTCAGGAGACAAAACCACAAAACCATCCCTGTGGCCCAAAAGGGAGTCAGCTTCCAGTGTTCCCACCGGGCCTGGCTCCCAGCCCAGCCAATGCCCTCATCCCGCCGCACAGTCCTGCAGACCCTGGCCCAGGCCTTAGAGACAGCCCCAGCAGGAACCAGAGCTCAGGAGGCTGGGTGTCTGGGTGGGAGATGAACACTGGGCCTCAGTGCTGCCAAAGACCCTCCTGCCATTGATAAACCCTCACCCCTCGACCCTGGCCTGGCCAAAAGGGCCTTGCTCCGTGTAGAAGCAGGGGAGGGATGCAGGGAGGCTTGGGAGGCTTGGAAAGCAGGAGCTGTGTAAACAGAGCCTAGAGGATTTTATACGTGATTTTTTTCCCTTGTGACATCGAAATCCCAGGCTTGTTCTTCTGTGTCTGAATGTGCTTATCTGTGTGTGCAACCATATGTACATGTGTGTTTATGGGGGTGCAGAAAACGAGAGAGTGTGCTCCAAAACACAGGCCCTTCCAGCCTCTCTGGAGCCCTCACTTGTCCAGCCCACCTGTCCACCAGGCAACAGAGCCCCCACGTGGCCCTGTCCCTCCATGGGTCCAGATCACTGCAGCATTTCTGGGGTGCTGTTGACCCCAGAACTCCTTTTGGGTGCCAGCCCCTGGTGAGTCCTAGGGCCCTGCCAAGGCCTCTGCCTGTCCAGGCCTCTGCCAAGCCCCCAATCCTAATCCCTGGGCTCGACAACCTCAGTGAAGGGAGAACGGTCAGAGCATGCTCTGGCCTGCTGACCCCTCCCCTCAGAGCTGTCCAGAGTCCGGCTTGCAGGCCTTTGCCTCTCCCCAGCTCCCAGACTCACATTTCCTCCAACTTCTGACACTTGTGCAGGCTGGGAAGCTCCTCGATTTGATTATGAGGCAGTTCCCTGGGGAAGAGAAAGGCCAGGGCTGGGATGAAGTGGTTGTGTGTTGGGGGGGGGAGGGAGAGAAGCCACTCCAGCACTGTCTTCCTCCTCAAGCAGCCAGGGGTCCTGAGGGCCCTGCAGGGACATGGCTGTTGATACATCTCACACCAGTTTCCTCCATTAGACTTCTCTTCCTTTCCCCCTGCTAAACCACACTCCTTGCAGCAGGGCTGGATGGAGCCCACCTTGGCATTTTCCCAGTAGGGCTGCCTCATTCTGGTGAAGGGCTGAGGGACCCTGGGAGTGTCCTGGGGGAAAGGAGCAGGAAGTGGGAGGGGCATAGAGATGAGGAAAGAGGCAGAGAGCAGGGCACAGGAGCACCGAGACACCCAACAGTGAACATAGTCAGGCAGCACTGAGTAAAAACAAACAAACAAAAAAACCTCACAACACACCTATAATCATCATTCATAGAGCTGGCAAGGAAGATCTGAGCTGGGGGAGGGGCATGGGGTGGGCCGGGGACTCAGTGAGCATCTGGCCCGACCCCTTCATTTAACCTGAGGCCCAGAAAGGGGACAGGACCTGCCCAAAGACACACAGCCAGTCCTTGGCAAGATTTGGTCTGGAGCCCAGACATCCAGTCTAGCACTCTTTCCACATACCATGTGCATCCACCCTTCCCAGGCTGTGGGGCTACAGACCCAGGTGAGGAGCCTCGGTTTCAAGTCGAAGTCAAGGGAGAGGGGAAAACTCCCCTTGACTTCAGAGGCTACTTAAATACTGCTGTGGGAGTAATGATGTCATATATTGAGCTCCTACTCTGAGCTAGCACTGTGTGCTTAGGTGCTTTACATATATTAGCTCCAACCCTCACAAATTTACCTGTACTTTATAAATGAGGAAACTGAAGCTCAGAGACATTAACGAATGAGTCTAAACTCATGCAGCTAGCCAGTGACAAAACTGAACCTACAACCCGGGTCTGACCCCAAAGAACATTGTCTTTTTACCCTGAACGAGAGGACAGCTCAAGTCCCTCTCGGACAGGTTCTCAGCAGGAGCCTAAGCTGTCCCACTCTTCTGGCAGGGATGCGAACAAGAGGGACAGAAGCAGCAGAGGCCTTTGCCAGCGCCAGGGGTGGGGGAGGCACCACGCCAGGACTGGAGAATGCTTGGGAGCCACTCACAGGACTCGGAGCCTGGGCAGCTGTTGGCACATCCCCGGTGGGAGCAGCCGGATGCCTGCGCGGGTCAGGGTCCTGCGGGGAGAACAGAGACAGAACTGGCGCCAGGCCCAGGTCCTGCTGTTCCCCAGCCACCCCTCTCCAGCTCTGGGCTTGATACTGACATGGGAGGACAGAGCTGACAAAAGAGAGAAGTGGTGGGAGACACAGAGCAGGGGGTGGGACTGTGGGGTGAGAAAAGAACAGGCCCTGGCATCTGAGCATGGAGCTCCCCTGGGGTGGAGAAGGCTGTGGGTGGGGAGTGGAGAGAGAGGGGTACAGCCAGGGGGCTCTGCTTGGCAGACACTCCCTGCATGCCCATTCCCTCCCCACCAACCCATGACTGATACTGGTCTCCAGCAACACTGGTCCTATAAGACTGCGACTACAAACTTCTCTGCTCTATGGGGCCTTGGGGGTGGAGGGACAGCCACAGGCAAGGGCTAGATAAAAGAAAGAAAAACCTAGTCAAGTCATGGGAACCAAGCACAGAATTTGCTCCCCGTGCCTTGGGGGAGGGAGAAGAGATGGGAAAGAAGGGAAGAACCAGGGGCTGGAATGGAGAGGGTGGTGGGGGCAGGCTTAGGGACAGGGTGTCCCAGGAAAGACCCAAGGCCAAGGTCATCCTTGGGAAACCATTACTTCTCTCATGGAAAATTTTCCAAATGCCAGTGAATCTCAGGGAAAGACAATAGAGGCACAGAAGAGAGTTCCAGTCCCAGCCGTGTCATGAAAGAGCTGTGTGGCTTGGGGTAGGACAATTGACTTCCTAACACTCATTCTGGGTATTTGCTTCATTGTTTCATTCATTCCCTTGAAATATATTGAGTGCCTACTATGCCCTGTCACCCCATCTCCACCACTCACCCCACCCTCCTCATGACTGTATAGGATAGAATAATAGGAAAGATGAGAAAGCCTTTACTGGAATCACAGCCCTCCTCCCCCTAACCCAGATCCTCAGTTCACCCATGGCTTGGGGTTAGGAACTCAGAAGTCCTGCCTGAAAAATACGAGCATAGTAAGGACAGGAAGACCTGCCTCCCCACCCCCCATTTCACCTGCCAGCCCCTGGCTTTGCCTGCAGGCAATGCCACATCAGGAGATGGCCATGGGCCCCTAGAACTGAGCCAGGTGACCTCTGGGCCAAGCTGGAGCCAGCAGCTGAGGTTGGCCAGACAGGGGGGAAGCAGAGAATCTGGTCAGCCTGCAGGGTGAAGGGAAAGCAGAAGAGTTCCTGGGGGCACAGCTGGGGTGGAGAGATTGTGGGGAGGGAGAGAGTATCCACTCACAGGACCTCCAGGCTGGTGGTGCCCTTGAGATCTGGAAACTCCTGGATGTCAGTGGCACCGTTCAGGGACCTGGAAACAGAGATGATAAGCTCTGAGGGGTGGCATCAGAGCATCTCAACATCCAGGCTCGCAGTCTTCAGTGTTCTCCCCCTCAGGGATGCTACCTTTTGGGGAAATGTCATCCCTCTCCCTAAATTTCCTCAAACAACCCCAGCCATGCAGGCCCCAGTGGAGCAGGGCCTTGCTTAGCAGAGTCCATTCAGCCATTTTCCTAAGTTGGCTCAACCCACCTTACCCCAGACACAGCCAAGCAACTCAACATTCAGGCCCCAGCATGCTAAAAAAAAAAACATGGTCAAGGAACATGGGAATTGCCTCTGTTTAAAAAATCACAGCTCAGATGTTCCTAGAAAAGTCCTTGACATTGGAGATTGGCTTAGAGTCTGAGATAGGACACACACACCCCTGAATTGTCATCTGCTAGGGCTTTATCATAACCTCTCTGTGGGTTCTTTTAAACTGCCCTCACCACCATCCTATCTCTATGGGGATGTGGACCCAAGACCGAGTCTGTACGCAACAGGAGCACAGCACAATTGGTGTTGTTAAAGACCCTGAGGAGGCAGCATGGGGTACAGAAATGAGTCCAGAATCTGAAGTCAAGTTTCCTGGAGTCACATCCCAGTGTGACCCAAGTGCCTCGGATCTCATCAGTAAAATAGACTAAATTAACACCTACCTCACAAGGTTAGAATTATGATTAAATGCAGAAATAAATGTGAAAGTGAATTATGTGCTTTAGAGATGTTAAAGATGTTAGTGATGTTACTATGCTGTCACGGCATATTGTGAGTAATCATGGAAGCTTTTTTTTTTTTTTTTAGAAATGGGTCTTGAGAGTTAAAAGAACAGGAGAGAGGAAATGCAGGAATGCTTTCAGGCCAAGGGCAAAGAAGACGGCTCAGCAACGGCCAAGGCTCCAAGGTCTCACAGGATTGAGAACATTATCATTCTTTCAGCAAGTATTTTTTGGAACAACTGCCATGAGCAGGACTCTGAAGAGACCAGATCAAACTTCTCAGCCAAGGGTAGGGGCCTTCTCCCTCCGTTTGAGATCTGAGAAGAAGCTACAGCTCAGAGAGATAGAGGGAGGCCATTAAATCCAGACAGATCCAGGACTAGGCTTGGGCCCAGGGGAGGCCTGCAGCCCTGCAGCCCGTGCAGCAGGAGGCAGGAGTGAGCAAAGGGGGAGGGCAGGCTGCGGCAGCTTTCAGGTACCAACTCACAGCGTGTGCAGTTTAGGCAGGTCCTGGAACGCCGACCTTCCCACAGACTGGATTGGGTTGTCATAAAAGTGGCTAGAAGAAAAAAACCCAAACACCTAACTGCAGCCCTCTCAGCAGGGGCCGGGGCTGACCTCGGCTTTCCTCTACCAGTAGAGACCCAGGAAAGATCACACTGGGAAAGGCAGCCCTTCCTGTACTTCTGCCTCCCCAACCCCTGTCGTGCTCCCCCAAACACTGCTCACCACCAAGAGACCAGAGAAATTAGGACTCACATCGTCTGCAGCAGAGGGTTCCCCATGAAGGCTTTTTCTGGGATAGCCTTGATGTTGTTGTTATGGAACCCCCTGGAAGATACCCAGGAGTCAGGGAAAATTTGGAGAGAAGTGCAGAAGAAGAAGAGAGATGGAATTCTATGGTGCTTTTAGACATAAAAATCACGTGTGTGCACGTTGGTTACATACACCTTCTCGTCTGCCCTCACTTAGGTCTCTGCTCTCTTTCTCTAATGCTCTTTTTATTTTCTGTCCCCACGCCTTTGCATACTCTATTCCTGCCAGGCCCCCTCAGTTTATCGGATCTCACCCTGCTTTCACGTCCCAGCTCAAAGGAAAAAGCAGACCTTGGTGGCTCATTGGCAATGGAGCACTTCCAATAATTTCTCATTCAGACCTTGCCCTCCAGCTGGTCCAGTTGATCCTTGCCTGCCGTGCATATCTGGCCACTCACACCTTCAAACTTCCAAACAGGGTGGAGCATGGGCTTGGCCCTGTAGGTCTCGGGCAGTAGTTTGAGCTGTGACGATGCTGCACTGCCTGAGAGTTTGGGATTCTGTTCATAAACCTTCAAGTGCCCTCGATCTGGCCCCACTCTGGCTACTCAGCAGCTCCCCTGCTGTTTCCCAAGAGCCTCCCCTCCCGTCAGGTCTCCCTCCTGTTGTCATCCCTCGCTGGCCCAACTCCCCATCAGGCCCTTCCCTATACTCTTCCTTCCATCTGAAATGACCCTCCTCGTCCCCCATCACTGTCATCTAAATCCCATCCATCCTTCAAGGCCAGTCGCAGGACACATTAGTCCACAATGATCTTTCTGTGTTACTCCTACTCTCACGACCATTTTAGCTAATACTACACAATTTAGGGTTGGAATTATATACTGCTTTGTCCTGTTCCCTGCTTTACATATGTTACTTTGTCCCCCTGAGATGACTAAAGGATCCCTGGGGACAGGGCCCATGACTATCTTACTCTTTGTTTGTGTTGAGCACCAAAGGCAGTGCTGGGCACAGAGGGTACTCAGTGGATGCTAAGATAAAATAATAAATGGTGGCTGTGGGGAACCAGCGCCGACTTTGCATTTCCCCTATGGGACAAAGCACTGAGGAGTGACCCCGTAAAGCAGCCCTCAGTTCCACCTCATTCTTTTCTGGACACACCCCAGCCAAGGCAGGGGGTATTGCCAGGCCCACCATGTGTCTTTGGGGCAGCGGCTTTCCAGAGCCATTTGTGCTGATGAGACACCCCTTGGAAATGCTGGAGGCCAAGCTAATGAGGCCTGTGGCCACTTAGGCCTGCACCGGGGGTGGGGGAGGGCACGCAGCTACAGCTTTTACAAGGACCGCGGGAGGTGAGGGGGTGAGGGCGGCTCAGGGCCTTCTTCCATCCCTGCCCCTGGGAGAAGAGGACACCCACAGAAATGAAGAAGGAGCTTACAGTTCCTGCAGTCTGCCCAGGGTCCGGATGGCCGCAGGGAACTCCTGCAGCTCATTATAATTCAGGTCTCTGGAATGAAAGCAGAGCAGTCATTAGAGGGGAGGCTTAATAGGGCAGGTCAGGGTCCCTGAGAAATGGAAACTTGGCTCTGGGGTTGGCCAGAGAGATAGGTTTTCCCATCTGTTGGATCCGGGCTGCCAATGTCTGGAAATGCATTTCTTAAAAATGCTCGTCCTCCATTTCTACTCCACAAATCCTCAGGCTTGGAGGCTTCCTGGCAGCAGCACTGTCCTGAGGGGACACGTCAGGGGTGTGCATACCTGGCACTGACTCCCTCCCAATAGTTCCCTCTAGCTGAGGAAAAGATCTCAAGCCTGGGGAGATATCAGTAGCTGAGGATGGAGGTGGGGGCGAAAATGGGGGGATCTTTCACATCTTGTCACCAGCACGAGGCTTGCAGAAGGCTCCTCAGTGTCTGCCTTGGCTCTCTGTGGCTCGTGCTATCGTCTTCCATAAAAAGAAACAGTCCTTCTCATTTTTGGGTGTTGACATGACCGCTGATCTTTATTTTCTCTCATGCTTTTTTTGTATTTTCCAATTTTCTTTTAGCACATGTATGATCAGAAAACAATGATGGTAATACTACAAAATGGTAGCAACCCAAGTAGGCAAGGATATGGGGAAACAAGCATTCTAATTAACTATGTGTGGTAATTTAAATGTGTACGACTTTTTAGAAACAATTTGAAAATATCCTTTCAAATTAAAAGATTCATATACCCAGCCACTCCAAGTTCAAGAATTTATCCTACATTAAGTCCACACCCATGCGCAGAGATATTTGTATAAGGAACCTCATCACAGCATTCTTTAGGCAACAGGGACAAAATATTGACCCCTAAGCGACCAGAGCTTTCTTTCCTTTAACCTTCTTAAGGGGCCTTCTGCATTTGTGCCCTTTGTGGTGATGACAGGGTAAAGAGAGGAAGGAGAAATGGAAGAGGCCAGAGGGTGAATTTGATTTTCATTAGAAGAGATTTATTTATTTATTTTATTTTATTTTATTTTATTTTTTTTTTTTTTTTTTTTTTTTTACCGGGAGGTCCCGGGGATCGAACCCGGGTCCCTCCATATGGGAGATGGACGCCCAACCAGTTGAGCCACATCCGACCCCCAGAAGAGATTTAGAACTGCTTGTGGAAAAATAGAAAAGCTCCCCACAGGCAAGAGAGGCCCATTGAAAAAGACAGGTGCTTGAGTTTTGAGGAAGACAATAAAGAGGGATTGGGAAATAGAGACTAAGAGCTACAGAGGACTTCTAGAGAGTTCTGCTCTATGTTATGTGATGGGATTCCCTCCCTTCTACCTCTACAAGAGACTTCAGAAGATATTTCAACTTGAAAAAAAATTAAATTGGTTTTGTGTTGCAGGCAGGAGTCAGTGAGTTAGCTCCATGTGGAAATGCTCCTGCTTGGCAGGGGGGTGGGGAGGTGGGGGGGAGGTTTGGGGGGGTCTTAGCGCTTCTAGATTCCTGTTGCCAGGGTGGATGGTCCCAGGCATTGGGACCATCTTGAGCCTCCCAGGATGACCCCAGCCCATCTTCTCAGCCTCTTAAAGCCACCTCCACCCTGACAACTTTCATGAAAGGATGCTGTCCAATACCAGGGCAGGGAGACCATGTGGAGGCCCTTTAATTATAGAGCAACTTGGCAGGTTTTGTGGGTAAATACCATATTAACACGGAGATAATGACAGGCTCCTCTACATGACAGGGTCATTACACTTAATAGCTTAGAGGTAGAGCCAGGAACCCTGCCCAAGGGCCAGGGGAGCAGGGACAAGTATTGGGCAGCCATTGAACCAGATAATTGTCCCTTCTCCTACCCCCCCCCCCCCACGAACACACACACTCATTACCCTATTACCCTCAAACTCCCCTGGTTATCTGGGGGTAATTACAGCATAAATCTCTGCTTTGCTTTGCTCTGCTCTGTTCCGTTTTTTGGTGAGTCAGACACCTTTGCATCAAGTGCATCAAACCTTGATTTGCTCACAGAGAAGTTCCCACAGCCTGCGTGAGGGGAAGGAAGTATTCAAGCTAAGGGCATGATGTGTGTAAAGCACTTTCCCTGAAATCGGAGGTATTGGAGTTGGAAGCAGGGAGGAATTTTCAAATTCCTGGAATTCAACCTTGGGCTATAGAAGAAGCCTGGAAAATCCAGTTAGGAGAGTTGAAGTTGACAGTTGGGGATGAACTAGATGGAGTCTTTAGGCTTAAATTATATAAAAGATTCACCCCCACATCTCAATGTCTTAAACTTGGGTGTCTTCCTTTTGACATGGCTCAGCTCATTCGGGAATTCTCCACTGAAACCCAAGGAAAACTAGATTTCCCATCAGTAACATGGGGGTAACTTCACTCAAAAGCCCTAATATTGCATCATTATCTCAAATGCAAAGAATTGTGTTGGTGTGGACTCAGAGCCTTTGCTCACTACTCCATCTGCCTGGAACAATCCTTGCCCAGATTTCTGCATGGCTTACTCCTTTACCTCATTCAGGTCTCTGCCCAAATAACACCTCATCAGAGAGGCCTTCTCTGGCCACTCTATTTAAAATAGCACATCCTGTGATTCACTATTGCCATACTCTGTATAGTAGATTAAAAGTGGTCATGACCTTGAAGCATATTATAAAGCTACAGTGGTCAAAACAGCATAGTACTGGTATAAAGATAGAAACATCGATTAGTGGAATAGAATTGAGAACCCAGAAATAAACTGTCACTTACACAGTCAACTGGTTTTTGACAAACCTACCAAGTCCATGTTAACGGGACAAAACAGTCTCTTCAACAAATGGTGTTGGGAGAACTGGATATCTATAACCAAAAGAATGAAAGAGGACCCCTATCTCACCCCCTATACAAGAATAAACTCAAAATGGATCAAAGATCTAAATATAAAAGCCAGGACCATAAAACTACTAGAAGAAAATGTAGGGAAACATCTTCAAGACCTTGTAATAGGTGGTGGTTTCTTGGACCTTACACCCAAAGCACGTGCAACAAAAGAAAAAATAGATAAATGGGACCTCCTCAAAATTAAACTTTTGCACCTCATAGGACTTTGTCAAAAGGGTGAAAAGGCAGCCAACTCAAAGGGAAAAAATATTTGGAAATCATAATAACTGTAAGGGTTTAATATCCATGATATATAAAGAGATGTTACAACTCAACAATAAAAAGACAAACGACCCGGGAGGCGGCTGTGGCTCAATCAGTAGGGCTCCCGTTTACCATATGGGAGGCGCAGGGTTCGGTTCCCAGGGCCTCCTGGTGAGGGCAGGCCCGCCCGCACGGCGTGGTTGGCTGACCCAGCTAGCACAAGCAGCAAGTGGGGGATGAATGAATAAATAAATAAAATCTTTAAAAAAAAAAAAAAAGACAAACGACCCAATTAAGAAATGGGCAAAAGACTTGAATAGATATTTGTCCAAAGAAGAAATACAAATGACAAAAAAAACACATGAAGAAATGCTCAACATCACTAATGATTAGGGAAATGCAAATCAAAACTGCAATGAGATATTATTTCACACCTATCAGAATGGCCACTATTAAAAACACAGACAACTACAAGTGTTGGAGAGGATGTGGAGAGATAGGAACACTTCTTCACTGTTGGTGAGAATGCAGAATGGTACAGCCACTGTGGAGGACTGTTTGGCAGTTCCTAAAGTAGTTAAATATAGACTTGTCACATGACCCGGCAATACCACTACTGGGTATATACCCAGAAGAACTGAGAGCAGTGACACAAACAGACATCTGCACACCGATGTTCATAGCCACATTATTCACCATTGCCAAAAGTTGGAAACAACCCAGGTGTCCATCAACAGATGAATGGATAAACTAACTGTGGTCTATTCACATGATGGAATATTATGCAGCTGTAAGAAGAAATGAAGTTGTAAAGCATATGGCACCATGGATGAACCTGGAGGACATTATGTTGAGTGAAGCAAGCCAGACACAAAAGGACAAATACTATATGACTGCATTACTATGAACCAAATATATTGTGTAACATATTGTTTGATTAAAAAAAATTTTTATATATATCCAGTACATTTAATTAAGAGATGTCTGTATCTATTCATCTGTGTTTACTTTTTAGTTTTTAATTATTTATATTTTCAATTATTAAATGTACAAAATAAGGTTAAAAAACAAAACAAGGTACAGAACAAATACTAAAAAAAAAAAGTGGTCATGAGGGGAGCGGGTGTAGCTCAGTGGTTGAGCACCTGCTTCCCACCTAAAAAAAAAGTGGTCATGAATTCTTTGCAGCTTCTCCTATCAAGAGGTGGCATCTACCTCCACTTCCCTTGATACCGGGCTGGCCTTATGACAGGCCAGTAGATTGAGGCAGAAGTGATGTGGTGAGACCTGGGCCTAAGGCACAAGAGGCCTTGTAACCTCTGCCCTCATTCTCTTAGAATGTTCCCACCACTGTGTAAGAAAGCCCAGGAGAGACAACTGAATGATGAGAGCCACAAGGAGAAAGAGGACAAGCCAACAGCCAGCACCACCATCCCAGGTGTGTGAGGGAGCCCATCTTAGACCCTTTGGCCCCAGCTGAGCCTCCGTCTGACTGCAATCTCATGAGGGAGCCTGAGGGAGCCCAGAGTCATGAGAAATAATAAATTGCTGACGTTGTTGTTTAAGCCACTAAGTTTTAGGATAATTTGTGATGTAGCAATATACAACTGAGATAACCTGCTTTCCTTTCCTTTACGGAATTCACTGCCACCTGACATATATTTGTTCGTTTGTTGTCTTCCCACCCAACTGGAAAGAAAGCTCCTTGAAAATAAGAACATTGTCTGTTTTGTATTCTAAACACCAGAAGAGTTCCTGGTGCAGAGCAGGGGCTCAACAAATACTAACTGAGCAAATAAATGAATAAAATACAAGTTTTAGGTAAATGGATTACTGAAAGACATTATTGGACTCTTAAGGAGTTCTAAGGTATTTGGGAAGATTTTGAGGTTGCCATAAAAAAAAAAGTACAGGCTATCTCTGAGTGGCTCTGTTCAGCTTACCCAGGACCATAGGGACCATGGGACTGGATACCAAGTGACTTTGCTGTCAGTGAGCCCTTATACAATTCTTTGGACCCATGTCAAGGCAGCCAGATTGAGTGGTTCCAGTCCTCGTTGGCAGTTTCTGGTCAGGAATTTTGCCAAGAGTGGCCTAATAGTGGGAAAAGACACATGGTAAAAGGCATGTGAACTACAAGGCTATTTCTGTAAAGAAATGTGGGAGAATAAAAACTGTGCAAATGTCAAAAAAAGAATTCTGCAAACTACATGCCAATGAGGTGGCCTGAATTTGCCCGTTTGTATGTCTACATAGATTCAATGACCTGGGAAACTGCCAAAGCTCTGCTTCATTTGGTGCTGCATAGATGTAATCTCTGGCTCTAACCGTCCAGGGACATGTCTTTGCAACTCTCTCTGTCCCTGATTAATTCAATTCAGTGTAATGGATCTTTGTTGCCTGCCCAAAATATAAAAAGGACTCTGCTGGGCAAAGTGGAAGTTAGAGAGATGGGGAGGAAACAATTCCTGTCTAGACAAATGCACAAGACAGCAGACAAGTACCCTCAGCATCATGTGGTAGGTCCTGGAGAACACACAAATCATCAGGACCTTCAGAGACTGTGGAGATCACACGCAGCTGGGAAGACAGGAGGGCTTCGTGGAGATGTGACACTTGAACCAAGTCTTGATGGCAAGGCAGGATTTCAATAGGTAGAGAAGAAAGGTATGTGTGGATCAAGCAGAGAGAGCATAATTTGGAGGAAGTGTGCACTGTGGAGCAAGTGATATACTTTGGTTGAAGCAAAGAGCACTAGTTGGAAGTAAGGCTGGAAGGGTCTCTCCCCTGGACTGTTGACACTTTCCTAAATGGGCTCCCTATTTCCAGGCCACCCATATGATAGCATGGGTTGCCCATTGATTATGTACTAGGCACTAAATGCTCTGCCTGAATGGTGTCTTTTAATTGTCACAACATCACTAAAAGGTAGATACTACTATGATATCCATTATAGTCTAGGAAAGTGAGACTCAGCGAGGTGAAATAACTTGCCCAGAGGCTACTGTATGTCCACCAGAATCCACCCTCTCCTTTCTCTGTAGCTGCATTGTCCAATATCATAGCCACTAGCCCCATGTGGCTATTTAAATTTAAATTAATTACAAGCAAATAAAATTTAAAATTCAACTCTCAGTTTCACTAGCCACACTTCAAGTTCTCAACAGCCACATGAGGCCAGTGGCTACCATATTGGAAGCACAGATATTGAACACTTCCATCATTGCTGAAAGTTCTATTCAACAGTGTTGTCCTATTGTAATAGAAGGAATAGCCAGGAGTGTAGCTAGAGTATATTTCCCTGCCTATCTTGCAGAAGGTGTGGCCACATGACTAGATTCTCTCCCATAGAATGTGGGCAGAAGTTGTGTGTGCCACTTCTAGTCCAGGACTTATAAAATAGCCAGTCTGTCTCCTCCACGGTCTCTCTCGCCTTCCACCAGCTAGATGCAAAAGATAATGAGGCCCTGGAGATGGCAAGATCCCAAGAAGCCAGGTCCCTGAGTCACCACATGGAGGAGGGCCACCCGCCAAGAAGAAACACCCTCCTTGGACTGTTACATGATCCAGAAATAAACTTCTATTGTGTTGGAGCCATTATACATGTTTTGGTCTATTTGTTACAGCAATTAAGCCTACCTTAGCTAATTCAGTGTCACAACCAGGATTTGAACCCTGGCAGTTTGAGTTTAGAGCCCACCATCTTAGCCAGCAAGATCTTTTTAAAATGCAAAGCTAACGCTGTCAATCTCCTACTAAGAAAAATATCTGGGGGAGCCAGTGTAGCTCTGTGGTTGAGCGCCTGCTTCCCATAAACGAGGTCCCAGGTTCAATCCCTGGTGCCTTCTAAAAAAATTAAAAATAAAAATCTGAAAAGCCTTCTTCATTACTTACAGAACAATGTTCAATTTCCTTAATGGGCCCCCACGTCTTAACTAATCCTTCAGCTTCATCTACCATTTCAATCCTCTGTGTATTTTTACACCCTCATATATTTGCTTTGTGCCCCTCAGGCACTCAGCCTAGAATGCCCTTTGCCCACATCCTCAGCTGCTGAAATCCTAGTTATTCTTGAAGTTCAGTTAAAATATACCTTTCTTCATGAGTCCAGTCCCCTCCTGTAGTCATAAGGAATCACTCTTTTAGCACTTGTCTGGTGTTTTCTCCTTCATCGTGCACAATGTTAGACTGGGAATACCGCTGGTGGTGGTGATGGTAATACTAATAGTAATTACTATGCAGCAGTCATGGTTCCAAGTGCTTTACATATATTAAGTCATTTAATCGCCCTGCCAGCCCTCTGAGGTAGGTGCTATTATGACCTCCATTTAGCAGATGAGAAACTGAGGCACAGACAGAAGCAGTCTCTTGACCAAGGTACTGCAGCTAGTGATGGAAGAGCTGGGATTGAAGCCCAGGCAGTTTGGCTGCAGAGTGGGGTTATCTGTGTGCCACTTGTCTCCCCGATGAAACAGGAAGCTTGTCAAGGTCAGGAGACATACGGTTCACTCTTGGATCCCCCACAACCAAGGCCCAAGTCCACATATATGAATGTTCACTGTCAAGGATGATCATTGGAGCCCACTTTGCAAGGCCTCAAGAAGGGGGCTCCTTTGGTCTCGGTAGCTGGCCAATTTGGGACAGTGTCTTGGCCTCCTGGGATTAAACTCTAGCACACAGATTCTTGGCTGCTGCAGGGAAGTCCCTGGCACAAGGGTCAGCCTGAATCCTCTGTTGCAGGGTGGTTTATGATGCCCTAAACTTCAGCTGGAAAACTCATCCATGGCTTTATAGTCTATTATCTTTAATAGCCAGAATCAGCCAGAAACCCAGGAAGAGTTAATTGTCCTGTCTGCTACTCCCAGGAGCTGGAAGCAGACAGGGAAGGGCTGAGGTTAAGGAGAAACCATTCCCAACTCCAGCCAGAGCTCAGTCTGGAAGCTGCAGCTGTCCTCCCCTTCATCTGCTCAGCCCTTTCCAGCCAAATCCAATCAAAACTGATGTCAAACCCATGCGATCAGTAAAAGTAGCTGAGAAGGCGATCCAAGCCCACATCCCGACTCGCTCCTTTGCATCTGGCTGTGCAGAAGGGGCCAACTCCTGAGATCCGGGGAGAGCCTCACTGTGGATTCAGAGGACAGAGCTGGCAGGATTTTACAGTCATTTCTCTCAGCCCTTTATTTATTTATTTATTTTTTTACCGGGAGGTCCCGGGTATCGAACCCGGGTCCCTCCATATGGGAGACGGATGTCCAACCATTTGAGCCACATCCGTTCCCTCAGCCCTTTATTTTTATTGATGAGAAAATGGGCTCAGAGAGAGGAGGTGAATTGCTGCAAGTCCCAGAGTCAGGACTAGAACTCAGGCCTCCAGTCTCCTGATTTAACATGCTTTCCACATGCTACAGAGTTGGACCCTGGCTGGTGTCCAGTCCATAAGAAAAAACTTTTAGAGAGAGCAGGAAAGAGGATAAATGGAGGGGAAGGGTCAGGCTTCTGTGGGAATTTCTTTGGGTGCCTATATGCATGTCAAAGCCAAATAATTATGATCTGGAGGTTAGATATCTTTGTGTTTATTGCCTGTGTTAGAGTCCAAAAAGCTCTTGTCCTCTGGGTACTAACAGAATCACCTTGAATGAGTCACTGAACTTCTCTCAGCTTCTGTTTCCTCCTCTATACATCAGGGATACCCACGGCATAAGGCTGCTCTGTTCACTTGTCCAGAGCCGGCACAGACTAGATGGCAAATAACGCTAATTCCTCTTCCCTATTCCACTTACTAGACAGGCACCAGAACTGACACTCCTGTTCTTTAGACTCCAGTACAGGAGATACACAAGTTAGTTGTTCTATTTTCTTTTCAGAGCAGTAAAGAAAGATTAATATAATTAACGGGGCTTCATTTATATTTTTATTCCCAAGGCTAATATTTGTGTTTATTACCAGATCACAGATAAGGGCACATGGAGAAATGTGGGTGAGCCTAGCCCCCCAGTGTGAAACACAAAACAGAAAATTCTAATAGATTGTAAACGCTAAACTATTTTTATTTCTTAAAGGCCTGCAGCAAGGATGAGCGAACAATTAATAGGAGTCTTAATTGTTCTTCCCATAGTGCACACAGAGCATCTGTCTTGAATCTGACTACATGTGCTTGGGACAGATGATTTGATGAGCCAGTAACCAACAAAAACTTTATGACTAATAGCATTGTTTTGCCTTCTAAACAACCCACATAAAACACCACCCATTAATAAGTGCAGCAATTAATAAAATTGCCACACACCTTCATTTTACCCTCCCTTCACCAACACTCTCTCCCTTGCCAGAAAGAATACCTCAAAATATACCTGCAGCAATAACTGCTGATTTTTAATGAAAGTTGCTGATCACTGATATTGAGATTAATTATTGCCCTACCTGAACGAAGCACCTGGGATCACAGAAGCCTAGATTTGGAAGGAAGGTAAAAATCTAACATAGTCCAAGCTTCCCTTCCCACCCCCCACCCCCCAAGCAGAAACCATTTCTAAGATTCCAGCTGGATAGGGATCCTGCTTCTCCTTGAACTGTTTTAATGGCAGGGTATTCACTGACTATGCTGGGTGTCCAATGCCCCTGGTGGGCTACTGTACAGATTAAGTCGTCCTTCCTTATCCTGAGCCCTAGCTCCACCTTAACTTCTTCCTTTGGTTCTTGTCCTGTCAGCTGGATAATCATAAAATATGACTAGTCTGTCTTCCAAAGACTGTCATCATGCTCCACCTAAGGCTTCTCCTCAGTTCTTGGAATCAAGTTTTGTAGACATTTCATATCCTCACCTCCTCCATGGGAAAGTCCTTGATACTCGTAAGATATGATACCCAGACCAGAACCTGGTTCTCTGGATGGGTCAGATCTTTGGGGGCAGCATCTCTCTCCTCTGGATACCATGGGCCAGTTAATACAGGAGACCTGGAGGCTTTGAGGTGCTCCTGACCAGAGCTAGAAGGCAGCCTGGGCCCTGTCTCAGTGACCTCAACTCACTGGTCTAAAGCCAGGGAGGGCCCTGAGGTTCTGAACCAGTGGGCCTGTGTGAGGATGACCTTGCCGTGGGGTCCCTTGCCCACCAAAGGACCACCCCAGTAGGTTAGCCCATGCCTGGGGCATTTCCCCAAGTTAGCACAGGATATCCATCCATGCTATCCCTGGGCCATAAGAGGGACTGACAAGTGAATATTTAAGTGTGGGGTTCAGGTGAGAGGTCTTTGCACAGCACTGAGTCTAGATGACTGGAGCTGGGAGGAACCTTAAAGATTAAATAGACCAATGCCCTCATAGTACAGATGGGGAAATGAAGCTCAGAGAGGAATAACATAGATCTGCCACGGGCCATATATTCATTCATTCACTCAGCAAGTATTTACTAGTACTTCCCCTGTGCCAGGTGCTGCAAATACAATAGCGAGCAAAACTCATGGAACTCACATTTGAGAGGTGGGGGACAGCCAACAAACAACAAAATAAATAATATCAGATATCAGTTAGTGGTAAGTGCTATGGAGAACAATAAAGTAGAAAGGGAGGTAGTGTTAGGAAGAGGTTGAAATGGAGATCAGGAGGACCTCACTAAAAAGGTGGCATCTGAGCAAAGCCTTGAAAGAGGTGCGGAAATGGGGAAATAAACCAGGTAGTTAAATGTGGAAAGAACATTCCAGGCAAAGAGAACAGCCAGTGCAAAGACCCTGAGGCAGCAAAGAGGCCATTGTGCTGGAGTGGATTGAGGAGGTGGTGAGGTCAGAGAGGTAACATGGGGTCACGTCATCTGAGGCCTTGGAGGCCACCGCAGAACTTTGGCTTCTTACTGGAGTATGATGGACAGTCACTGGAGGGTTTTGAACAGAAGAGTAACATGATCTGATTTGTATTGTAAATGAGTCACTCTGGCTGTTGTGTTGAAAATAGATCATAGGACGATGAGGATAAAGCAAAGCGAAAAGGTAAGAGGCCATTGCAATGATCCAGGAATGATGGTGGCTTGGACCAGAGTCTTAGAGGTGGAGGGGGTGAGAAGCTGTGGAGTTTGGTGACAGCTTGGATGTGGGATGTGTGAGAGAGAGTTGTTTTGGGTGACTCTAAGGCTTGGGCTTGAGCAACGGCAAGGGGGAAGGTGACATCATTAATTGGAGAAAAGACTTTCGGTGGTACGGGTTTGAGAGAGGCTCAGGCATTCAGTCCGGATGTCTATTAGATATCCATGTGGGCATTGCCAAGAAGGCCTTTGGATATTTAGATATGGAGTTCAGGAGAGATGCCTGGGCAGGACTGTCAATGAACCTGCAGCACTGAAAGCCAAGAGACCAGGTAAGAGCCCAGGAGGGGAGACTGTAAATAGGAATTCGGCCTTGGGACATATCAAGGTTAAGGGGTTGGGGTGATAAGGTCAGAGAGATGCTGGGGAACTAGAACATTAGTTATAAACTAAAAAGAACCTAGGACTCCTGGTCTAGGACCCTTTAGTCTCTATGACAGCAGGGTCTATGCTTTCCTCGTTTATAAATGCAGCCTGGCACATACTAGAAGCTCAGTAAATATTTGTGGAATGAGGGAATCTAAAGAAACAGAAGAAGAGAGTGATAGTCATGGATTCTCACCAGTTCCTCCTTCCCGCAGACACTCAAGGACCAGACGTAAACTTCTTCATTTCCTCTCTAAGGCATCTACTGAGGACCTGTTGCCAAGCCACATCCCCCCCTTAACCTCCCTTCCCTCCCCATTGCAGACCAGCTGGCTGGGGTGTCTGTAGGGGGCAGGGGAAGTTCAGAGTGGAAGTTTTGGCCCACTTGCCAGTAGGGGAGGAAGGGGCAGCAGTGACAAGTGCTCTGACCTTGGCTACCCCCAGCACCAGGGAGATGGGAAAGAGAATGTTGTGCTGGGAAGAACTATTAATAACTCAGCATGGTCATAGAGCGCAAGACAAACTCATTGGGCAGCTCAATTTTCTGCCTGTTAGAAGTCATTAGTGGTTCTGTGGGGGAAGCCAGGAGGAAAAAAAAGAGTTTTATATGGAACAATAAATTCCTCTATAAGCCACAAAACCCCCGCAAATTTGCAGCTAATAAAGCCACAAATGTAAGATGATTAAGAACTGGAGAGGAAAGAGTTCCTCGATCCTCGTAGGGTTAGCCTCAAGAGGCAGTGTGGTCTGATGAGCTGGTCCCAGGCCAAAGGCCCAACTGGAATTCTAATCCTGGCTCTTAATTAGCTGGGTGACCTGGGGCAAGTCACACACTCCCTGCCTCAGTTTCCTCATCTGTCACACAGGGATACACAATTCCTGCTTTACCTTCATCCAGAAGTAGTTGGGAAGATTAATAAGATAGGAAATGTGGAAGTCTTTAAGGAAAACAATATTTTTAATTCTCTTAACTGCAGGAAATTATTATTTCACCAGTGATTAGTGGGGTGATTCTCCTTTGCCGTGAGATAAGAAGGCAAATCAGCAAGATGCTTCTGGACCTCTGCCCCACCCACTGGCTCCACTAATCCCCCAGAGCCCCGCTGTGGAGTCTATCCGTGGGTGGCCATACACCGACTGCCTGGGAATTCCTATCCATCCTACAGAGGAGATGATTCACACCTTGGACCACTGCGAAATGACACCTCTGGGTAACACCCTCCCTACCAGCTTAAGACACACCTGCCAGAAAAGACCCCTGACATTTAGGGAATTGCCAAATCAGCAGCTCCTAAGACTCCCATCGTGTCAGAGTCCACCCCTCTTCTCACTGCTGGGGATACTGAGACCCCGACCGGGGACATAACCTGCTCAGGGCCCCAAAGCAAGTTTGTGTGGAGATTGCACCAGGCCTAAAGATTCCGCATTCTCAGGCCAATATTTTCCAGCTTGAGCACCGGGAGAAGTTTGCCGACAGAGAGCAGAAGCAAAGAAGACCCGCCAGCTCCGCTTCCTTTATGCTTATCTGCCAGGAAGCGGGGGCAGAGTAGGGAAAGGAGTAAGTATTGGGGGTCTTTGTGTGCCTATGGAGGGGAAAGGGACAAGGGCTTTCCATCAACCCTCAAAATGGGAGGGGAGGGAAGAGGAAGGCTACTTGAATTAAGCCCCTGTGGTGTTCCAGGCACTGTGGGAAGCTATCTCATTTAATGTAATCCTTGCAACAATCCTATGAATTGTAAAATGTCACACACACCCTTTTCTATTTGTGGAAATCAAGACAATCGAGAGGTCGGGTGACCTGCACATATCATATAGCTGGTGGCAAAGCCAGGGTTTGAATGCTGATTCCAAGTCTAGTCCTTCTACCCCAGGGCACCTCAGAGCCCTGGAAGAACCTCCAGTGGAAACCTGCCTGGTTTTCTGGCCCTGCCCAAAGACTGACCACCAGGCCCATGGCTTGAAGGGTGACTGGATATTTTGGGGGCCAAGTCAGAGCCTGTTTAGAGTGAAGCCCATTGGCATTGGTGGTTTCAGCGACAGAGACAGAGGAACATTTTCCAGCCACAGCTTCTGTTGAAGTAGAAATGTTCCGTGGAAACAGATCACTGGGGCATCTGTCACAAGAGAAGGTTTTACACAGAATGCATAATTTTGTATTATAAGGTGGAATTCTATAAATTCCTGCCCTGCCCTCCTCCCTGCCCAGACCCTGGTTGAATGCTGGTCCTAATTTAGAGAAGGAGCTGGGGCCAGGAGGTTTCTGTTCTCACTATGGCTCCAGGCTCTCTTCCAAAGGGGAAAGGTCCAGCCAGCACTGGGGCTCCAAGTGGGCTTGATTTGTTTAATGAGTTTGTAACAGAGCCCAGAGATCATCACCCAGGCCCGAGGGAGTGAGGCCCTATTGTCCCATTCCAGGTCCTGGCCCCTCTGAGCTCTAGCTAAGATGGAGTCATCAAATTCCCAGATTAAGGGAGTAGGGATGGGCCTCTGAGGGTAGAATTGGAGTTGTTAGGCCTTTTATTTATTTATTTTGGCAAAGGGGGCGGGGCACAGATTTTATTCTTAAGGGGATTCCAGGAGGATTAGGTGACAGCACTGTCAGGCTGGAATAGCTAGGGGCTATTCCAAGTTAAGGGTACAGAGGCCTGGTTTCAGATCCCTAAGACCTCCTGGGAGGACCTTCCCAGAATTGTTCATCGCCATGTGTTCTCTTATTTCTAAACCTAGAAACCTGGGAAGTCCTTAACTGATCTTACCTCACAGGAGCTAGGGCTCAATGGAGGAACGTATTAGGAGGCAAGAGGAATAGGTTCTAGTGATTCACCATCACTTACAAATTAGAGAAACTTGATCATCTCATCTCAAATCTCTCCATTTGGTCTGATCTGGAAAGTGGAAGAAATAAGACTTCACAGGCTGGGGCAGTGAAACGGTAGGGAGGGGGGTCTGGACCATCTCTGATTCGGAATTTCCCAATAAGTGGTGGGCCATCCTTTTTGTGGGAGTAGAAAGGAGGTGTGCATCCAGGACAGTTTGGTCCTGCCTGCCTTTGGCTGAGGTTTCTTGGCAAGGTCTGGAATGGCAATGAGAACATAAAGAGAAATGGGCCCCCAGGACCAGGCTGCCCCCAGAGCCTCCTCCCTGTGTGAACAGAGGGCAGCAAATTTTGTGCTTGGGAGCCTGTGTGGACTTTGTACGCTGGGTTCTGCTCAGCAGGGGAGAGAGTGCAACCATGCCTAACCCCTGCACCTTGCCCAAATCACTTGTATTTGCCTGCTCTTTTGGAGTAAAAGAGAACCTGGTACATGTTTATCTTGCTTATTCCTCACCCTTGCAGAAGTGCACCCATTGTGCAGGTGAGGAAAGGGAGGCTCACAGTGGTGAGGCGACTTCCTCAGGCTGACCCAGCTTGCAGAGGCAGACCCGGGGTGGGAAGCCCGGCAGCCCTGTTGTCACTGGTGCCTTTGCCGCAGGTGTCTCTGTGCTGGGCAGGAATGTGGGCTGGGAGTGTCAGTGTGGGGTGCGGAGTGTAGACGACTTGAGCCATGTTGGTGTGTGTGCTAGTGTGTGCTCAGGCTGCTGTGTGGGGTGCAGGTGCCCGTGTAACCACGTGTGTGGGTGCCCGTGCCCTCCTCCCCACAGGGAGGAACCTGCAGTCAGAGCCAAACCACGGCTCGGGCGGCAGGGGTTTGATCATCTCTCCGCTGCCAGAGATGAGAGAGGTCTAAGTGGCAGAGATTTGCGGGGCCCGAGGGACTGAGGCTGCAAAGCGTGCCAATTACGCAACAATTAAAAGGTTTGACTCTCCTTTCTTTCTCCTTTTATTCTCTCAGCCACTCCTTCCTTCCCCCACATCTGGCAGCCCCTGCAGGCTCTCCAGCAAATGCTCTGGGGGATAGAGGATAAAGAGTACACTTTTCCCCTTTTTAACCGGAGATCAAAAGTTGGAAGCAGGACTTGCCCTTTAAGGGTGGGGAAGGAAGGGATGTTTTTGAGATAGAGGCCCTCAGAAGAGGGGACAGGGAAAGAGAAGCAGGGTGGGTTGCTAGTATGAATAACTAACTTTATCGAGCACTTCCAGCTTGCCAGTCTCATCTAATCCCCACATCAACCGTATAAGATCAGCATTAGTGGTATCATGGAACAGACTCAAAGATGCAGATGACTTGACCAAGGTCTTCCAGCTGGGAGAAGTGCCATCATGCCCCAAGTTGTCTGATGCCAAGGGCTACAGGATTTACCACTCGGCTGCCTTCTCACTCTAAAGTGGGGGAACTTTCTCTCCTCTCTTAGTGTTGGCTTCCCCATCTGTAGAGTGGGTGCAGGCCCTGTGCTTTGTGCATTGGAACCAGGCACTTCTGTAGATGAAAGCTGCAGTGGGTGCTTAGCGGCAGGGCTGCTCTGTAATTACGCCAGCACCTGCTGAGCCAAATGCCCTGCCCAGCCATCCAGTGGCTAATTGAGAATTAGGCAGCGTGCCCCAGAAGTGAAGAAACAGTTGCTGGTTGGCTTTTGGGAGTTGCCAGTCCACAACCAATGTGTATGCCCCCTCCCCACTGATTTCTCAGCAGAGCTCACAGCCTCCCTCCACCCCCCCACCCCCCACTCCAGGGCTGATAGCATTGAACTCCTTTCTGCTCTGCTGATGTCAACACTGTCCCAAAAGCTCTTGTATTGGAAGATGGCTGTTGGGGCATGGACTTTTTGAGGGTAATGACCCCCTTTACATCTAGAATCTTCTAAACACTTTGCACAGTGAAGGCTCACACTATTTACATGTGACCAAGATTAGTTGGGAAATCAGGGCACTCTTCATATAGGACTCTCAGCACACCCCGGATCTGCTCTGTCTCTAGCTGAGAGAGGAACTCTGAGCAGGCTGTGCCACCTTCCTGGACATCAGTCTTCTCATAAGTTGCTGGAGCAGGCTAGTCTGTCCAGCTTTAACCTCAGAGTCTATGACAGCTAGCACATAGTACAAATCACCCACAGTGGCTGGGAGAGGTTCCAGCTCTGCTGACTCTAGGCTGGCCCTTCCCCCCACCCCACACCACCCCACACCACCCTCCTCAGCACTAGGCTGAAGGGAGTGAGGGCTCGGGAGAGCTCGGCCCTGCTCTGCCACTTCTCCCACTTCATGCTGAGCCCGAGAGAGCAACCATGCTCGTGGGTATCCCGCCTACAGGAAAGAGGAATGGAGTTTTGGTCTTGGCCTCTCCACTTCCTTTCCCTCCACAACCACAAATGCAGATGTCCACAGCCTCCTGGCACACACATTGCCAAATGGTTTTCCCCAACATGCCGCTTTCTCAGGTCACAACTTGTCTCCCAGAATTTTCTCCTTTGCTGCTCTGGATTCTTGAAAATCCCTCACCTCAGGAGCAATGCTCTGGTGTGGGGGTAGGTGCTGGGGTGGGGGGAGGGTATGTGTGGTATGAGTGGGGGAAGGAAGTGAGCAGGGCAGGGGAAGAAGAACTGTGACACCCCCACCCCCGACACCGTGAGCCCTCTCCCAACCTCAGTGCCTCAGAATGGTGACCTGTGGGTCCTTCTCTCCCTAGCATCCCCCCAACTCAGGCCTGCACCAGGTGCTCATGGAAGCTGAGGGACCCCAGCTGGCATGGCCACACTTTGGGGAACCCAGCCAGTTGTTTGCTCAAGTGGCCCACTCAGCCCACTCTGCAGGAGCTGGCAGGGATCCAGAGGAAATGATGGGAGGGTTTGGGTGCATTCTGACCTTCACCAAATTCCAAGATGATGATGTGTGAATATGGCTTTTTAAGAGTCAACAGCTTGGGTGCTTTTTATAATCAGGCTGCAGTGCCAAATGGGTCATCTCCCCATTAATCATTTAGCTGCTTAGATCAACTGGCAAGCAGTCCCAGCATTACTCTTTGGTATTACGTGCCCTTCTGTCAGCAGGCACCGTTAAACAGACATCAAAACTGCCATCAAGTCAGCCCCAGCCCTACCCCTCAGCCTTCTATTCCCCAGGTTCAATGTCCTAACTCCTTTAGCTTCTCTGGCAGTTCCCATCTCTGTTTGAAATGTTCATTATTTTGGTGGTCTCTGTAGCAGAAATCCTCGATTCCCCCTCCTTGGGCCACCCTGAACTCCCAGAGGGCACATTCCACCCACCTGAAAGAGGAAGGAATTCATTCTGAGTGACATTCCAGAGAAAGTGCCGGGGAGGGACATGTGGGTGGGCAAGCCTGGGGCCAGATCTCAGCATCCCAGTCCTGCTGGCCCTTTCCTCTGCTCACCCCCCACCCCACTCCGGGACTCCAGGCTTTCGTCACCAGGCAAGATAGAACTTGACCACAACCCCAAGACTCACAGGGTCTCCAGATTGTGCAGCCCCTCAAAGCTGTGGGTCCCCAGATGCTGGATGCGGTTGTTATGAAGATGCCTGTGTAGGAAGGAAAGACATGTCAGAACGGGTGCCCACAGCATCAGGCCTGGAGGATGGGTAAGGACTGGTGTCCTGAGGAGGAAGATGGAGGCAGCGGCCTGGACAGAATGACCTGTGGTCCAGCCCTTTGTCTCTAGGGGCAAACTGATTGTCTGAGACCAACTTATGGAAGTCTCAACCCCCCAGGCTGGACTGACCACAGGCTAGACCATTTGACTTTCTATTGAAGGGAAAAGGGAGAGGAGAGCTCCAGGCCAAGGCTAAAGCAGACTCCCACTAAGCTCTAGGAGAGACCTGATGTCAGAGGGGTTCAAGTCTGAGGCTTCTCCTGTGGCCCTACTCCCCAGGACCCAGCCTGCCTGACTCAGTGGCCAGACATACTTATGGAAGCCAACAGAAAACCACCGTAGACAACATATAATTAAAGGCCAAGCTTTAGGCTACAGCTGGAGAGTGTTGTAGACAAGCTCAGAGACTAGGGAGCTGGGTGAGGCCAGAGAAGTCAGAGACGGCTTTGTGGAAGAAGTGGTCCAGAGCAGGTCCTTGAAGGACAGGCAGTCTGAAGAAGAGAGAGAGGGCATCCCAGGCAGAGATAACAGGGTGAGCAGAGGTGGGGGGTGGGAATGAACATGGTGGACCTGTTAGGACGGGAAAGAGCTTAGCCAAGGCAGGTGTGGCATGGGGAGAGGGGGGAGGTCAGTTTGGGAGAGATTTCTAAGATAAACAGCTGATTGAAAATAAGTGATGGAAGAATCGTCTTCTCCCAATTCCTAATGAAATGAGCAAAAATAGCAAAATTCAGACCTCCGCCCCAAATAGTACAAGTATCAACAAAGCAAGGAAAGGGACACAGATTAATGAAGAAGAAGAAGGAAAAAAAAAAAAAAAAGCTGCAAAAACCAATGGTCAAAGAAAACTCCTGGAGCTCGTAACCTGCCACCTTTTTCCAGAAATCAAATTGGCAAGAAAACAAAATCCTGAGAATTCTTCCTAAATCCCCCGAATCTGAAGAGAAGCAACTTTATGAGTAGCCTTTCCCCTCCTCACTTCAGGCTGCCCAAAGGAACAGGTAAATGAAGGCTCCAGGCTACTCACTAGATTGAGGACATGATTTAAAGCCCCAGGAATAGCTCCCCAGTTAAAGGGAATGAACTTGCAATCCCAGCAGAGAGAGCAGAGCCCAGGTAGTGAAATAAGACTGGAAGCTGCCTCCTACACTCACCACTCAATAAGTTACAGAAAGGTGGCTGAACCTGATTTTCCCACAATATTTAGCCCACCAACTGTAGCTTGCAGGGGAGAACCACCTGGTCCTGAAGAGGCTGCTGCTAGAAGCACTGGACAGAGCCAGTCAAGCCAGAAACAAGAAATAACATGGCAACCATGCAAACATGCAATAGGGGAAACAGAGGGAGAGAGCAGGCAAAAAATAGAATGAATGAATGAGAAGCAAAAAGAAATTTATCACAATTGTCTTCTGCTATAAAACAATCCAATAAAACAATATTTCAAAGACAAAATTTTAAAAACTGAAAGGAAAAGGGACACTGCAGGCTAAGGAAACAAACTGAGGACCCAAAGACATCATTAAAAAAAGAGTCAATAAATTTGAAAAAAGGAACACAGGGTAGACATTGCTAAAATTTGAATTGATCTCAGAGAGAAAGCTTGAGATAATCTTGGTGAATATGGCTGAATATGAAAAAAAGATTAAAACAGTTAGAAATTAATAGATGCAGAAGACATAAAGGTGATTCAACACAAAGGTAATTGATGTCTCTAAAGGAAAGAATTTAAAAAATGAGTCAGAAGATGTATTCAAAGACATAAGACAAATAAATTCTCTAATGTGAAGAAAGAATGGAATCTGCAGCTTGAAAGCACACATTGGTCCAGGAAAATTTGCTGCAGAATAGTCTATACTGAGACATATTTTATTCGAACTATTAAAGTTCAAGGATTAAAAAACATCTTCATGTAGAAAAAAGGAAATCACTTACAAGGGGGAAAAAAATCAAGCTGGCCTCCAAGGTGTTGTTCAAGCATAAAGGCAACAGGCAGATATCATCCAGTGTAGATGGGTAGGGACTGGAGTTTTGGGATTTAAAGATCCTGTTCCTTTTCCTCATCCTTTCCCACCTGCCTCATCAGGTTACAATAGGGAAGACAGACAGACCCCTGCCCTCAGGGAGATTCTGATCTGATGGGGAAAACACAGCCCCTGCCTCCTGAAAACAAACTAGCTCCCCTTACCAAGGTGTTTTTATTTTTCCCATTTCCTCCACACCTATTAAAATAGTCCAACCGTCACCAAACTCTATTATTTCTTCCTGCCTCCTGTTAAACTCCCATCTCCATTTTCCACCCCCTCACCCTCCCCAGCATCGCCAGCCCACACCATTGCTGCTTGCTAAAGAGCTCCAGCTCCAGGTCTCCAAACCACTCATTCAACCTGGGTATTCCTCGGCTCCTCTAGGAGCCTAGCCTGGGGCAGGGTGTGGGGCTTCCACTCCAGACAAAGATGCCACCTTGTGGTCCTGTCAGTGTCACAGCAGTGGTGGAAGGGGCTCCCTGTGTCGGAGCAGCCTGATGGAAGCACAGGGTTTGGGTTGAAGAGAAGCCCTTGCTCCTCCTCACTTGTCTGCTCACACCCCCTTGGTTTTAACCAAACATCTTTCAGCTTCCTTTCGTCTTCCTCACCTGCCTCCTCCAGCTCATCCCCAATCCCTGGACAGCTCTCTGCAGCTCCCTCTTCCCCTTCCAGGTCACCACCCCCTGGAAGCATCGCTCTTCCACTCCAGTGCGCGGGAGGCAGGAGAACTGATCCTGCCCCACAGAAGGGCACCCATCCTCTTCCTCCAGCCTTGTTCCACAACCCAGAAGGCTTTCTTTCCTTAGTTCTCACCCTGCCTTATACCCAGTGGAGCCCCTTACCCTTCTAGATCTGCAGCAAGCCTGACATTCAAGCCAGTCCCCTGGCTCCCAGCCAAACCATGCAGGTACCCTCAACTCAACTCCCCTTCTCCTTAGTCTTCCACCTTCTGAAAGCCTCTAAATCTGATTAAATTTTCCTTCAAACTGTACCTCACAGCCATGTCTTCCCTCTGCCACCTCCCTAAACTGGACTTTGGTTGACACATAAGAGCCTCCTAACTGACCTTCCCATCTCCAGTCTTTCCCTATTCTCACCTACCCTACAAGTGAATATTCCTGAAATAACCCCTTTAATGTCCTGATTGAAAACCTTCAAGCTCCCTTCCTTTTATCTGGCAGGTAAAAACCAAACTCACTTTTCCAGTCTTTTTCCCCCATACTGTACAAGGGGACCCTCTGCTCCAGCCAGACTGGCCTATACACTGATAGCTGAAACTCCCCTGATTTCCCCCTTAGTGTCTTTACCAACACCTGCTTGGAATGTTCTCATTCTCCTCCTTGCTTGTCTAACTCTTCACCATCTTCCCAGGCCCAGCCGCCCCCCACCCCCACCTACCCCTGAAGCCTCCCTATCACTCTGCCTGTGGATGCTTCAGCCTCCCTCGAACTCCTACGCTTCTATTAATCTCTATTTACCATCTGGCTCTTTTAGGATAAGTTACATTACATCATTAGTTACCTTATCCCATATTTATTCTGTCATCCCTTGGAGAGCAGCACCTACTTCTAATACTTCTTTGGGTCCTCAGTGCCCCACACAGGGACTCAATAAATGTTTGCTGCTACCCTTTCACCTGGGGACCCAGCACGAATCTCTCACTTTTTTCCGCTGTCTTGTCTTGGACAGAGAACTGACCCCACCCCCACATGTTGTTGCAGGGACATTACCAAAGCTAGAACCAACCAGCCTGCTCTGCTTACCCTCTAGAGAGATATATAGGATATTCATCTTGGTTCTCCAGTCTCCCAGGATAGAAAATCAGATAAATCGATGCCTGCCTTTTCATCTCTCAAATGCAATTAAGCATTATCCCTTCCCTGGCCTGGAAAATCTCAGCAGATTTCCAAGAGCAGGGGTGGCAGTATTGCCATTTAGGAGAGTCACTAACATGCATGTTCCTGAGCCATGTTCCTGCAGCAATTAATGTGTAACTCTGAGCAATTGCACATGACCTCCCAGCCCTTAGTAATTACCCTATGAACTTACCACTCCCTCACAGCAATTAGCTGGGAGCTAATTTGTACTCTAAAGTTCCCACTGGAAAGGCAGCATTAACCCCAGTCCCCAATTCCTGCCAGGGATGCTATCTCCCACGTAATTACCCTGACGGGGCTTTGCCATGTAATTATAAGCGATGGCTTTTCACTGCTTCTTCAGGCCTGGGAAATGAGATGAATTTACTCTATCCCTAGGCCAAAGCATAAGGCTGTATCATTTGATTCATAAATGTGGTAGAAATTGTTTATAGTGGGAATAAGGATAAGAAATTCTTGCCCTATCTTCCAATTATCATGGTACAGTTATTACAGTTTCACAGTGAGCAAATAGTAGCGTAATCGCTGATTTCTTTTTTCTTTCTAATTTCTGATTATGGTACTCTCGTCTTTTGGTGAATCTCAGAGCACTCGTACAGTTTGGATATCATTTGGCTTCATGATAACTCCATGGAGTCAACAGGGGGTGATTATTCTCATTTTACAAAAGGGAAACTGAGACCAGAAGGTTCAGAAATACATAGATGAGAGCCAGGTTTCCAGCCGGCTCTGGAGTGAGCATGCAGCCCCCGGCCCCCAGCAGGACGCAGCCAGAGACTGAAGGCAGGGAGCACTCACAGCACCACAAGGCTGGTGAGGTTCTGGAAGGCGTAGTCAGGGATGTGGCTGATGCGGTTGAGGGCCAGGGTCATGGCCTGCAGGGCGGGGAGGTTGTTGAGGGCCCTGATGGGGATCTCGGTGAGCTCGTTGTCATCCAGCCACAGGTGGCGGAGGGAGGACAGCCCCTCAAAGCTCCTCTCCGGGACCAGGGAGATGAGGTTGGCATCTAGGCGCCTGGTGGAAGAGAGGATGGAGAGGGATCAGGCCAGGGCAAGAAGCAGACCAAGCTAGGGGCTTCCCCTTGGAGGGGCCCCAGGACTAAAACGGCCGCTTGACCAACACTTAGCCCATATCCTACCTCTTCAAGTCCCTATATTTGGCCTCCATTCTGACCCACAATGCTTGGACCTTTATATCATACTGTCCTATTTATGACCCTAACTCTTCCTCTCAGACTCCAGCTTTAACCCATTTGCAGATAGCCAGTATCTGCAGGCTCGCAGGCTTCCAGATCTGTGCCATGATTTCCCTGCTCTGGGTGTGGCATTATTCTTCCCAACTCTTCCCACTTCAAAACCATTATAGTGCAGGTGTTCGCAGCATTGGGAGAGGGAAATCACTCTCTGGACCTAACCAAAGAAGATGCCTCCCCATATTTTCAGGCCAGCCTGCTACCCACCCCTGGCTTCACTCCCTGTGCCTTCAAGGACCCAGTAGCTAGATGGGGCTCCTGCCAAAGTCCTGGGGTTTCTTGTTTAGTGGATGCCCTATGGGAGGTCCCTGTGTGCATAGGAGAAGTCCTTGGAATGCTACTTCTCAAAACATAGACAGATGGTGGGTGGCCCTGAAAGTGCACATCCAGAGACTCCAAGGTGACACAAGATCTTCTGACATGAACTCTAGCAGATCTTGGCAGCCCAGCTAAACAAGGAGACTGCCTGAGATAGCTCTTTTTTTTTTTAGGTACTAGGGGTCGGGAATTGAACCCGGGACCTCATATGTGAGAAGCTGGCCCTCATCCACTGAGCCACATTGACTTCCCCAAGTTGTTTTTTTTTTTCTTTTGTTTTGCTTGTTGTTCTTTTTTTTGTTTGTTTGTTTTTAGGAGGCACCAGAAACTGAACCTGGGACCTTCCATGTGGCAGGTGGGGACTCAACCACTTGAGCCACATCTGCTTCCCACTTTTTTTTTTGTAATGGATGCAATAGTTTTTTTTACAGGTATGTCTAAGCCACAATGTCTTTTATCAATATGCTACTGTCTTCTGCCTCCTACTTTGGGACTTGGGCTGAATCCCCATCATTCTGTGCAACTGGTCTCAGGGGGGCCCAGACAAGCTGGCCAGTGGCCTTGGATCTACTCTTGGACTTTAGTATCTTGAGCCCTGACTCATGATTCTCCCACATAGATACATGGCACCCAAGCCATGGAAATCCCAGCCCTAAGCCACAAAGGCCACAGGCTCCATAATTCTGAACCCAAAGGAGAACCAATGTGACCAGCATTGAGGGGGAAGGTGGGGGGAGGTGACTTTCTTTTATCTTGACAGACAAGTCCAATTGTAGAAGGTCCAACAATGTTTCTATCTTCTCCCTAAGCTATTTCACCAGTGTCCTCCTGGCCCAAAGTTTCAAGCACCACTGAGAGAAACTCCCTGGTTCACCAGCAAGAGGGCTCTGGGTAGATGGGCCAACACTGCAGTCTTGGGGGTGAGAGCAAACTGACCAGGGTACCCCTCAAAGGCGGTAATTAGGAAAGATCTCCCACATACATCAAACCTGACCTGGTGGGCCAAAAACCCTACAGTGAATGATTTCTACTGGCAAGGCCTGTCACCCCAGATATGGTCCCTCAAGGGCAGCCATTCTACTCTCGAGGGTCTGACTGTGGCTGGATTACAGGGGAGCTTTGTGAAAGTAGATTTCCAAGAGATGCTACCTCTGGAGGTTTGAGGAGGATGACATTCACACAGAAAGCCCCGACTACAGTTCTGCCCCAGAGACAGTGTTCAGTAACTATCAGTTACTAAGAAGACAGCTTCGCTGCCATCCCTCATGGAGCTTCTTCTCTATCAGGAAAATCATTTACATTCACAGGGCAGGATGATGACAGGGAAAGTGCAGATGCTGTGGGCACCTAGTCCAGGCCTCCAGGAGACTTGGCGGCTCAGCAGGAATGAGCCAGGGAAGGTGGTGGGAAAGAGCTCCAAGCAGAAGGAATGGCATGTGGGAAACAGCGTGTAGCATTGTAGGGGAACTCAAAGTAGGCCAGCAGGGCTTCAGGAATGGGGCATGAGGAGAAGCAGGAGAGTGAAGTGCAGAAAGGCAGAGCCAGGGCTTGCAGGACCTCGAATGCAAGGACACGTTAAGGGAAATGGGAGCCACTGAAGGGTTTTAAGCAGAGCAATGGCATGGGCAGCTTTCTGTTTTAAAAAGATCCCTCTGGATACCCTGGAGGTGTTGTAGAGGGGCAATACTGGAGGCAGGAAGGTCACCAAAGAGATGGTAGTGTCACACAACCACCTTGCCTGGATGGGGACAACCACTTCCATACCACGTGCTTGGAAGCTGGAGGAGTGAATTTGACCACTCCAGTGTCTGGTCTCAATATATGCCCCCTCCTAATGGTGATCCCTGTTGCTCCTGACCTGGGAAAGCACAGGGCTACCCAGCAATTCTGGGGGATCTTTGTCGCATCCCATAAAGAATGCCCCTTACCTGCTTCTTTCCTTTACATGAAATGCCCTTCACGTCAGCCCCACTCCCAGTGTGCTTGGACTCCCACAAGCCAGAACTATAGACAGCATGTTAGTGTCCTCTTGCTCCTATCTCCTGCCTGCCAGGGAAACCAAGTCTGTAAGATGACAAGGACCCAGAGGGAAAACTGAGAGCCGGCCAGACCTGACTCGGCCCTTGTTACTACTGCACCACCAAACAGCTCAGCTGGCCACAGGTACGGTGTCCTCTCACGAGAACTCCACTCCCTTGAATGTTCTTATCACTTTACCCTCAGAAGCCAGAACCACCCTACTTGGGCCCTGGCTTGGAAGTCATATGGCTGACCTTGGTGGAGCAGAGCCCGTGCACGAGTGATCCTCCACCTTTCAGCCCCATTTGAATCCCACCTCCTTGTATAGCTAAGACCCCCATTTACTGAGCATGTTCTAAGAGCATTACATGTATAAACTCATTTAATCTCCCAACAACCTGTGAGGTCAGCCCCTCTTACCAGGTGATGATGGGCACCCTGACTTTCCTGCTCTGGTACCCCATTCTATCACGGTGAGCGCTCTCACCCCCACCTCTCTCCCCAATCCATAGATGCTTGCCCCACAGACACCCAGACTCTCCTGACCATGCGGAGCTCTCAGTGAGGCAGCATCTTGGCCCCAGCTTTCCCAGAGACCACAGAGAGTTCCCTAAGCCCTGAGTCCCCCTTAGGGCCACACAGAGGAGGTGGCCTTTGAGATGGCCTTAAGGGAAGGTAGGGATTAGACAAGGAGAGGTAGAGGTGTAGTGTCATGAATGAGGACCTCGAGGCAGGAGAATGCAGGCCCTCCTATGGGTGGGGAAAGAGGGCACAGATCTCAGACATCCTAAGGAAGTCAAATCGATGAAGTCCAGCAGCCCACCCGATGAGGGGGTTGGGGAGGACAGAGCCTGGTTCATCTGACAGCCTCCTTGGTCTCTGGCAACTGCTGACCTAAAGGGTGGATTCATGGACCTAGGAAGCCTGACTCCCCAAGCTGGGGAGCACCCCCTTCCTCTCTGAAGTCCTGGGCTGGGAGCAACCCCACAGTGACAACCATGACATGCATAATAATCATAGCTTACTGAGCCCTTAGGTACGGAGCCAGGTACAAGTGCGTGGCTTGTGTCCATGAGGCACAAGTGCATGGCAACATCATGCGGTAGTTCTGATTAGCCCCATTTATGGAGAGAATAAGTGCTCTGAGGTCACACAGAGCTGGGATTCAAAGGTTGTCTGACACCAAAATCCACAGGCCATCCAGTGATGCCGCGACTGAGGTGCACAAGGAGTGGTGAGGACCTGCTCGCCTCTGAGAAAGCCTGGGACACCAGGGCAGAGGCTGTGGACGAGCCGAGAAGACGGACTCCCCACAGATGTGCAGTGGGACGGCGACATGAGGCAGCCGGGAAGCAGGGCTGGGGCAGCGCAAGGCAGCAAACAATTTTCTACTCTGAGCTCAGTGGGCGTCTGGAAGCCACTTCTTCAGTGTATTTGTGTGTGTGTGCATGCACGTGCCTCCACACCTGAGAATGTGCTCACACCATACTTCATGACCCTGATCAGTCCATCTCCTGGGTCTCGTGCAACACAGAGGTGAGAGATCCTGGGAAGGGTCCCTTCTCATGCTACACCAAGCACAACCGTTTCAGGACAGGGCCTCCCTTTCTCAGCCTTTCAGGGAAGTGCTGGACTGGACGAGATTTTGGGCATCTTTCTGCTCTATCAGAGAGAACACACGGAGGGGCAGAGTGGAAGAGGCCTAGGGCTGGCGAAGGGGCAGTAGGAAGGGGCAGTATCATGTCCCTGCTCCTGATACTTGGGGACAGAAACATGTTGAAGGGGACAATGAAGCAAAACGACCAATGGAAAAAATGACAAGAGCCCATGGAGGAAATCAACCAGGCCTGCATTTGGGTTCAGGGTGAGCAGAAGCCAGTGCAGCCCACAGAAAAGCAGCGAGTTCAGGGTTTCCCTCAGACCAGGTGGGTTCAGAGGAGGGACAAGAACCCAGGGGAAGGTGGCCAGATTTAGCAAATAAAAATACAGGCTTCCCAGTTAAAGGTGAATTTCAGATAAACACAAATAACTTTTCAGTGTAAGTATATTCCACGAAATACTTGTATTTTATCCTGCAGCCCTAACCCAGGAGGCTACTGTGAACAGGGAAGGAGTGTGGGCTTAGGGATCAGACAGACTGAGTCCCACCCCCTCCTTTAACATTTTGCATGGTTTCTTCAGCTCTACAGTAGGCCACTTGTCCACTCCAGAATGTGGACAGAATGCACAGCCCAGAGCCTGCCCCCCAGCACTCCATCTCCTTCTCCCCTTCTAATTAGGAGGCCATTCAGAGGGACCCTGAAGACCCAAGGAAGGACTGGGCACCTGGCTACTGTAGGTTCTCCTGGGGGTTTTGGCTGTGAGGACAAAAGAACAGAAGAACCCCTTAGAGTTGGATCCCCAAGGAATCCAGAGAGGAGTAGGGGAGGCAGCAGGAGGAGGAAGGGAGCAGTCCTGGCTTCTGCTTTCTCCCCCTCCCTTCTCATGGGTGCCAACTCTCTCCCCCCAGGAACCTCTTAACCTTAGGAACCCCCAGGGAGAAGCCCCTCCCACAGACAGATGGTGGCAGGATGGGGTGCTCTCTGAAGAGGCCCCCACCCCCTCAGGATAGGGTTCAGTTTTCCAGGGTAGGTGGGCCCCAGGTCCCCTGCCATCTGGGTGGGGAGCTGAAGGAGGCTTTGAGCAGCGAGCAGACTCACCACTGAGGACTAAAAGACCTCTTTTAGTTCTGCCGTCCACAAGTGGGAGAGCCAATCCAGATGGGTTCTGGTTTGGCAGGAAGAAGAGAGCAATTATACCAATTAAGCCCAGGAATAAATTCAACAACCCCCAACAGCTCTTCCCTTTCTCCCACGTGGGCCTGGGCTCCTTGAGTGATTTCTGATTATAATTCTTACCTGCGGTAATAGGGCAGATCAGCAGGGACTTCACAGGCCAGTTCAGGCTTGCTTGGGCTCTAGGGAAACAGTTTAACCTCTCTAGGGCCAAATTGCTCCTCATACTCCCCAGCCTAAGCTTGAGGCTGAGGTAGGGAAGCAAAGAAGAAGAGAGGGAATGAGGGCAGCTGGTGTGAAAGTTACCTGGCCATGGGGCATCGCCGGTGAGCTGGGGCGATGGGGACCTAGTCCCATTTGATTGAAGTGAGATGAGGACCTAACAGGGAGCAACAGGGAGCAAGCTGCAGCAGAAGGGATTTAGGTAGACAGCAAGAAGTTGCTCACTGACAGGGACCCAGAAGGACAACAGTGTAAATTCAGAATCACATCATATCAGAGCTCGAAGGAACCTGCCAGCTTAACTCATTTTACATGAGGAACTTGAAGACCAGAGAGATAAAGAAAAATGCCCAAAGAAAGTGGCAGGACTGGAACTCCTTCCTCCGCCAACAGAATAGGATGACAGAGAGGGAGCAGAAGTGGTTCAAGCGAATAGGCACCTGCCTCCCACATCAGAGGTCCCAGGTTCAGCTCCCGGTACCTCCTAAAGAAACAAGGAGAAAAACAGACACAGCAAGTGAAAAACAACAAGAGGGTGGGAGAAATAAATAAAATAAATCTTAAAAAAAAAAGAATAGGATGACAGAGAGATACACACCTCTCTGAGATGCAGGAAGCATATTTTTGTTTGGAAACAAGGACCTTTAGAACCCTCAGAAGACTAGAAGCCCACAAAGGATCTAATGAGTCCTTTTTGGGGGGATTCCTTTCTCTAATCTAGCCAATATCCTACCTGATCTTAGTCAAATACAAGACAAGGAGGACAGATTTGGAGTTCCTAGTGGACCACTGACTCATGGATATCACCAGGAACTCATTTAAAAGGGATCATGCAAGTGAAGCTCCAAGCTCAGTGCCTGGCACACAGCATCTTCTCCCGAAATACATGCTGAATTTGAATAAAGGTCAGCATGCCCCGGGGGAGAGCCAGGGGGCAGCAAGGAGAAGAGGATGGGGTCCTCCTATTCTTTCTATCCTGCTCAGGCCAGGCCTGACTAGGGTCCTTTCTCCAGCTCTGAGCAACGTGATGTGAGCAGACATGGAAGTTGTAGGACAGGGATCCTTAGGAGCAAAGAGAGACGAAAATCAGAATCTAGGAGGAAAGATCGGCCTGCAGTAGGCCCTGCAGGGTTGGCTTATGTACAGGGAAGAATACTACTTCTCATCCAGCTGGTGAGAGATGGTGCCTCTGTGTCCTGCTCGCATCCTAAGGAAGGATCTTCAGCAGATCCTGGGATCTGGAGTGTTGCTTTCACTGCCAGCCCATCAGTGTTCTGCAGAGTGGGAAAGGCGTGCTAAGGCTCCATTTCAGATGCTGAAAGCTTAGAGAAGGGGAGCCCCTGGCCAGCCTGCCTCCAGTGAGCCAGGACGCTGAGCTTGGTGGGGCTTCTGTGTCTGACTCCCAGCCCTGCCTGCTGCCTCCCTCTCTCTTCTTAAAGCTTCTCACCACTTAGACCCTCCAGGGCAAGATCAGCCACATAATCCATGGGACCCAGAGCAAAATGAAAATGCAGAGCCCCGGTTCAAAAATAAAGAATTTCAAGACGGCAACAGCAGAGCGCTAAACCAAGTGACTTCTGAGCACGGGGCACGTGTCCATGAAGCCAGCCCTGCTCCCGAGCTCAAAAATCCTCAAAAGCGGCAAGCCAGACCTTCTGTTCTCACGTCCTCATTGTGAGTGTAAGAAAACAGGGTGGGAGTGCACCGTCCATTTCTCTGTCTGTAAGGAAGGACATTGGTGTTAAGGAGAATAACTACCATGCCTTCCAGTGTTTTGGCGAAACCTCAGATGCGAGGTCTTTTGGCCAAGCGCCTGCGAATTCATATTGTTGGAGCATTTGTTGTGTCTCTGGGGTTTGCAGCTCTCTCTAAGTTTGGTGTGGCTGAACCAAGAAAAAAGGCATATGCAGATTTCTACAGAAACTATGATTCCATGAAAGATTTTGAGGAGATAAGGAAGGCTAGTATCTTTCAGAGTGCAAAGTGATTTTGGAACATAAAGAATTTATTTGGATTGAGTTCCCTGGATGTTTGTCACTGACCTGTGCTCCTGAATTAAGTAACTTGAATATGTGGGCTATGGAATAATTTCTCTTGATAAATAAATAAATAATACCTGTGTACAATAAAAAAAAAAAAAGAAAAAAGAAAACAGGGTGGGAGTGAGCTACCTTGAGGATTGTGCATTTGACATGAAGTTATGAATTGTTTGCCCTGAGCCAAACCCCGGGGGTGGGGGACTTTCCACCTCTGAACCCCCAATCACCAGCTCAGTACAGGCATGTGGTCGATTTTCAGTAGATCACATGGAAGGAAGAGGAAAGAGAAAAGGAGAGTGGAGGGGAGATAGATTTAGAGCAAAAGCATGTTAGCTTAGCTAAGAGGGGTATTTCAAGGTGAGGAGCAGGCAGGGGGAAGGGAGAGGATATTGAATGTGGGGGGAAAAACAGCTTCTATGGAAATGGCTAATCTGTGGGGGAGATATTCCACGTGGGAGCCGTTGATTGCCTGGAGGGACCAACAGCCCTGATGGAGAACCTGCCAGGGAAGGTGAGTTTCCAGCAGGGAGCAGGCTGGCACCTGCAGAGGGCGGGAGGTGCCCCAGGGCTGCCCACAGGCAGCATGGCCCCCGCCTCCCACACCAGCACCAGCCCCCAGAGCCAGCCCCCAGCCTATACATGGAGGGCCATGGGGTTCCCAGCAGGGGGGGATTGCCTTGCACTTGTTGGCAGGAGGCCTTGTTCAAATGGGGTCCAAACAGACTGCACCCACAGACTCAATCAGCTTCAGCCCGGGTGCCTGTGTGCTTTTGCTTTTGCACACTCACATCCCTCCCAACCTCCCCTTGGAGAGACTACAGCCTGCCTCCTGTGAGAGCCTTTGGGGTTTCATGAGGGCTACCATAAAGCCCCGACTGCCTCCAAAGATCTCCCCCCACCACCTTTCAGGTTGCCTGACTTGTTCCCCATTTCAGATACTATCATTCCTTTAGTCTTCAATCAGGTTGGATTTAATCCAATAAACATTCATTGAGTGCCTATTATATCACAATGTGCTCAGTTCTGAGGTTCAAACATGAATAGCACACAGTCCATCTCAGGAGAAGCTCTTAGACTATTTATTTTATTATTTAATAAAATCATTTTTAAAAGCCTTACCTAACATTTATTGAGAACTAGCTAATTGCCAGGTGTGCTGAGCATTCTCCATATATTATCAGATCTAATCTCCACCCTGGGTAGGAACCTTATTATTCCCATCTTGCATACAGAAAAAGAGGCTCAGAGAGGTGTAGCCATTGGTTTGACTCCAAAGGCTGTGGTTTTAAACCCACAGCTTAAAGTACTTTAGCGAAGGTGTGCTGAAAACACCCTGGGAGCTGGGACCCATTCTTTCTGCCTCTGGGAAACCTGGAAAGGTCTCACAGAGGATAGACATTTGAGCTGGTGAAGAGTCAATGTTTGGAAGTGAGTGATAAAGGACTGGAGATGAGATGTCAGAGTTGGAAAGGAGAAGATGACGGTGGATCTCATGTTAAATTGACATTTTAGAAAGATCACCAAGGCTTCAGTGTTGGGATTGGGTTGTAAGGAATGGGCAGGGGTGGGGAGACAGTCAGGAGGCTGTTTCAAGTGCATATGCCAGAGATGTCTCCACTATAGATACATGGGAGAAAGTAAGGGTCTTGGGGACAAAGCCCAGAAGACTGGAGAGGTACAGACAGGGGAGGTGGGAGGGACCATGGATAAACAACATTTCTTCTCCAAGACTGTCAGGTCAGGGACCCCAACATACATACCTCATACCCCTTAGTCGCATGGGGACAGAGAGGATTCAGAGCCTGCCGCATGCTCTAGAGTCTCGCCAACTCTGCTCACACATGGCCCCGCCACAGGGTGTGTTTGGCCCTGCTGGGCTATGCCAGGTGAGAGGTAGGGAAGAGCCCTTTCCCTCAGACAACACCTTGTACTTCTATCCTCAGATAGCTTAGGGTAAAGGGAGGGAGAATGGAACCAGGGCTCTTCATCTTGAACCTGGGCTCTTCATCTTGAAGTGGCCACCAATCAATCCAGGCTATTGGTAAGGCTTCCTGGTCCAAGGACTTGAGAGCTATTCCCCATCAGCACTTATCCTCAAAGACCCTTCCATTCTGAGAGCTGAGTTATGAGGAGAAACCTCCTCAGCTAGGGAGAGCAGTCCCAGAGCAGGGCCGTAGGGGGCTGTGGCCAGAGAAGAGGCCAGGCAGCATGTCTGGACTAGAAGTAGCAACCAAGCCTAGAGCCCCAAGTGATTGGGCTCCAGACCCAGTTCCAGGAAGCAACCCCTTCTAGCACCTTCTCTGTGCCAGGAGCTGACATATATGTAGTCTGGGCCGCTAAGGATTCCCCAGTACTCTCCATTTTGGGTGCTGTATGCCTCTGGTCTCCTCTAAGACAGCACTGTCCAATAAAGCCTTCTGTGATGAAGGAAATGTTCCCTATCTGTGCTGTTCAACACAGTAACCACTAGTCACATGTGGCTACTGCACATGCAAAATGTGGCTAGTGTGACTGAGGAATTGAATTTTTTTTATTTTAATTTTAAAAGCCACATTGTGGCTAGTGGCTACCATATTAGATAGCACAGCTCTAAGAAATTAGCCAGGCTTCATGCAAGGCAGTGATACAGAGATGAATGAGATTTGGTTCCTTCTTGTGAGGAATTCATAATCTAGCAACAAAGACAAACAAATAAAACCAGTTGTGATGCAGTGTGTGTGTGTGACACAGTCAGTGTCTGTGTCTGCATGTGGTGTGCACCAAGAGTAAAGGGAGCACACACAAGGTGGGACAGGCTTCCCAGAAGAGGTGACATTTGTACTGGGCCTTGAAGAACAACTGAATTTTTACCAAGTGGACAAGGAGAATGAGCATTTCTGGCAAAGAGAAGAGTGAGTGCTAAGGTGTTGACCACAGCACAACATGTTAGAGGAAAAGCAACCAGTTGTTTGTTCCAGGAGCATAGGGCACCAGATAGGGCAGTGCTGAGGGTTTGGGTAAGGTAGTGGAGAAGAAAATGTGCTGGTTCTTGGATGCTTTATGAATCTGAACATGAACTTGCAGGCACTGGGGAGTCTGAGGTTGAGAAAGTCAACTCTGGTGGTGGTGGAAGGGGGCAGGTTAGCAAGAGTCTTGTACCAATTGTGATGCAGTGTGTGTGTGACACAGAGCTCTATGACTTCACACAAGTCCCTTTCCTCTCTCTGGGTTCAAGTTCTTCACTTGCAAGGGGAGGGATTACCTTTAAGGGCTCTTGCAGCTCTGTCCTTGTAGGAGTCCATGATTCTTTGGACAAGTTCTTCTGTGCTATGCCCCCGTGTGTCCAAGACAGGGGCCTTCCTGAGTGGGTCAATATATAAGCATGGATGTCATTGCAGAGGCTTCGAGCAGCCACCCCCATGCCCCCCAATCTCAAGATGATTGAAATTCTACTCTTTTTAAGAGTATAGAAGTTACCTATTTTTTTTTTTTTTAATCTTGTTACTATTAGCTTTTGTGGTGGTTAAGTTCATGTGTCAACTTGGCCAGGTTATGTGTCAACTTGGCCAGGTTATGGTGTCCAGTTGTTTTGGTCAAACAAGCACTGGCCTGCTTGTTACTGTGAGGAAATTTTGTGGACTTAAATCATCAGTATGTCGATTGCATCTATGGCTGATTACATTTACATTCACCTGAGGAGATTGCCTTCAACAAGGACAGACTTCTCATCCATTCAGTTGAAGGCCTTAAAAGGAGAACTCATCATTTCAGAAGTCAGAAGGAAGAATTTCCATCTCTACTTCAGCCAGTCAGCTTCTTCTGAGAAATTTGGACTTGCCCATCCCCACAGTTGCATGAGCCAATTCCTATAATAAATCTCATCATATATATATATATATCATGCCAGTTCTGTTTCCCTAGAGAATGCTAATACAGCCTTTTAGTGAAGAACATTTCTTTGAAATTATAAATCTCTGGAACTGGGACACAGATTTAGGACACAGGGAGCTTTGGGCCAGGGATATGAGGAGTAGGAAAAGATGGTCAGTAGAGTTAGAAAAAAGGCAAAGGCCAACCTTTGAAGAACTTTACCCAAGTGCCCACTTTGATTGCTTTTCTCCCCCATTAGACTGCAAGACCCCTGAGGGCACGGGCTGTGTCCCCTCTTTCTCTGTAACTTGCCTGCAGTGGATACCCAATCTATGTTTTTTATTGACTCCATTCAGCCAAGGAGGAAAAGGAGGCCCTGAAGAACCAAGTGACTTGTCTAAGGTTAGAGAGTAAAGAAATGGCAGAGCCAAAGAAGCCTGTTGGCTTTGAGTCCAAAGTTCTTTACAAAACAGTATACCATTTCTCTCCTGCCCTTGTCCACTTGGGAGAAAAACATGTTTATTGTTCACTGCCCCCCTCCCCCCAGATGTGTCATAGGGATGCCTCCAAGGCACCCCACAAAGGAAGATGGCTGCTCCCCTCGCCAGGTCACTGGGGTCCTTTGAATGGCTTGGTCTCCAAGAGCCATTGCTCATCAGCACCCAATATTTGGATCCTGTCCCTTGGTTCTCAGCCATTCCTCTCCACATCTGGAACCCATTGCCAGGCTGTAGGGAACACACTTGTCCTGAAGAGTTCAGAAACTAAAGTGCTAGGGAGGTGGCACCTGAGCACTCCTGGGGGCTGGGTCCTATGGTGACAGAGAGCATAGGGGAAGAGATGGGGCAGCTTAAGCCACCAGAAACTTGGAGTGAAAACCCAAGCTTCACTGCAAAGGGTGGGGTAGGGACAGGGAGTTGAAGGTGGATGGATTCTTGAATTAACCTTGCATTCATACTCATAATGGAGGGGGAAGGTGCAGCTTAAAGCTAGAGCAACACTTTTCTCCCCTCTCCCTCCACAGGGGAAGGTCTGAGTTTGTCAGAGGAAAGTGATTTCATCAGCTCTGATTTATGCCACCTAATAAGATCCTTCCCCTCTCACTGTCAGTCTTTCACTAGATCAAAGGTGGGATATTAAAAGGAAGGCAATTCCAACTGGCTCTCCAGGCTATGCTAATGCCCAAACCACTCTTTTCCCTGCATCTGTCAAGAGAATTAATGGGTGTGCAAGAGTCCCGGGAGGCAGAGAAAGCGCTTCCTTTGTATACATCAAAGGATGATACCTGAGCATTCCTCCAAGCCATTCCTTGTATTTTAATCGGCAGCAATATATAAAAATAATTACCCACCCTCCAGGAGGGAGGCAGGGAAGAGACTCTGTATGTAGCCTTTATGAGCTTCCCCTGAAGACACAGACCTGCAGATCTGGGCAGAAGGCCAGCTTTGTGGGTGACAATCCAACAATCCTGGAATGAGGACTACAAAAAGCTATCTCATCCATCCCCCAGCCTCTATCATTGGACCCTAGACATCACACTAGTTTCTGGAGACCTCCCTCCACCATATGGGATGTGTCTGGGAGCCGGGTCCTGTGGTTTCTTGGGGCCTGGGCGCCTACCCTTGGTGAAAGATAGCTGTGGTTGGTGGATGAGGAAGCAGGCGGGGGTTTTCCCAACTTGCCTCTCCAGAGAGTGGGCAATGATGGGAGAGGCTTAGGGAATGCAAGTAATATTCCAGTGTTTTAAAGATACTTAAAATCTGTCTCAGCAGACGCTGTAGTAAAAGGCACCAGGGAAAACCAAGCCACATATGACCACTTCTAAAGGTACCATGAGGTAAGTGGGACAAGAAAAAAGGGGGAAAATCCAGATCAATTCTGGATTCCATAACAAAGGGTTTCAGTCCCTTCTGGGATCTATTTTTTTCCTTCCCTCATTCTCAGGGGCTTCCAAACTCACTGTGGACCAACATATGAGAACTGGAAAGGCTACACCTGTATGGTAGCTATCCTCTCCTCCCTATCTCCCATCCATCCATCCTTCCAGACTAGAGGGATTTACACACACAGCCAGTTGTGATCTTGTCTTTCTCTTGCTCAGAAACATACATGGCTTCTAGTTAACTCCTGGGCTTTGAGATCCCTTCCCCTTCTCACCAGCCCCATTTCTCAGAAAGTACCCAATTCTCCATTTCATTTGGCAAATATGCCTTCTTCTCTAGCTCCCTGCCCAGAGTACATGATTTATTCATCTCTGTATCTTTGCATAGGCTGGTGCCCCTGTTCAAAATGTGTTCCTCCCCTCTCTCTTTAAAACTCTGCTTAAAACTCTTCTTCGGAAACCTGATCTAACCTTCACTGATGCTGTTCCCTCCAATTCACATCATCTTCTCAGTCCTAACTGACAGGTATTCACAGCACACAAGCCCTGTGTTGGAGATAGCAACACCCAGGAAGATGGCCATAATTCCTATCCTCAAGCAGCACATGGGAAACAGGAGGAATACATGAGAAACCAGTAAAACAGTCATGTTTCCAGAGGCTGGCAACCCTGAGGAAAACTTATCCAACTTCTCCACCATAAAACAGCTATGAAGATATAGAAAAATGATTAAAATTTATACCTTGACCAAAAGAAACACTTAACCAGAAAATCTCTCTGCTAACCTTAAGGTCGATAGAACAGAATTAAAGAAAATAGCTGATAAAGAGTGGTTTTCTTCTTTTTTGCCTTATAAAAGAGAGCAACCCTGCTCACCTAGATAGAAGATGGGAAAGCATTTCCTCCCTCTTCATCTGTATGTTCTGAATCAGAATCCAGAAATCTGGAAAGCCATGCCCCTATACTGTGCAAGTGATGCTTTTTGAGGTAGCCAGAGTACCATCCCATTCACTCCACCCATCACCATGTTACTCTAGTCACTCAGAGATTTCAACTCCTTGAAAATAACATAGAAGGAAGGAAGGGAAAGTCTGGAAGTGGCATCTTCTCTGCGGGAGATGAGTTCCCATTAGGAAAGTGCCATTCTGCGGGCAGATATAGGAAGTGCCTTGATGGCCATGTGGCTTGAGAGGAAGCAGCAGCTCTCTACCCTAGCTACACAGTAGAATTACCTGAGGAAATTTTAAAAACTGTGATGCTTGGGCCCACCCCCAGAAATTCTGAGTCAGTTGGTTCAGGGTAGGGCCCAAGCATGGTATCTTTTAAAAGTTCCTCAGGTGATTCTAATGTTCAGCTAGGGCAGAAAACCACTGGTGTAGACTCATTCAGTCCTTGGTTGAGAGAATCAGACAACCCATCACTGGGTGAGGGATAAGATTCCACCACAGGACACCAGAAAAATACCAGATGACTATCTCCTTAGATGCTGAAAATTGGCCTGGGAATTGTACATATCAACCTGCTTTAGCTGTATACCTGAGAAGCTGATTGAACTAGCTCCAGGAGGACAGACAGCACAACCATGGGAAATTCACCTTACCTCCCTAGTGGCAAGTACTGCATCCAGATAAGACTTTCTCTATTCAAAAATGAAGAGAAAGAAAAAATAAAAAGCTACAACTTCAAAAAAAGTCCTGAAGAACAAGGAAGAGGTTATGGCATCCTGAAAACCCAAAAGAGGATCAAATCTCTGAAAATTATTTACTACTAAAATAAGAAAACAACAACAAAAACACACACAAAAAGGTAGAAGTTTATTTGGCATACTCAATAAGGTATAAGAAGTTATGACTTCTTTGAAATAGGAGCAAAAATCAATAAAAAGTAAAAGGCCAAGACAGAAGAAAAACAGCATGAAACAGAAATAAATAAAGGTGTTTCAAAGACAAATTGAAATGCAAATGGAGCTAGGTGAGACATAGATTGCAAGGAAGTAAAATTGAAAGTGCAAAATTCAAATTTGCATTGTAGGCGATAATGAGTAGAATTGGCACTGCAGAAAACTGAATCATCAATAAGGAGAATAAACATGTCCTTGAAATCAGAATAAAAGAACAAAGAGATGAAAGTTAAGAGAATGAGGATAAGATATAAGTAAGATAATAGAATTTTAACTTAAGAATTGTAGGTATTACAGATGATTATACCCAGAAGGAATGGAGCAGAAGCACACCATAACTATAATAGAAGAAAATATTTTCAAGCTGAAAAAATACAAATTTAACTTGTTTATTGTGTTCCAGACAAATTAAATAAAAATTTATACCTAGACAAATTTCTGGCAAAATTTTCAGTTGTAAGGATTTTTCACAATACTATAAACATTCAGAAAGAAGAAACATGCTATCCTCAAAGGAACAAAATTATATGGTTGACCTCAGAATTTTCTAGCACACTACATGCCAGAGAGGAAAATGGAGCTATAGCTACAGGATTCTGAGAAAAGCGGAATGTGATACAAGAATTTCATATCCAGTTAGTTTGACAACTATTTGTAAAGTCCACAAAAATAAGTTTTAACCAAGTAAGGGATCAGAGAATATACTATCCATGTGTTCTTGGGGAAAAAATTTTACTTAAAAATATACTCCAGGCAATCAAGAGAGATCATTAAAATGAAGAACTCAAGAATGGGGAATTCTTGACTTCCACTTCCAGGCAGGATAGAATAGTAGGGATTAGACCTACCCTTTTGCCCCACACTACAGAAAAACAATAGGTTTCAAATGTTGGGTAAAAGGCAGTGCTGGGCAGTGATTTCTGAGAGGAGGGAAAAATGAGGTGAGCCTTATGATCTCCAGCTTACTGCCCAGAGAGAGTTTCCAGGCTTCAGCACAAAGAAATGGAACTCAAACAGAATTTGTGGTCACTTTAAGTTGAGGAGACAGAGTTCAGTGTTTGGAAAGGCCATAGTGGCTCAAATTTGAGGGATGGAATACCAAGAGGAGAGATGGGAAGGGAAAGGAAAGGAGGGGAGGGGAGAGGAGGGAAGAAGAGAGAAGATGCTCTGGAGATTTGCTTAGGGCTCCTCCTAAGTCTTTAGCTAAGTATCAATCAGCTCATGCACTCGAGGAAACTACCAAGGCCAGGGAAAGAACCACTGAAAATAGCAGGAAGCACAATCCCAGAAGCTCACACAGGGCTGGGAACAGTTCAGATTCCCACTAGCTAGAGTACTGAGTAGAGTCCTCTGAAGGATTTTGTCTCAATAGTGAGACCAAATTAGCTCTAAAGGCTGTTCTAGATCTAACCAAAGGAGAAGAAGGAATGAGAAGAGAAGGAAGAGACTAAATAATTTTTGAAGAAATAATGGCCAAAATTTTTCCAAATTTGTTATACACTATAAACCCATAGGTCCAAGAAGCTTAATGAACTTCAAGCAAAAGAAATATAAATAAAACCACACCAAAGCACATAATAATAAAATATCTCAAAAGTCAGGAATAAAGAGAAAAATTTAAAAGCAGCAGCCAGACTATATTTATGTGAGATGTTACTATTTGGGGAAGCTTGGGGATGGGTACATGGGACCTCTCTGTACTATTTTTGAACATTCTTATAAATCAATAATTATTTCAAATATTTTTTAAAAATTAATATAAGGGGGAAAGCAGGCAAATTATATACAGAGAAACAAAGATAAGAATAACAGCAGATTTGTCTTTGGAAACAATGCAAGTCAGAAGACAGTGAAATAACATTGTTATGGATTGAATCATGTCCCCTACGAAGACGTTCTAGTCCTAACCCTGGTCCTGCAGATGTGAACTCATTTGTTAATAGGATCTATGAAGATCTTATTAAGATGAGGCCTTAATCCAATAGGACTGGAGACCTTATAAGCAGAGGAAATTGGACTCAGTAGTAGTAGGAGACAGAGGACAGATGGCCATGTGATGGAGGCAGAGGCTGAGTTATGGGTTGCCAGCAAGTCACCACCAGAACACTATTGACTTTGGTGAAAGCATGGACTACTGACACCTTGATTTTGTACTTCTGGCTTCCAAAACTGTGAGACAATAAATTCCTGTTGTTTATTTGTAGTATTTGTTACAGCAGCCCTGGCAAACTAAGACAACTTCTTTAAAGTTCTGAAAGAAAAACATAATGTCAACCTAGAATTCTTTACTCAGCAAAAATACCTTTCAAGAACAAAGGCAAAGACTTTTTCAGACATACAAAAGCTAAAGAATTTATCTGCAGCAGAGCAGCACTATAAGAAATGTTAATGGAAGGCCTTCAGGCAGATAGAAAATGATACCAGATGGAAATGTGAATGCAAATAAAGGAATGAAGAACACCCAAGACGGTAAAAGTGTGGGTAAATATAAAAGACAATTTTTTCTTATTCCTAAAAATCCTTTTTTAAAGATAATTGACTGTTTAAAGCAAAAATAATAACATTTTGTAGAGTTTATAACACATGTAGAAGTAAAATGTATGACAACAATCGGACAAGGACCAGGAGGAATGGAACTATATTATTATAAAGCTGTTTTTATATTATGTGTGAAGTACATATTTTTTGAAGATAGATAGTGATGAATTAAAGATATACATAGTGTAAACCCTAAAGCAATCATTGAAATAATACTAGCTAAGAGTTAGTAAGCCAATAAATGAGATAAAATGAATAATTTTTTTTTTTTTAAACACTGTGGTAAGTCAAAAAGAAGGCAGAAAAAGAGGAAAGAGGGAACAAAGAACAGATGGAACAAATAGAAAACAAACAGCAAGATGGTAATTAAACCCCAACCACGTCAATAGCCATGTTCAATGTAAATAGTCTAAATTCACCAATTAAAAGGCGGAGGTTATAAGGCTGGATGAAAAGAAAGACTCAACTCTATTTATGCATGTAATAAACCCATGTTAAATATAAAGTGAAAAGTAAAAGAATGGAAAAAGTTATATCATATTAATATCACACAAAGTAGATTTCAGGGCAAAGAATACTTCCAAGGATTAAGAGGATCATTTTATAATGACAAAGGGGTCACTTCATTAAGAGGATGTAACAATCTTAAACTTTTTTGCTTCTAATAACAGAGTTTCAAAATATATGAAGCGAAAATTAATAGAACTGTGCATCAATGCCAAAGATACCCTGTGTTAATAATAGGGGGATATGGAAAAAATATGCCACATGTATGCTATGGACCATAGTTAGTGGTAATAGTATGATGATATTATCTTATAATCTCATAATGTTCCACAATGGTGTGGTGTGTTGGTGAAGTTTGTTGTACGGGAATTCTACACATGTGCAGACCCTTTTGACTAATAAATGAATGCAGCAAGGACACAAGATCAATATACTAAAATCATTTGTATTTCTGTACACTTTCAATGATCAATCCAAAAATGAAATTAAGAAAATAATTCCATTGACAATAGCAGCAACTAATAAAATACTTAGGAATAAATTTAACCAAAAAAAGTTCAAAACATATTCTCTGAAAACCATTAAACACTATTGCAGAAATTAAAGAATATCTAAATAAATGGAAAGACATATCATGACCCTGGATTGGAAGACATAATATTATTAAGATGGCAATAATCTCCAAAGCGACCTATAGTTTCATTGAAATCCCTATCAAATTCTTAGTAGTCTGGGAGATTTTTGCAGAAATTAACAAACTGATCCTAAAATTCATATAGAAATGCAAGGGACCCAGAATAGCCAAACAATCTTGGAAAAGAAGAACAAAGTTGGAGGATTCCCATGTCCTAATTTCAAATTTTACTACAAAACTATAGTAATCAAGACTGTATACTATTGGCATAAGAATAGATATGTAGATCAATGAAATAGAATTGAAAAGTCCAGCAATAAACCCTTACATTTGTTATCAATTAATTTTCAAAAAGGGAGTTAAGACAATTCAATGGGGAAAGAACAGTCTTTTCAACAAATGGTGCTGGAACAAGTACATATCCACACGCAAAAGAATGAAGTAGGACCCCTATTTCACAAAAATTAACTCAAAATGGACTAAACTCTATAAAACTCTTAGAAGAAAACATAGGGATAAATCTTCTCATCCTTGGATTAAGCAGTGGTTTTTTAGATATAACACCAAAAGCACAAGCAACAAAAGAAAAAATGGTTCAATTGGACTTCATCAAAATTTAAAACTTTTGTGCTTCAAAGAACACCATCAAGAAAGTGAAAAGATAACCCATGAAATGGGAAGATATATTTTCAAATCATATATCTGATAAGGGACTGGTAACCAGAATGTATAAAAAATACTTAAACTCAGTAATAAAAAGCAAATAAGCTAATTTTAAAATGGACAAAGGATCTGAATAGACATTTCTCCAAAGACAATGTACAAATGGCAAAAAACACATGTAAAGATGTTCAATGTTGTTAGTCATTAGGGAAACACAAATCAAAGCCACACTGAGATATCACTTCACACATACTAGGATGGCTATAATCAACAAGACAGAGAGTTACAAAAGTTGGCGAGGATGTGGAGGAATTGAAACCCTCATACATTACTGGTAGAATTATAAAATGGTACGGCCACTTTGGAAAACAGTTTGGCAGTTCCTCAAAAAGTTTAACATAGAGTTACCATATGACTCAGTAATTCCTATGTATATAGCCAAGATAATTGAAAACATATGTTCACACAGAAACTTGTACATGAATGTTCTTAGCAGCATTATTCACAACAGCCAAAAAGTAGAAACACCCAAATACCCATCAACTGATGAATGGATAAACAAAATGCGGTATATCCATACAGTGGAATATTATTCAGTCATGAAAAGAACGAAGTACTGATACATGCTATATGAACCTTGAAAACATGCTAAGCGAAAGAAACCAGACACAAAAGGCCACATATGGTATAATTCCATTTATATGAAACGCCCGTACTAGGCAAATCCAAAGAGACAGAAAGTAGATTAGTGGTTGCCAGGGACTGGTGGGAGGGGAGAAGGAGAGTGGCTGCTAATACTTATAGGGTTTCTTTGGGGGAGATAAAATATTCTAGAATCAGATAGTGGTGATGGTCGTACAATTTTGTGAATAAGTTAAAGCCATTGAACGATACTCTTTAAAAGCATGAATTTTATGGTATGTGAATTATATCTCAAGTTTTTAAAATACCTAATATATCTAAAATTACTTAACCAGTGATGCATAAGTACAAGTTTAAAGAGACAGATGCATAAATCAGACCCCATACAGTGTGTAAGGATTTGCTATCCTAAAGGAAGGGGGTGTGTTTGGGAGGGTGTGTATGTTCAGAGAGAAGGGCCCTGAAATTTTTATGAGGCTGATGTCTGGGTGGTAGAATTTGGGATGATTTTCATTTTCTTCTTTTCATATTTTGTATTTTCTAAATTTTCTACAATGAGTCAGAACAAAAATAAACATGTCTTTTTAAAAACAAAGTGCGTCAGTGTATAATTAAGTCCCATCCTTTGCGAGTGCTGAGACCAGGGAGGCCAGCGAGGGAAGGGCGCTGGGGAAGGGTAGGCTCAGGAGTGTGCAGTAGAAGGAGCTGCATTTGCTTCCCCTCACTTCCTCTTTGCCCCACCTTCCCCTGGATCTCCTACCCAATCAGTCCTCGAGTCCTCGCTGTAGACTCTCAAGGCTCCTCCCGCAGACCACGTGGCCACCAATGCCCCCCAGTAGTCTTCTAACAGGCCTCACTGCCCCCTTCTGCTAAGTCCACTGTGCTCTCTCAGAAACAGATGTCTGTGAAAAACCTGCAGCGGCCCCCACAGCTGTGAGACGAAGCCCTTAGCTGGCCACCTAAGGCCTGGCCCTCTCTGCAGGCCTGTCTCCCACACACAGGTCTCTCTCAGCCTTGCTGAAAGACGCTGCTGCAAGCACAGCTAGCCTGACTAAAGCAAAGCTGCCAGGCTCTAAACCCAACAGCATGCCTCCCGTTCCCCAATCTGCTACCTCTGCATTTTGCTCAGGCCCTTCCTCTCACAGCAGAAGCCATCCTTTCATCTCCACCAGTTCAGCATTTATGCCACCTTCAAAACCCAGCACAAGTGCCCTCGCTTCCAGGAAGCTCTTCCTGATCTTCCCAGCGAGAAGGAATCCCCACTCTCCTTGGAAACTGGGTTGTCAACCTTCTCGCCTACATAGAGCAGCAGAAGGAGCGAGGTCTGGATTCAAAATCTCAGCTCTGACACTTGGGGTCACGGAGTACCACACACAGCACCTGGCACCTTGCTCCCCTTCCCACAGCACCCTGGACCTCTTATCCACCTGCCGTGGTCTGCCATGTGCTACCTAGGTACATGTCCTGTACCTCCTATCTGACTGCAAACCTTCGGAAGGCAGAGGGCAGGCCAGGTGCTCCACGTAGATCTAGACGATGAAAGGGTAATGGGATGCATTGTCTGCACACTCAGTGCAGGGGTGACTGGCCACCTGGATGGCCCAGCCCCAGGTCAGGAGTTGGAGAGCACCCGTCCCTCCTTGGGTAAGCTAGTTTTCCAACACGGCCTGGCAGGGAATGAAGGACCACATTCCCAGCCCCTGGAGCCTCACCTGCTCTAGCTCCTCCCAACCGGGCTCTCCCCAAGCTGCTCAAATCATTCTGCCTCAGGTTCCCTCACTAGCGGAAACGATGACACTATAGAAGACAATCTTGGAGAAGAGCCTGATAACATAGCAACAATAGGATCACCATTTATTGTGTGCTTGCGATGTGCTTGGCAGAGCACTTACCCTCTCCGTACATTATCTCATGAATGCTCCTAACGACCACTTTATTATTGATTACTGAATCCCAGTTTACAGATTCCAAAACTGAGACTCAGAAAGTTTAGGTGATTTGCTCGTGATCCTTCACTTAGAAAACGGCAGAGCTGGCTATCAAAGAAAAGCAGGAGATATTCAGAGAAAGGTTCTAGATCGAGCATGCCCCCCTTTCAGCTGAAGGGAGACAGATTCCCTGGGCTGCCAGTCTACAGTCCCAGGCTAAGTGGAACTTGAGTATTCTGCTGTCAGGGCTCTTCCCAGTCCAGAGATGCTGAGGGTCTCAGTTAAGGCATGGAGTGAGAGTGCCTGGGCATGTGCCTGGCACCCACCAAATGCTCCCTACAGCTTAGACTCGGGGCAGCCCAAGCACAGTCAGATGCAAAGCACTTGCCAGGTCTTACTGTGGAGAGAGATGAGCCAAGAAGTGTTCCCATCTGCCACGGGCTGGGCATGGAGCCCTTTCCAAAAAGTGACTTTTTTGTGTTCCATCGCCCAAGTCTGAAACCAGATTTCTAGACAATACCTAAAGGATATCTGTGCCCACAACCTGCCCCTCCCCACCAATCTGAATTCTGATCAGTTTCTCCTCTGTGCCCTTGGCAGCAGATAGCTGTTGGCAGGTTCTGGACCCAGGGACAGTGCCACCAGGATCTTTCCCTGCCCTGCCTTGGCTGGGGCCTTCTCTCCTGCCCGCCTGATCACAAAGACTGAGGATGCCTGGCTCAAAGATTTAGTGTTCCCTATGTGTCGAGTGCGCCTGACCAGATTCAGATGGGATCAGTCCAGGAAGACAGCCTGGAGGTGGAGAGTGCTGCATTGACGTAGGCAGTAGAGAGCAAGGCTTGGCAGGAAGGAGAGAGAAAGGCGTCTGAGGCTGAGAAATGGGTTCGATTCCCAGGACCTTCCAGTAAAATTAAAAAAAAAAAAAAGAGGCTGAGAAACAGCTTAAGCAGAAACTTCGAGGAAGAAGAGGTAAAGTTTGAGGAGCTGGAGGTGAGGGTGGGGTGACCTTGCTGGGATGAGTGGAGAGGAGGACTAAGGACGCCCAGGTGAAAACAAGTAAAACTCACAGGCAGATTTGCTCCAGCAAGTCCCAGGGGTCTGTGGGTGGTTTTTGATCAGAGAAGCAAGATTACTTAAGTGCCACCTGCTGACTGGGGGCACCTTGGCCCCACCCTGCACCATGCCTGATCCATTCCGCTGCAACAAAGGACCAAGCTTAGAATCCAGGGACAACTTAGTTTGCTGTCAGTCTTCCCACCAGTTCCCTCTGCTCGACACACCCCAGACTCTCTCCGATCCTCTTTCTCCCTCTATCGTCTTTCCCTCTCTCCTTTCCGCCTCCTTTCCCTTCCAGGTGGGCTCCTCCCCCATGCTCCAGATGTTCTGAAGGGGATTTAACCATAGACCCGACAGGCCCCAGGTTAGCAGATGTGCAGCTGCGAGACAGGTTAATAGGGGCCAAGGGAGCAGGCTGGGGCTGGGGGGCCGAGGCAGCTGCTTTGGCCCAGAAGGTCTGGTGGCTCCCTGAGGAGGCCTCACAGCCTCGTTCCTGTCAGCTGCAACTGACAGAGCAGGAAGGAAGGGGTAGGGGCTGGGGGGAGCAACCCAGCTGGGGAATTGAGCCTCCTGGCTCCCTGGCTGTGATGGATCCAGAGGCTTCCTCTTTATCCTCCCCTCCACCCCAACCTGGAACTCCGGAAATTATGAATGCCCCCAAGTAGTCAGTCTCAGGGGTTGCTTCCCTCAGCCTCTCCATTCTCTACAAAGGCTGAGGGGCCACAGGAACGTAGGTAGCGGGTAATTCCAAAGAATGTTATTCTTGGCTTTTTGGAATCCATTGCATGGCTTTTTAAAAATATCAAGTTTATTCTCCCACTTCTGTTTCATTTAGGCTAATACATATACCAATGTGCTCTGTACATGCATCACAGGGGCACGGGAATGAATCTGGGGATCAGAAAAGGCCCCTGCAATAGATATAGATAGATGATAGACGATTAGATAGATAGATAGATAGATGATAGATACAGATAATAGATATAGATGATAGATATGGATGATAGCTAGACAGATAGATACAGAGGATGGATGGATGGACGGACGGATGGACAGACGGACAGATGGATGGAATGAAATACCAAAAGTGGCAAAATGTTAAAAGTTGGTGAATATGGGTATCTGGGTGGGGGATATGTTAGAGTTCCCTGTATGAGTTTTATATTCTTTTTGCAACTGTCATCTAAGTTTGAAATTATTTCAAAATAAAAAGTTTAAAAAAGCAACTAAGGAAAAGCCTCCTATGGGATGGAACATTTAAGCTAAGACTGAGGCCTGAGTTAGGGAAGTGAGAAGGATGAGATATAGGAGAGAGGCAGAGGGGACAGCAACAAGCAGAAACAGACTGCAGGCCCAACAGAACTGAAAGTTGCTGAATTTAGCCAGAGCATAGAGTGGGAGGGAGAGTACTGAGAAAGGGGCTGAATGTTGGCAGGAGCCAGATTGTGGTGAGTCTTGTAACTTAACCAAGGAGTTTGGGCTTTGTCCTTAGGGTAGTGGGGAGCCACTGAAGAATCTTAAGCAGGAGAGTGGCATGGTCAGATTTGTGCTTTAAAGTTCACCCAGCTGCAAAGTGGAAAAGAATTGGGATAAATTCAAATGCAAGGAGGGGGACCAGTTAGGAGGCTGTTGCAGTAACCAGGCAAGGGATGAAGGCAGCCAGTTGAGGGTGGTCTTGGGAAAGTAAAGAGAAGAGGACTTATTCCAAAGAAATTAGGATGTGCAGTCACTGGAACTAGACTGATTGGATGTGAGAGTGGTGAAAGAGAGTCAAGGACAACACCCAAATTTCTGGATTAGGGTAATTAATCCAGAATGGTGGGGCCATTTCCTGAAACAGTGAATGCTGGGTGAAGAATATGTACAGCATGAGGTGAGGGGAGAGATATGGGTTTACTTTGGGAATTGCTGAGTTGGAGGCACCTCTGAGTCATACAAGTGGAGATTCCAATCCACAGTTGGTTGCACAGTGTAGGCTGCAGGTGTAGACTTAGGAGTCAGCATCACATCGACGGTAACTCAGTCCACTCAGATCAACTGCCCGTGCTGCCGTTTCTAGGGTGGTCAGGGGAAGATGAGAACCCAGGGGAAGTTCTCACAGAAGCCGAGGAAAGAGCGGGGTTCAATGAGGAAGCAGTCAACACTATCACACGCCTCTATGAGATCAAGCAAGATAAGGGCTAGAACGTGCCTTCTGGGCTTAGCGTAGGGAGGCTTTGGGAGCCTTGCTAAGAACTTTTCTGACGGACTAGGAGGGCCACGAAAGACAGACTGGAGGTGAAGAAATGGAGGAAACCGGTGTGGACTGTGAAGGGGAGGAAAGAGAGAAGGTGGCAGCTGGCGAGGGCCTCTGAAATGATAGCAGTGGTCCTGCTGCCAAAAAAACTCATGGAAGACACCTGGCGTGAGGTCTGTCACGTGAGAGACACTCACAGAAAGTTTCTTTCCTCTTTCCTTCCCTTCCGTCTCCTGCCTTCTCTCCTCTTCCCCCAGTCTTGTCCCAGACTGCTGTGCCTGGGCTCCAAGGAGAGGGATGGATCCAAAGCCACCTCTGCTCATGGCCCCAGAAAGGCACCACAGTCCCTGCTCACAAGGTAAAAGAAGCCGCACACCCTGAAAAGCCTCCAGAGAAAGTTGAGTTCTTCTGAGAGGCCTGCGGGGTGGTGGGTGTGGCGGATGGCTGGATTTGCTCTAGTTCCTCAGGGAAGAGATTGCCGTGCAGGTCCTCTCCTCTCCTTGGGCTGCCAGGGCCCTTGGGCACTGCATTCGCTGGACTGCCCCACCCCAGGGCAGTTCATCCTACTAAACACTGGGGGCTCTCACTCCTCCCTCCCACCGCCCAGACCCCCACCAAGGGTCAACAAAATCCTCGGCACCAGGCCCCGCTGGAGTTGTTTTGTTTACGGGAAGGAAGGGGAAGGAGTTGACTCCGAGTCTAGAAACAGGTGTTAGAGCTGGTGAGGGGAGGGAAGCCACCTTGGCGAGAGTCCCCCGGATGGGGTCACATTCCAGAACAACTGATCTTAGAGCCATCTGTTGAAGTGGTCACAGAGGCCCCTTGCAGAGTGAAAAAGCATCTGCGGGCCTGGCTGGGGTCCTGGCTCCCTGCTACTCGCCCCCTGACTCGCTGGGCAACACGGCGAAAGTCACTTGCCCTCTCTGCTCTATGGTTTCCTCACCTGTAGGACAGACAGTTGGACTGAGTGACCCCCACGGCACCTTCCAGCGTGCTGTGATCTCTAGCACGCAGCTCCCACCCACACAGCCTCTGCCAGTGGCTGGCCAGAGCAGGAGCCCAGACCTGCCTTTTCCGGTTGGCGTGTGGATTTCCACACTCCAGCAAGCAGCTGGCAGCCACTTGGGCTGCGAAGGCTTGGAAGCGGGTGGAAAATTACTCATACCCACTAGAAAAAGATCATGCTTTCACCGGCCCCTGGGCCCCTGACCTGTCTTCTCTCAACGGGAAGGCTGAGGGGCTGGGGAAGGAGGAGCTGAAGGCAGGCAGGGGTACAGCCCAAGGAAGGCTGGCTGCAGGCACACAGGTACCATCTCCATCTCCTCCTAGAGCTCTCCATGCCTTCTCTCACCTCCCCCTGGGCAACACTGAGGCTTCAGGGGGACACAATTCTGAAAAGAGGCCATGAGCTCCTAGAAAATGTCAGGACTGCGACATCAGACAGACATGGTTATACCCTCGCTCCTGCCCCTAGGCCCGTGAGGAGTGATGAGGAGAGTGTGAATGGACTTTCGGAGGTACTCTTACCTTTTTCCCTCCCTTATGGTTAGAGTCAACTGGTAAGTTCTTCCCAAAGTCTAACCTTTATCTTTCTAACTGCATCCCTCAAGAGGTCATCTGGTACTTCTCACTGCCTCCAGGTAGGTCCACAAGCAAACCAATCTAGACCTTATATTTTCATCCCACTCAAGTGACTACAGAGGAGCAGAAGAAGGAATTCTAAGGGTTGGAAACTCTCCATAGAAAGTCCTTAAGGTCTAGGGAAAAGGATGAATTGGGCAATGGAGAATGTTTGCTGCCCATATTAATGGAGGTTAGGAGAAAAAAATAGGGTGTTCCAGAAGCCCCTGGACAAAAGAACAATGATTCTCAAATTCTAATTGCACCCCAATCACCTGGGATAGAGGAGCAGGTCTTGTGAAAATGCAGATTCTGAACCAGCAGGGCCAGGGTGGAGCCTGAGTGTCTGCACTTCTAACATGCTCCCAGGTGAAGCTTGAGCTGCTGGTCTCTGGACCACACTTTGAGTAGCAAGGATCAGAGCAGTGGTTCCCAAACCTGGCTCTGCATCAGAATCGCCTGGGAGGAGTTTTTAAAACCCAGATTCCTGGGCCCCAGCTCTCGAGATTCTGAGTCAGGAAGTCTGAGAGGGAGCCTAGGGATCTGTTATTTTTGAGCTTCCCTAGCATTGTGAGGCAGGGATCACTCACAGTGCCTTTCTGCAGAGTAGCAGAGTGGTCAAGAGCAGAGGCTTGGGAATCAGATGGACCACTTACCAATTCTGAGATCAACTCCCTAAATCATTTCCTCATCTGTAAAGTGGGGATCATAGAACCTTCCCCAGAGACTTGTTGCAAGGAACAAATGAAGTGATGATGTCTGTCGAGCGTTAGCCCAGAGCCTGGTAACAGAGTACATACTCACAGACCGGAACCCCCAGTATGATTCTTATTACACACACCCGGCTTCACCTGGTTTTCATCATTCCTCTTGGTCGACTCCCTTTTAGCTTTCATATGCAAATTTGACATCATGTGCACTTGCACTGGCTTTTCTGTCCCAAAGGCTTGAATCTACAGTGTATGTAGAAAAGATGTGAAGATAGGCTCTGTGTGAAATATTCCCACAGCAAAGCATAAGCTGCTGAAAGGCAGGACCTTTGTATTATTATTTATCTCAGTAGCTTCTGTGCCAGGTACTTCAGGCACTTGACAAAGTGGGTGGGTGGGTGGATGGATGGATGGATGGATGGATGGATGGATGGATGGAGGGAGGGAGGGAGGGAGGGAGGACACCAGTGGCTGGGTCCCTCGTCCCTCTGGACACCTAGAACACAGGCCAGGGCTCTGCACTGGAGCCAGCTGCTCGGGAAGAGGCATTCATGCAGGAGGGAAAAGGGCTAAGGGAGAAACTTTGTCACTGTCCTCTCCCTTTGGGGGTGCGGGGACCACTCCACCTCTTAGTTCTCTACACCCCCTCCCCGGGTCCTCCTGCCTCTCAGGCCTGGGCCTGCTGGATCTCCATGGGGCTCAGAGGACAGGGGTGGCTCAGCCAGAGGGGAATGTTCTAGGCTGAAAAGGCCCTCGGTATACTCAGCACCACAGCCAGGGTGGGCCAGCGGGAGGACTGAGGTGTTCCCCTGGGGCCAAGGCACCACGCGGCTCCTGGGTGGTCCTGCTTGGGCTGACTCTGTCTCAGCCCAGCATTTACAGCTGAGAAAGCCTCCACCAGGACCCAGGGCCTGGCCCACCACGGACACTCCCCCAGTATCTCTCAGGACCCAAATTACCCATGTTCAGACCCTCACCGGCTGCAGGGGGCTGCCCGTGTGCCCGCCCACCCACCTCAGAGCAGCCTCTGTCCCAGACGCACGTAGTAATCAACTCCCGGAACCTTGGGGAGATCCAAATACAGTAGCATATAATCACGGAGCCCAAAATAGCCGTGCCAAGGAGGCCATCTGCCACCTCTTGTGTCCCTGGGGACCCCTCGGCTGGGCCCTACAGCCCGGCTGGGCCTCAGGGCCCTCTCCAGCTGGAAGAGAAGGTGATGCGGACAATACTACTAGGTCACCTTTAGAGCTCGGGACACCTTGGGAGGCGTCCCCATGTCAGACTGGGCACCTTCAGGAGTGGGGCCTGGGGTCAGAGCTGCCCAGACTCCAGGTCCCTGTTGCTCCCTCCTCCTGCCAGCTCTGGCCCTTCCACTCCCAGAAGCCCTCACTGTGGACACAGCTGCCCCCTGGGCTACTGCTCTCTCCAATCCTCCTGTCTTCTTCCTTCTGACTCAACTCAGCTTTTCAACTCCAAGCGCTGACCTGGAGACACCAAGCTCCTTTCCCTTCTCTGCTATCAACCTTACTCCTTTCTTCCCAAATAGTGGTTCTTAATCTTCAGTGTGCAACAGAATTTCCTGGAGGGCTTGTTCAAACATACACTGCTGATTCAAAGGTTCTGATTCAGTAGTTCTAGGGTGGGCCCTGAAACTGCATTTCTCACAGGTCCCCAGGAGCCGCTGCTGCTGAGAAGCCTTGCTCTGTAAGCTCTGCTGTGGCTGTGCTATCCACTCCCCGTCCTTAGCGTCTCCCCCAAGGCCCCCTCCTCACCCCCCGATGGTGTTCTTCTCTCAGTGGCCTCCTGGAGGCAATTCCTGGGTCCCGTGCACAACTGGCTTCTTTGCTTGAAATCACCAGGCCTCCCGCCAGGACCTCTTGAAGTTTTGTTTTAAGGAGGCTGTGAGTGGCGAGGTAAGAGTCCTAGTCGGGCTTTTCTAACTCACCACAAGAAGTTCCACCTCTGCCTCTACCTCTGCCTCCATTCCTAACCCACTGGGGAATCTTGAGCAAGGCACTTTCTCTCTGAATCTCACCTCTCACCTCTCAGGTCTGTCTATTAAATGGAGCCATAAATGAATAAATGCAAGGGTAAGATGGAACAGCTGTCTCTGGCAATGATCTAAAAATGTCTTCATGCTCTTTCCAAGCAGATGTTATTAGGCATAACCATCCTAGTGCCCTCTGTCACAGAGTTCTGATCAAGAAATCCCCAAAGTGCCAGCAACCTCTAGTGCCTCGGGCATACAGTATCGTACCCTCACCATGATCTCCACTCAACTCTAGAACTCCCAGGGTAAGGACACCAATAGGTAAGGACAGCACCAAGATTCCTTGGCCTCCCCCAGCAGAGCTCACAGCCCACATCCAGCTCTGAGAGCATGCCGATGACTCATTCCCTAGGACTTGCCATCTTCTCATTCAGCCTCCTCGGAACTGCACTCGAAGGAAGCCCAGAGCCACGGTCAAGTGCATGGACTCTGGGCCAGGCTGCCTGAGTTTTGACCCTGGCCCTGCTGCACACTAGGTGTATGGTTTTCACCAAGTCACTTAATTCCTCTGTGCCTCAGTTAATGGGAATGATGATAATAGCATTAACCCTCTCATAGGCATATGGTAAGGATTAAGTGAACTAATAAAGGTGAAGGACTCAGAACAGAGTGCTGGTTATTATTAATCTGGTCCTAGTCAGACTGGGGGTGCAACTGTCCCATGGAGGATGGTCAGAGATATGGAATAAGGGGAGCCTGCTCAGAAGTCCCTTGCTTTTAGCTCTCCCTGGAAACACTTTTGATCCTGCCCTCATGAAACTTCTGAGACTGGCCAGAATGGTTCAGCCATTTTCTCCTGCAGAAACTCAGGCCTTTCCTTTTCATCTCACCTCTCAGCATTTCCAGGAGGCTGGAAGGATTCAGAGAGGAGAGTCTCCATTTTACAGGCAGAGAAACTGCGGCCCAGAGAGAGCAGCCACACGGAGATCATAAGAGATTCAGGAAGTTCCTGAAGCTCTGAGGCATGATATCCTCTCAGGACACCTGTGTGCCATTCACCTCACTGGACCACCCCATTTTAGAGATGGAGAAGCTTAGGCTCAGGGAGGGAGCTGACTTGCCCATGGTCTCACAGCTAGTTAGTGACAGCCAGGAATTGAACCCATGTCTCTGGATCCTAAAACATTGAAGCTTAGGGTAGGAACTTACTAAGGGGTAGAAGTTAAGATTATGGTACTTTAGAGTCAGAGCTAAACTAGAATCCCAGCTCTGCTACATCCTATCTGTGTGACCTTGGGCAAATTGCTTAACTTCTCTGGTCTTTAGTTGCCTCATCTATAAAATGGGAATAATAGAAGCTACCTTATAAATGACTTGGGATTAAATGAGCTGTGTCAAAGCACTTAGCTTATGGAAGTGCCCTTCCTACTTCAGCCCAGCTGCCTCCCCCTGCACACGCACACACACACACACACGTACACCCCGCACACACCCCCACACACGGCTCTCCACCCATGACTACCCTCCCTCTTCCCTCGGCTGCAGGCAGCCAACATGTTTCAGATTGGCTGCCTTGGGCCGAGAGGGCTGTGGTGGTTCTAATTTGGGCTTCAATTTGGAGTCTTGATTAATTTCTCTAGCTCGGCCGGTTTCATGTGGCTGTTGTCCCTTGCAATTATACATTTCCCCCGTGAGGTGTCCAGGATTGGGCTGTTTTCTGTTTTCTCCCCTTTTCTCCTGCCTCTGTGCTTTCCTCATTCTCCTGGGACCAGCCGGCCTTTGCGACCTGGGCCCCACCCCAGCTCAGGCCCAGGCGCTTTCTGAGCTAATTGTCTGCTTTTCCATGTACTCTCCCCGTGGCCCTGCCTCACCCCCATCCAGTTTCTATTTTCCCCCAGGCTCCACTGGCTTCCCATGGTTTCCCTTGGCCTTGGCTCAAGCCTGGCATGACACGTCTGGCATTGCCACCTCCCCCCTCACACTAGTCGGGGGAAAGGCAAGCGGAGCTGGGTGCGGCAGCTCAGGTGCCAAGCCAAACAGCCTACGTGCCAAGTCCGACCGGGTACCTGGGGCCCAGCGTGCTGGGCTTACGGCTCCCATCTCTGATCCCTAGTTCCACTCCTGACCCAAGCCCTCTTCCTACTGCTCCTGCATGTGGTTCTAGCTGGTAGAAAGTGGACCACTGGACTGTACCTTTCCCTGAGGGCCCGGGAATGTTCACAGGAGCTTGTGCAGAGGCCTTCCATTCTGGAGGTTGAGGAAACCACCTTTTCCAGGGACCTGAGCCCATAGGTGGACCTGGCCTGGGGGGGACATGCCACCCCCAGGAGGAGCACAGCAGGGAACATACCCTCTAAATACCTCCCCATCCCATTGCTTTGCAGCTGGAAGGCCGCCAGTTTCCGCGGTCTGCTCCTCCTGGGGAAGAAGAGAGGATGAGCCAATGATGGCCATGAACAAGCAGCTTCCCTTGCAGCCTGCATGAAAAGGGCACAGCTGTTGGCACCTGTCCACATCGGGGTCCAGCCTTGCCTTCCCCACTCACTACCTCTGACCTTGGAAGAGCCCCTGAACTTGTCTGATCCTCTGTTTCTTCATCTGACAAAGGAGGTAATTATCAAAGAGGGGTCTTTGTGAAGTTGAAATAGGTAATGAATGTAAAACATCCCACTCAGTGCTGGCACAGGGAGGAGCACAAAATATTGCCATTTGCTCCCACCCTCTCCTTTCAGCCCAGCAACCTGGGTCTGGTTTTATGGTAGCTATCTAAGACGGAGGGACCTAGATCACACAAGCACCTCGCTTTGAGGTCTGAGGTGGTCTCTCCCTGAATCCCCCAGCTTCCAAACACCAGGACATAACACTTATGAACACCCCTTCCATCCCCCACCCCCATACACACCACACACACACACACTCACCACACACACAGTCACACAGTTTGCCCAGATGCTTGGCTGCCCTTCCTGCAGGCACCTCAAGCTCAACATGTCCAAAAGATACCTCAGAGCATCTCCCTCCCCCTGCAACCCTCCCCGGAGCTGCTCATCCTCTGGGGATTGCTGTTCATTTACCCCACGTTCAACACAGACTAACTGAGCTCTAACCACGTGCCAAACTCTCAGGGACCAGCCTCTCCACTGGCCCCTTAACTCCTCTTCCCCCGCCCCAAACCCACATCCTGTCGCTAATACTTTCACTAATAATAATTGTAGTAACAACAGGAAAAGGTACTTTTGTAAGTCTTTTACATATATCAGCTCATTTCATTCTATCTGGTTGATACTAAACACTATTATCACCTTCATTTTACTGATAAAGAAATGAAAGCAAGGTCTTACAGGTAGTAAGGGAATGAGCTAAGATGTGAACCCAGGCAGACCAACTCCAGAGTCTTTATGACATGGCTTCTAGCTATTTCTACAGTCCATCAACTTCTTGCAACACTGATCCTGTTTTTCCTTCAGGTGCCATCATGCCCCCTTGGTTTACAAACCTCTTCAACAGCTCCCTACCTCTAGACTGTTCTCCATAACTGCTGCCAAGTAGTTTCTCAAAGAGGCAAATCCCATCACATTGCTTTCCAGGTAAAACTCCATCTATGGCTCCCCACTGTCTTAAGCATAAAATCCAAATTCCTTAACAAGGCCCATGCCTACTTGTCAGGCATTATCTCTTGCTAATTCTAGATCTCTCTCCACCACTGCCCTTCCCAGCAATTCTCCAGCACACACACACACAATTCAGTCAAACTCACCTCCTTGCCAATGATCTAGAATTTGCTGGGTTCTCTCTTATCTCTGTGCCTTCACATGTACTTTTCCCTCTGTCTGGAATGTCCTTCCCTGCCTCTTCACCTGACTAACACTAATCCTTCAAGACTCAACTTTGGTTTTGCCTCCCCAGCAAAGCCTCAAAAATAACTGTAGGGGAACAGATGTAGCTCAAGTGGTTGAGTGCCTGCTTCCCATGTACAAGGCCTTGGGTTCATTTCCCACTACTTACTTAAAAAAAAAAAAAAAAATAGAAAAACTGTAAAATGAATGGATCCATGACTGGTTAAATGAACAATGTCACGATAGAATCACCACACATCACAGTTATGTGGAGTCTCCTTTTTTCAAATCCTTCTCCCATTTACAATATATTTGACCATTCTGTGGGGTAGGCCAGGAAGATAAATAATTACTCTCACCTTGAAGATGGAGAAACTGAGACCCAGAGTAATTTCGCAGTAGTCAGGGTCAGAGGCAGGATTTAAGCCCAAGTTCTCTGCCTCACAGGCCAATGTTCTCCTCACAGGCTTGCAAGAGGCAAAATCTACTCACGTGCCTTCTAACTGTGGGAATCGGGGACTGAGCCACACAGGTAACAGGAATAAATAGGTTTGGGGGCAGAAGCTAATTATCTAGTTCTCTTAGTCACAAGGGGCAGCCCATTTCCTAGAAAGTATAGAGAAACCCACCAGTATAACCCAATATCCCAAAAGCTCCATGCCAAGTCTGAAAGACAAGACCTTTAGAAGCCTGGGTACCCAAAAGATGTGATTCACAATTTTAAAAAACATTCACCTCAAAGTATGTGTCAAGAAGTCCAGCAAAAGTCTAGTTTTTTCCAATGAAGACCTCTTTGATATTCTGGATGAAATATCAAATTCTCCACACCCACTCTTAGTTCTGGCTGCCCCTGCTTTACTGGTGCCCTAAGCAAAGGTTTAGTCTGCTTTGGGGCCCTCCATTGCCCAGTGGTGAAGAAGCACAGGTTTTCCAGGTCGCTGAGCTCCTGACCTTGGCCTCTAGGGGCACCACTGGGTTGCTCGGCCCTGTCCATTGGTGACACTGAACTAAGGAAGAGGAGGTGCCCAGGCCACTGGTTGGGATGGAGTGTGAAAAGGTTAGAGAATGAGGGGAGGCAGGGGCACGTTCTGCCATGGGGGCCAATCAGGCAGTTGGGGGGGCCTTGGGGTGCAGACACAGAAAGGAGCAGGCAGGTAGGGGATGCCCAGGGCAGAAGAAGGAGAAGAAAGCCCCAACTGAGGGTGGCTGTGGCACAGCTAACTAGGCAGGAACCAGGGGAGGGGGCACGGCCCCCAAGGCTGGGCCCCCCAACTATTTATGGTAGAATGAGGCTTGAATATTAGCAACAGGGATGAAAGCCGCAGTTTCCACCTCCTTCCTCCTTCCCCAAGAAGAAGAGTCAGGACACTTTACATTTGTCTGGCTTCCACATCCATGGCACGTGCAGGAGCCATGGCAGGGCCAGACATACTGAGTACTGCGCCCTGACGCTGCATGCCAACTGTGCTTCAGTTCCCCCACTGCCTAGATGCTGTGTCCCAGTCCTGACCCCACCTTTGATTTCTCCCAAAATATCTATTCACCCTAACAGATGCAGATGTGCTTGAAAATTCAGTTGGGTGCAACAAGCATGTACGAGGCACCTACCAGGCCCCATGCCTATGCATCACATAAACAAAACCCAGCACCTTCCCAGAGGATTGTGGTCTGCTGGCTTGTGTCACCTCAGGGCACCTGTTCCCCTTTGCACCCGGGGGCTTTGTCTTGCTTCCACCAGGCCTCTGCGGGGCAGGAAAGAAACTGCAGGGCTCTTTAGAGGTATGGATCTGTCATGGGCGGCCTGTGAGTCTGGGGAATGCAGTCGCTACCCCCAAGTAGGCAAAATGGGTGTCTGAGCCTCATCCCCAGCATGGGGCGGGAGGGAGAGCAGGCTAGGTGAAAGAGACAGCCCCTTCCTGACTCCTCTTTGGGGTGGCAGTCTCCACCCCCCACCCCAGGCTCCAATGGCAGAATGCCAGGTGCCCCAGCACCGCTGGCCTGGTGGCCCCACCTAAGGAGGTCCCATTCCCACAGAACTCCGGTGGGGGCTCGGAGCCTCTGTTCCCCAAAATACACACGCGAGGGTACACATGCACACATTGACGACAACAGCAAAAACCCCAAAGACGCCAAAGCTTGGAGCTGCACGCCTGTCTGGAACAAGGAGTGGGAGAAGGGGCATGCAGGAAGGGAGCCAAGGCAGAGGGACCGTGGTCTGTGACTCAGTCCCCAGTTGGCTGGCGACTGCCAAGATGGGCCCTTTGATGACTCACAGAGACTGCAGGCTAGGCAGCTCCCACAGTGCCTCTGCGGGGATTCCTCGCAGCTGGTTGTTCTGCAGCATCCTGTAAGGGGAAGGGAAAAGGGCTTTAAGGACCCACAATCTGCTTGGAGCTCTGAGGGGAGCGGGGACTGCTCCCCCGAACTCCTGCCCCAGGTCACACCCTGCCCTCTTGCCCCAGCTTCGGAGCCCAGAGAGAGGCCTAGTCCAGCCCCTCACCTTGTTAGAGGGGTCTCAGAGGCTGAGGTACAGTGGTGTGTGCAGGTAAAGAGGGTGACGGAGAGGAAGAAGAGTGGACATTCGGAGGAGCAGCAGGGACCAGCCATCAGGACTCTTGGGATCCCGTCATTGTTTGGTCAGGAAGAAGGATGTGGGGAAATGTAGCTTTTTCTCCTCAGGCCAGTTTCTATGCAGCTGACAGGTTGAAGATTTTTGGGGGGAAGGGGAGGCTGTGGATGAGGGCAGGGCTGCCCTTAGCATGTGCAGGGCCCCAGGCAAATGCATTGGGGGTGGGCAAGGGTAGCCTGTCTGTAGAAATGATCTGAGGCTCCTGAGGTAGAGTGTCGGCGCTATTCTGGCCGCCCAATCTCAGCAATCCCAACCAGTGACTCGCTCCCCAGGCCACCCTTCGGGAGCAGATCCCGGCTCCAGGGCCCCAGGAAGACCCCACAGCAGGCATTCTGGAACTCCTTGGGGCACCTGGAAAATCCCAGCTGTGCGGTACAGGGCCAGAGAGCACGCAGAAAGGGAGAAATGGGAGCCTCATGCGCCCCTCGGGCTGGAACTGCTGGGGGCTTTAGAAAATTTTGAGGAAAGTACTCCAAAGCACAGGGAGTCCCCTGAGGTACGGGCTCTGAGCAGGGGCCCTGCTCGCCAGGTCCTCAGTGTGGAACTGGGTGAAGAAGTAGAAGGGAAGCCCCTGGCAACAGTGCCCTCTGCACATTCTTTACCTCTAGACCTGGGTCCCAGAAATGAGGAGTAGGGCACACGGGGTGGAGCCCTCTAGGAGTTCAGGGAATATCTAGGGAAGCAGGAAGGAAGGAAGCCACGGACAGCCCCAGGCAGAGCGAGGGAGGCACGGGTGCCGGCCCCAGAGAGAGCAGCTATATTTTTATAGGCCTGCCTTGCCCTCCAGTCAGGCTCCTCAGGAGAGGGGAGCCTCAGAGAGAGAAGGAAGGGCAGGGCAGGCACATTCAGTGACACCTAACATGTCCCAGGGGTGTTGTCCCCATTGTGGGACTCAGTCTTCCCTCTAAGATGTGTCAACCCATCTTCCAGAGGGGAAAACAAGACTCAGAGAAGATAAGCATCTTGCCCAAGACCACTCAGGCAACTCCAGGCTGCAGGAAAAGCAGCTCATTTCTTGACCGGCTCTGAGTTTGATAATAGTAACAGTGGCTCATTTAACAATAGTAACAGCTATCATGCTGGGCTCTTGCCTTGGAACTTTACACATATTAACTAATTATCCTCTTTACAACACCAGATAGGAATTATTACTCTACTCGTTTTGCAGGTAAAGAAACAGGGCCATGGGGGAAAAGAAAGAAACAGGGCCAGCTGTCCTGCTGACAGCTGGTAAGGGAGAGCTGCGTTTTGAACCCAAAGAGTTTGCATCCAGAACCCAAACACCTAACCACGAGGCCCCACTGCCTCTGCCGTATGGCAGGCCAGAAGTGCTCAGAGGAAAGCTTGACAAGGAGAGTGGCTACTGATGCCTCCTAGGGGACCACCCTGGTCAGAGTCATGCCTACCTGCCTCTGTTAAACTCCTCTGGTGGACATGTGAAAATCCCAAACACCAACCAAACCACGGCACCACAAGAACAAAGGGGTATTGGGCTCACAACAGGCATGGGGTGGGGACGGAGAGGAGCCCCTCGCAGAGGCAAAGCTGAAGAAGGGGAAGGGGCACTGCAGAGAACCAGGGGCCTTGGGATCGAGTCCTCCCTGCCCTGCCTTCCGGGGTGAGTGGAGCCTGGGACAGACAGCTGGGAGGGGCAGAGCCAAGGTCTGAGCAGCTGGAGGGCTCAGCCCATTCCAGCACTCTCCTGCTCCTGCAGGTCTCTTGGCCTCCACTGGCCCCTCCAATCCAGGATCCTCACTGGGACCAGAGGGACCTTTCCAACTACAGAATTTTGCTTCAGGCTCCCTTAGAGTTCAGTGGTCATTTGTGCTGGCTCAGAAGTCAGCCAGCCCTGGACTGGCATCCTAAACTCTGCCTCTTTCCAGCTGTGTGATAGTGTGCGAGCAACTTAAACTCCATGGGCATCTATGTGCTCATCTCTAAAATGGGGATAATGATACTGACCTCAGACACTGGCTGTGTGGAATAATTAAAACAATCCATGTAAAGCACTTACCACAGTGGCTCACACAAATTAAGAGCTCAATAGCAGTAGCTGATGTTATTATTATTATTTTGAATATCTGTTCTCAGCTTTGTCACTTATTGGATGACCTGAATAAGTCACTTCCCCTCTCTGGGCCTCAATACCCTCATCTTTCCAAGAGGGAGGCTACCTGAAGATATCTAAATCTTCACTTGCTGTAACTTAGCATTCAATGATCTAAGACATTTCTTGCCCTCTGCCCTGTTAAGTACTTCTATCCTCCCAGCCAGCCTGATCTCTTGTGGGCACTTCTTTGCTCAGGGGGCCACAGGGATGCTTGGAGCCAGGATACACAACATGTGATGGATGGGAAAAAAGGGAGGGACACCAGCTGCTCGGGCCTCATGGACCCTCTCGGGACCCCCACGTCTCCCCTCTATCCCCAGAGCTACATCTAGTCACTCCACAGGCAGAGCAGAGTCCCTGGCTCCCAGGAGCATCTCAAGGCATCTCCGTGCCCATCACCTCTCAGATACCCCCACCCTTTCATCTGTGGAATCCCAGCCCTAGAAAGATCTTCAAGTTCTCCTAATTGGTACCTCCTTCCTAACACCGATCTGCAGGATCTTCACAGAGTGCTTCATTTTCTTTTCAATGAGTCAGAGAACTCATTGCATGCCAGATAGTCTAGTCATCAATAAGCCCGTTTCTTCGTGGAAGCCAAACTCACTAAGCCAAAGGCCAACATGGCGGTTGGCTTTGGGCCACACAGGGGACCGAATGGCCCTATTTCTGACCTCATTTCCCAGCCATCACTCCCTTATTGAAATGCAGTTGGGTTATAAAAGCTGCCAGTTTCTTCAGAAGGGATCAGCTCCTTTGTTTTCCAAGTAAAGGGACTGAGCCTCAGAGAGGGGAGGTGACTTGCCCTAAAGGTTACAAAGCAAATTAATGGCACAATCAGGACCAGGACCCAAGTCCTGTCACCCAGGCTAGTGCCTTTTGTGACCACATTTCCCTATTTCTCTCACTGGCCCAGATTCTGCCCTGTGAGACAGAGTCTATCTAGTCTGGTGGTTCTCAACCCTGGCTGTACATTGGAATTATCTGGGAAGATTTTTTAAATCCCAATGCCCAGGCCATCCTTCCGCCAATTAAAACTCCAGGCAGAATCTCTGGGGGTGGGGGTGGGAGGAGGAGTATTAGGCATCAGTTGTTTCTCAAGCTTCCTGGGTGATTCTAATGTGCAGCCATTAATCCTAATAGAAGTCTAGTCTCAGCACTGCCCCCCCCACACACACACACACCGGTGATGCACGCGCTGGGGAACATCTCTCTGGCCCCAGGGCACTTGGGAGCAGGAAGCATGGGGTGTCATGACCAGAAGGTACCAGAGAGGTTTCCAGAGGCCCTCATCCCCTTTAACATAAGCAGCCCCTCCCTTATCTGTTTTATGTATTAGGACTTCTGTACAAGGTTTATTTGTCTTTGTTTTTGTTTCACGTTTCTGCAGCTAAAAATATTGGGAAACATTTCAACTCTCCTATTTTATAGGTGAAAACACTGAGGCCCAGAGAGAGGAATTCTAAGTGTCCCTCCTTGATACCTTTTCTGGGGTCTGCTGGGGCCCTGAATCTGACTTCAAATCTTCTTGCTGCACCAAAGGCCAATCCTGGACCTCCCATCCCTGGAAGGGACGAGAGTGGCAGGCTCTCAAATAATTTGTATGTCTCCTCCTCTGATCTGTTCAATGCCATCCATTCTCGCTCATGGAGCCCCAACTCTGGGCCAAGCTGGACTGCTGCCTAGCCCAGTGAAGAACGGATGGTCAGTGTCAAGCTGAGACAGTTCAAGATGGCACAGAGAAGGCTATGCTAGAGGGGCACAGGAAGATTTCCCGAGGGATGGGGCCCAAGAGACACCAACCCTGCCATACCTCTGTGGCCCTCAAGCTTCAGGGGTGGGGGGGAGCCACAGCCTAGGAAGCAGTATGCTGCCCTTCTAGAGCCTTAGTCTTTACCAGGATCATGTGGGCTAGGAATCCTAAAGCACCAACTCCCAGGGATTCTGGGCTCAATCCAGCAGCAGGGCGTCTGGGAAAATGTCCCACATGGGTTCTCAGGGGCATAGAGGAGAGACAAGAGCTTGAACTGTCAGCCCGCTTTTCCTAGATCTGAGTCTGGCAAGAGGCAGCTGAGGCCCAGCAGCATCTTTCTAGCAGGTTGGGATGAAGAGGGCAGACCAATGGGACAGGGGTAGGACAGAGGCCCTGGGGGTCCTAGACCCAGGCCTCCCCCAGCTCTCTAGGGAATGAAGCCTGTGAGGCAAGGGGCTGGGAAGCTTCTGAGGTGAAGACCTGAAAGGGCTAACACACACACACACACACACACACACTCCTGGCCACAGGCACCTGCCCTTTCTTCCTCCTCCATGTGGGCAGTTCAGGTTCCTCAGGCAGGCTCCACAGCCCCAGGTCATAGGTCAAAGTGCAGGAGGACAGGAGCCCTCAGATCCCAGGCAGTTGGAGCTGGAGGGAACTGTGGCTTCCCTTAGGACAGCTCCCACGATGGAGATGTGCTGGGACCTAAGTCTGAGTGTCTGTCCGGCCGACTCTGCCGGACAGACATTCTTGCCTATACTTGCAAGGCTGCAAGTTCCCTGTGGGGATTTGACCCAAGCCTGGCCAGAGACAATGGAGATGAAGACTTGGAGACCCAGGAGAGGAAGGAGAGGATGGGAGGGGGGGTCGTGGCCCTGAGGAAGGGGCTCTGTCACAGTCATTTAGGAAAGGTCAAAGATGAAATCCATCCCTCCTTTTTTTTTAAGTTCCCTTGCCTCCGACAGGGCAGAAGGCAGGCAGGGAAGAAAGTGTCCTAAAGATACAGCCAGCCCTCAGGAAAGGGAAAATGCAGTTCAGATAAGGGTCCTAGCTCAGGGGGTTGTAAAAAGAGACTGTTAGGCAGATGGTGGGCTCCACTGCTCTAGTTTTCTTGCAGGTCTGAAAAACAAGCAATGGGAGGACACTGCAGCAAAGGAACCTGACATCCCACGTCAGAAGTACTTCCTGCCCAGGATGCAGGTGGAATCTCCTGCTTTGAAGCACTTGAGTAAGAAATAAATTCCTTGAGACCACCCCAACCCATGCCTAAAGTAGAAAGACTCTGCAGGCAAAGAACTTACACACAGGCTTGGGGGGTGGGGATAGTCTTCAAGGATGGGGCAAAGTAGGGTCAATGGCAGAGTAGACAGCCTCCCTGTACTCAACTCCCACCCACAGTCTCTCCCAGCTGCCCAACTCACTGATCCATGGGTGCCCAACTCACTGAGCCACGGGCGCCGTTTGTAGAAAGGGGGCGGGAGGCCTGCGGTTTCTCCGAGGCTTTGATTTATTACCTAATGCAGGCAAAGAAGAAAGAGGAGGCTCATCTCTAAGCTGGAGTCTTAGGATCGGGACGTGAGTCTCACATCTTCTGAAGGCCCAGCAAACAGAGCCCTGCTCTCTAATCTGGGCTGCAGGTCCGAGCCTGCCACTGGGCACAGACGCCACCAAGCCGGCAGCCTGCACTGTGCGGCTGGTTCAGAATGCCTCCCCACCCCCCACCCCCGGGCACCAGTGTTTATAGGGAGCAGGACAGACAGAGAGAGGAGGCAGAAAGAATAAGAACCGAGAGGCAGGGAACAGGGGAGCAGAGAGAGGGAGGCCACGGTCTGAGACAGAAAAGAATGAGTGAGAGCCAAGGAGACTAAGGCTGGGACAGAGATGAGAGACCCAAGAGCAGAGCAGAGAGTGAGCAAAAGATGAGAGACAGCCCTGGGAGTCAGAGACTCAAGACAGAGGGCCAGGAGGTGCCAGAAAGAGAGTCAGTGTGAGAAGCAAGAAACCAACAACAGGGGGAAAAGGAGAAAGTGCTGAGGCATGAACTATGGACTATGGGTCAGCTAGAAGCCTGCAGCTCATGAACCAAGGGGGCAGGGCCACTGCTAGCTCCTAAGCACCTTTGAGAAAATCAGAAAAAATATACCCCTTCCCAGTGGATGCAGCCCCACACCAGGGTGCAGGACTGGATTTTCAGCAACTTCTCACCCCGTCAGTCAGATGTTCTTTTGCAGGAAAGAACCTGCTCAAGGGGGACAGATGTGGCTCAAATGGTTGGGTGTCCATCTCCCATATGGAGGGACCGGGGTTCGATCCCCAGGACCTCCCGGTAAAAATTTTAAAAAGTAAAAAATTTAAAAAAAGAAAGAACCTGCTCAACTGTATAAAGAAGACCTGTACGCCATGTTGGGACTGAGAGAATAGCAGAGCTGGGGGATGGCTTACCACTTTAGGAAAGCCCAAATGCTCATTCCATTGCTCTAGGACCAGCCCTCAAGACCCTCATTTTCATACCAAACCAGCCCCTGTAGTGAAAGGCTCCCCAGGAGCCTTTCCTATCAACCTCAATTCTCTGCATGCCCTCATCCCACCTCCTTTCACATCGCCCATCATGAGAACATGGCGGGGCTTGGGTGGACAGTCTTAACAGAGTGAGTCATGGGTGGGGATGGAAGATGATGGTGCCTCAGCTTTACCTTCTCTAAAATGGTTCATCAGATCAATGGCAAGTGCAAGCTCGAGGAAATAACATAAGATCCTCTCCAACTCTCACTTTCCTTTTGCTTCAAACGGAAGGTGAAAGGGGCTGAGAGGAAGAAGCCTGCAGACTGGAGGAGATACGTTTACAGTGAGCATGGAAATTCAGTAGCCAGTGAGGACTCAAGAGGAAGAAAGGCAGGAGAAAACCAACCTGGATTCCTCCTCTCCATAAAGTCTTCTTCCTACCCTGGCCTGAGAGGCCTTGAGGAGAGCTCTGGGGTCTGTAACTGACTCAGCCCCCCAAAGACCTAGGCTTATGGTCATTATTCGCATTACCAAAATACGATGCTTTGCTTCCCTATAGAGTTGCCATAAATATTGTGAGCGATTAAATGTTTGTTTAGAAACCATAAAGTTTGCTATAGACCCAGTGAAAGCAAAGAAATGGAAATAAATTGAAATTAGAAATGAAAATAAAGAAATGATAAGCAAGTCAATGGCAAACCAAGACTCAGGTTACAAAACTTTGATTTGCCCACACTTTTCAATGTTCCATCTCTTTGGAAAATGAGGTATAGCTATACTTACAGGATTTTCAGGCTGTAGAGACCAGAGAATGCTTGTCCTGGGATGTGTGAGAGATGGTTCCCAGAGAGACGTCTGCCAATCAGAGAAAAAAGTCAGTGATCGTGGCAGGGAAGCCAGGGCCTCCATTAGTCAGTGTCTTGGATCTGGGAAGGGAGGGTGGTGGCAATAAGTACCCTTTATGGAGGTCCACAAGGTGTGCATTATCTCATTTAATTCTCACCACAACCCCATAAGGTGCCTATTATTATCCCCAAATTACAGATGAGGAAATCAAGGCTTAGAGAGCAAAATGACTTCCCGCCAAGGGTAACAGAGCTAATCGGTGGCAGAGCTCATGCTCTCCCCAAGGAAAGACTGACGTCAAGGCCCATGTTTTCTCCACAATGCTACATCAGCTCCTGTGCTAATCTGGATTACCCACAGCCCTACTTCCACAACTTAACTAGGTTGTATCATGTCACCAGCAGAGAGGTTAGATACAAACAGGGGTGTGTCTGTGTCTCCCCATGCCCTAACCAACACAGTTAACCCCTAGTAATCCAGAAGGGTTAAGAAATTAGTTTAATATTCTGTGCTGGGGGAGAAATAAATAAATAAATAAATCTTAAAAAAAAAAAAACATTCTGTGCTAATTAAGCATTTCCATGTTTGTCATAGAGTGAGCACCAATTTTAAAAGGAGCAAATGCAATGAAATGTATTTAATGCATATACTGTATGTTAAAATCTGACTGAGCAAAGTTTAATTATGGATGATTTAGAAAGCACTTCTGGATCTCTGCAGTCCCCAAGGACATTCTTGTGTGCATTGATTCTTACTGAGAGGCCTACAGCTATAGAGAGAGTGCTGATATCCTTCAGAAGCTATGTTTTAAAAATATATCTCTAAGAGGGAAAAGATCAGTGGTTGCCAGGGGATCAGCAGGGAGAACGGAGCCAGGGCATTTTTAGGGCAGTGAAACTACTCTGTATGATACTGTAATGGTTACGTGACATTGCGCATTTGTCAAGACCCATAGAACTGTACAACAAACACAAAGAGCAAACCCTGATTAAACTGTGGACTTTGGCTAATAATAGCGTATCTATGTTGTTTCCTCAGTTGTAACACATGTACCACATGCAAGAGGAAACTGCTCTAAAAAACAGTCTATCAAAAGTGAAATATTGGAACAGATGTGGCTCAAATGGTTGGGCATCCGTCTCGCATATGGAGGGACCTGGGTTCAATCCCCGGGACCTCTGGGTTTAAAAAAAAAGTGAACTATAGTGGAGGGGGTGTAGCTCAGTGGTTGAGCATATGCTTCACATGTACGAGGTCCCGGGTTCAATCTCTGGTACTGCCTTGGAAAAAAAAAAAGGAAAATATATCCATAATAAGAGCCTCTTTATTTGACATCTGTTGTTTAAAAAGGAAAAAAAAAAAAAGCAGTATGGGAAAAGATATCTGGGTATTTGAGGTCACCAAGCTTGGGTTCTGCAGATGGGCACTTGCCAAGGAAGGGTCCTTTAAGATGGTTAGAATCGGTCCAGCCCCCTCTCAGGGAGCAAAAAATGGAAGCAGGCTTAAATTTCTAGGTTGTGCTCCATGCGTCACCTGCCTCAAGGCCCTTGACCTTAGCTCCTGCTTTTCATCCCACCCAAGCTGTGTCACCTCTACCCCAAAAGGCCCCTCTACCACCTCCTGCCCTGTTCACTTCCTTTGAAAACTGATTTAATCCTCCTTCTCCTGGAAGGCCTCTCTGACCACCTGCCCCCTCACCCACCCTGACACTCCCTGACACAGAATGCCCCAGGCACGTACACCGGGGGCGGCTGCCACAGTCCCCTGCTCACTGGCTGCCCACAGAGCTCTTCTGCCCCAGCCTGGAAGCTCCCTGAGGGCAGCAGGTGGCCCTTTTATCTGGTTTCCCCACAGCATCTTGAGTTTGCCTTTCACCCAAAAGGAGCCCAACAAGGACTTGGTCTGGGGGTTTGATAGTATCATCACTCCAGAAGGGGTAGGTAACTGCATCCTTGGGGAGCGCTCCAGGATAGATAAACGTGGGGAGATGTTATGGCAGGAGTGAGGGTGACAACAGAGGCAGAATTTTGGATGTTTTCAGGGCCAGGAGCCCATGGCTTGCACAATTTAAGTAAACCTTAGCTTGCTCAGGATCTAGAGTGATGTGAAACAAGAATAAACGGGGTTGGGGGTATTAGGATCAGGGCTAGGGTGTAAGTAGGGATTAGAAGCACAGTGACCTGGCTTCCTAGAGCAGACCAGCCAGGCATTCTAACCGAGGAGATGATTTATACATGACAATAGAAGGCCCGATTTAAGGATTCCAGGCAGAGAGCCACCCTGTGGGCAGGGATTAATCAGGGACGGCTTTGTGGGAGAGGTGGGCCTTGGTACTGATAGCGGGACAGCTGTGCCTGGGTAGAAAGCAGTGGGCCTAACCAGGTGGGGGAGGGACACCGGAAGCAAAGGCAGAAAGGGAGATCAGGGATGGGTCACAGCACTGGCCAGGTGGGAGTGAGCCAGGTGAGCGAGAATCTCAGAACTTGATCCTTTGGGCTAGGAGCCACAGAAGGCTCTTATGCTAGTGAGATGCATCAAAAGGCATAAAGTTAGGAGGCTGGGGAACCCCTAACGTGAGGGGCATGTACAGTGATAGCCATGAGCATGGAGACAAGGGATGGAGGTGAGACATTGCAGAGAAAGAACCACCAGATTCGTGGAGCGGCTGGATACAGGGGTGAGAGCAGGTCAGAGGTGGCTCGCAGGAAGAGGCACAACTACAGACAGAAAGGGGAAAGCTATGAGGAAGAGGTGGTTTGGGGGAGATTTAAAGAGTTCCTGTACCATGTGGCCCTGAGCTGCCACCTCTGGATCGGCACCCGGGGCTGGCATCAACTGAATACCCTCACTCTCAGGAACAGCCTTGGCTTCCCAGGCCCCGTTCTTTCCTCTGGGGCCCCACCCCACCTCCTGGGGAGCCTGGGCACTAAGCTCTTAGAGGCAGCCGAAGCCTGGCCTCCCAGCCCCAGCCCCGCCAGGCATCTACTCACAGCTCCTCCAGGAGGCGCAGGTGGTGGAAGAGGCCAGGCTGCAGCTCCGTGAGATTGTTCATGCTCAGATCTCTGCGTGGAGAGGAAACGGGAAGGAACCGTGAGCTGCACCATCCTGCACTGTCAGCCCCAAACCCCCCTTCCCCACCAGCCGACGAGACCCAGGATTTCCCGTAGCCCGAGCCCTCTCTAAGACTAAGCACTGGGGGAAGCGGCTGTGGCTCAATCAGTAGGGCTCCCGTTTACCATATGGGAGGCCCCAGGTTCGGTTCCGGGACCTCCTGGTGAAGGCAAGCCCGCCTGCACGGCGTGGTTAGCTGACCCAGCGAGCACAAGCAGCAAGGGGGGGATATATGAATAAATAGTTAAAATCTTTAAAAAAAAAAAAAAAAAGACTAAGCACTGGGCTGGGAATCAGGCCACAGAAGATGCCCCCACTCCTGAATGGAGGGATGGGAAGATCCTGATACCCGATGGATTCCCAGCCTCAATCATCCCAACCCTCCCCTAGTATCCGAGAGACGCCGTGGGTGGTTTCAGCATCACTGTCCTCTAGGATGTCCTGCACACACAACAATCACAAGAATAAGAGCTGGCGTTTACCAGAGGCCTACTCAGTGCAAACAGGAACTAAGCTTGACCAGGTAATCCCGCTCAGTTCTCACAACAACCTCAAAGTAGGTTCAATCGCTATCTCCGTTTTACATTCAAGAAAACAAAGAAGAAAGAACACTGAGCTTGGAGTCAAAAGACCCTGAGGTCAAATCCCTCCCTCGCCATCCCAGGTAAGACCTTGGACTCTTAGCCTCTAAGGCTATTGGGTTCCTCCTCCATGAAACTGGGACTAGTAACACCAAAGCTACAGGGTCTTTATAAGGATTAAATGAACTAAAGCTTACACACTGCCTAATAAAGAATGCCTCCACCATAAATATCTGCTTTCTTTCCTTCTGCCCTTCCCTCGTGTCCCGTGGGCAATGAGCCAGCCCCTCAGGCCTACGGGTAGGTGGGGAGGGGGCTGTGCCTTCGTCTGTGGGTTCTGCCCTGTGTGAGCCTTTTCTTCTCAGTCCGTGCCAGATAAGTAGGCCAGGAGCATGCACGCTTGAGTTCCATCCTTTTTCAAACCCTTAAGAGCTGCTTCCCGCCTCTGCCTGCGCAGATGTGGGCCCAGTCCAGGCCACCACATTGCTGGGCATGGCCCCAGCGTTCTGCAGCTTTCTCCCTTGCCTAGGAATGCACTATGCCCTCAACCCCCCGCGGCTCCATTTCCCCCCTGAGAAACATGGGCGCTTTGCGGGTGTGCTCAGAAAGGCAGGCTGGGGCTGAGTGCTGGTGGTGGGGAAACATGTGCTTTGGAGCCCAGTTCCAATCTATAAAAAGACTGTTTAGTCTCAAATGCTTTATCTTTGATAAGACTTGGGCTCCGGACTCCATGTCCTCCAAGGAAGGAAGACATTGTGTGCAGGGTAGAGCCTGGGAACAGGCATGCTGAGGTCAGGGCTGGAGCTGGTCTGCAGGTCCCCACCCCCGCCCCCCGGCTCCCATGTGCAGGTGGAAAGGCCACCACCAGGAAAGGGGCAGAAGGCACAGCTGGTTTGGAGATGGCCCTGGGCAGGAGAGATGCAGAACCAAGAGAGCGGGGAGGTTTTTAAGCCAGGGCTTGGTTCTTGGGGTGTTTGGGGGTCCCCTTAGCCTAGAGTCCTGGCTGAAATGTGAAGGAATGAGGGACATTGGGCAGTGGCAGGGGCAAGTACGGTGATAGCCACAGAAGCCCAGGCTGCAGAGAGGCCACAGTGGAGGCTGAGTCTGATCGGACTCCACCCTCTCAAGTCCTCAGCAAGGCAGGGAGGTGCAAGGTGCTGCAAAAACGATTACCTCTAAATATTTACCCTGCACATTTCAGGACGTGCCTCCACAGGAGCGGAGCGGGAGTTCAAGGAGCACGCGGGGCATGTGACTCAGGCCTCATCACTCAGCTGTCCCTCCAGGGGCCGCGCCTCAGAGGCTCTGATGTAGCTCCATGCAACCCCCCTCCACCCCACCAGCCTGACTAGCGGCCTCATTGTTCTCCCCTGGGGAGGAGGGGGCCTGCACCCCCTGCCTGCCGCACCTGCCCGCCCCCACATCCTGCCCTAAGACAACATACAGCCCAGCCTCAGTGCTCAGTGGGTGGGTGGGGGTGGGTGGGGGGGGACAAGGAGGGTGGATTTCAAATGGCCAGGGGTGGGGGAGCCCCATTCAGGCCTGGCCTTCTCACAAAAGGGAAAGGGGTGAGGCTGATGCCAGGGGAAGGGGAAGCAAGAGGAATGTGCTCAGCTGGAAGAGGGGGGCAAGTTGGAGATTTCAAAGCCGAGATCCTCCAAGTCGATGCCGCAGGCGCCTGGGAATGGCTGAGGCCCCTGGGAAAGGGCACAGTGCCCTCCTGTGGGGGGGGGGGCCGTGTCTGGGCAGTGCCACAGAGGAACGAGGCATGCAGGAAATTCTGAACACAAGCGCTGTCCTGCAAAGCTTCTTGTTCCAAGACACTACTGAGGTAGGAGGTCAGCTGTCCTGTGCACCCCAGAGAACACAGCTCAGACATGCAGGCTGTTCTTGGACCCAGGGGAAACATGAGGGCACCCTAATCCTAGGGTACCTGGGGTTTGACTGTGGCTGCATTTGCTTGGCATTAAGAATGTGTGTTTACAAAGATAGGCGGGTACTGGAACACATGAGCTCATGGATAGGTTTTTGTCTTGTGGCTTGCTGGGCATGCATGCATCATGTGGGTGGGGGGGCTCATGTGTCCATCTGTCCATGTTCAGGTTGGAGTGTTGGGCTGTTAAAAAGTAACAAACTTTCTCGAAGCATCCACCTATTATAAAGACAGAAACTCTTCAGAAGAAACGAATAGCCTCAGCTGCGTCTCACCCTTGAGATTGGCAAAGCTTTTTTGGCTCTGTGGCCTTGGATAGGCCTGGTTCCTTCTTTGGGCCTTGGCTCTCCTCTCTGATCTATCTCCTGGTCCCAGAGAGGAGCAAAGGGAATCCAGTGATGTTGCCTGTGGTTGGACGGGACCCCTGATGCCCCCCCACCTGCCAGCCTGTGGCCACTACCCACCCCTCACCCATCCACACCCGAAATACTGCTGTCCAGGGCTGGCTTCATGGGGTGCCACCTGTGCAGGCACCCAGGGACCCACACTCTGAAGGGCCTTGCACTTGACTTCGTTCTCTACTTTTGCCTTTTTAAAATTCTTAATTATTTTTGAACAAGGAGCCCTGCATTTTCATTTAGCCCTGGGCCCAACAAATTATATAAGCAGTCCTGCTGCTCTCAAGTGAACAGCAAGGGGACTGTGAAGAAGAGTTGCACCCCCATTCTAAAGCCTTCTTCCCCAAAGCCTGGGGGTACCCCGTGGGGCCATGTGTCCTCTCAGCCAGGCACAGCCATGATGGGGGTGGGGGACAAGGGGCAGGGAGGGGGAAGGAAGGGAAGGGCGGGGTGAGAAAAGAGAGACAGCCCTGGGCACAGGAAATGGAAGTTTCTGGCTGCACATTAGGAAAATGTTCTCAGTACTTCACCCTGTGAGGCAACCAGACCACCCAAGGAAGCAGGGTGAGGCAGTGTCGCCATGGAGATGGGAACAGGTTGGATAAGAGGGAGGATGCTGGGGAATGGAGTGGGCAAAGAGCAGCCAAACCTGAAGCCGGAAGGGGTGGGTGATGGAAGACCTTCCCCCAGGGCAGTCTGACCAAATACCCAAGGGTTCTTGGGGGTTTGTGCTGTTTACATTTTTCCTAGGGCAGGAAGACACAGTGAAAGACCAAGCCCATGGACTCTGCTGGGGACTGTCCCCACCTGGCTGGAGAAGAGGCTACTGGCTCACCTGTGGGCTCAGGGTGCCCAGCTCTGTAGCCAGGAAAGGTCAGGGAGAGTAACCTGGAAGACAAGCCCCTGCCCCAGGCATGGCTTGCCCCTCGTCCCCCCTGCTTGTAAGGCAGAGCTGGTACAGTGCCCTCTGTGTCCCTAGGGTAACCTGCACAAGCCCAGTCAGCCACAGTCACAGCACTCGTCATATGCCTAGCACTGTGCCCGCCTTTATTATTATCCCAGAACCACCGCTGTTTAGCTGTGTGGCCTGATCACATCATTTAACTACCCCGAGCCTCCATTTTCTCATTGTAGAATGGGATAATAATGGTACGTACCTCACAAGGGTTGTTTTGGGAATTAAATGAGTTAATAAATGCAAAACAGTGCTTAACAAATATACCTTATTATTAATTTTATACACATCTCACTGAATTATAATTATTACTATGTAATGATACATATAATTATGAGCTCCTTCAAAGTGAGGACTTATCTTAGTCATCTCTGCATCCCCCAGGTCATTCATTTAAATGTTTATTTGGTGCCCCTCTTTGCTAGGCTCTCCACTAGGATAGAGGCATACGGATATATGGTGCAGCCTCCCTCCACTTCTGTACCCGTGGCTAACAGAGCTCACTCTAGGGAAGTTCTTCCTGATGTGTAATTTGAATGTCTCCTGCTGCTGTTTAAGGACAAAACCTCTATGCTGAGCTCCAACTTGGCCCACAATAAAAGAAGGCTGTTGTTAACAATGCTTACTGTTTTCTTAATCTGGCATCCTCTAGAGAAAGTATAAGCAAGGTCCCGCCCTGAAAAATCCCTCCAATGCCTAAAGGGGACCTTCAGGTTTCTCCTTGGCCTTCTCCTCTCTTAGGCCAACCAGCTCTGGTTAGGGCCTAACCGGCTGCCACAACCACCTTCAGCGACAGCCCTCCCCCAAGGAGAGTCACTCTGGGTGGGTCCTATTTCCCACCATGCTAGGAGACAGCTTGGGGGGCTGGCCGAGCATCGAACAGGTCAGCGTATAAGAGCCCAAGGCAGGGTTCCCGACTGCCATCAAGGCCCAGTTGACAGGTTGGCTGCCAAGGTGAGCATATGGTGCTCAGAGAACACTCACTGAATTGATTTGTCAACAAGAGGCAGGTGGTAGGCCAGAGAGGCAAGAGCACTACATCTGGAACTAGGAGACCATCTTCACTTAAACAAATGCCCAAGGTCCCTTCTGGCCCTAAAGACCTAAAGATGGTTATTTCCTGACTGGCTGCTGGGTGCTCGGCACAGCGCTAGCCATTGGGGGTGGGGGGGTCCTGAGAAAAGGCATGGGATGGGGTCAGGTGTGGGCACTCAAGGAGTTCAGTGTTTCTGGGGAAGGATTGTTTATTCACAAAGTAACAACAATAAACCCCACATTTTTACTCTGTTTTGCAGTTTACAAAATGCTCTTGCAGCCACTACTCCAGTTAAGTTCTAAACTGTGCATCCAGACTCAAGTGGACAACAGAGGCTCAGAAGGGGAGAGCGGGCAAGGAGGGTAGAGCATGTACCAGACAGTGAGTAGCTCACAGAGCTGGAGTTCAGAGGGGGAGGTTCAGGGTAATTTTGTGTTATGCAGGGTGCTGTTGGCAGTGGGACTGGGCTTTTAGCACCCCCAGCCCTGCCCATAAGTGCTAGCAGCATCTCCTGGCCACTCTGACCATCCAAAACAGCCCCATGCATTTCCAAACACTCCGTGAGCAGGAGTTAGTTTCCTCTATCTACATCCTTTCAACTGACAAGTGAGGAAACAGATTCAGAGAGGGTCAGAGTGACCCGATGTCACATAGCAAGTTATAGTTAGGTCTGAGGCCCAGGATGACACTCTTTCCACCCCACCAGGTGGATCTCGCGTTTTCTCACGCAGCCTCCTCTGCCCAGTTCATTCCCTAAATAGCACCTCCTTATCGGAGGTGACTTGGGAACTAGCTATCTTTGAGATTCCAAATGCACAAATTGACACGAAGTTGTTTTTTCATTTTTTGCAATTTTCATTAATTTCCAAACAAGGGAGTGCAACGCAATCAGGAAAAAATGTGTCTCACAGCAGGTTCTCTTAGACTTTGCACAAAGTCCTGCATGAGGACCATGTTGTATTTTTAAATAAAAGGGCTATTGCTTTATTTTGTCATTTCTCAGCTGCCCTGTATGCAAGAAGAATGTTTCTCAGCCTGCCTAGAGTGGCAGGAGGACTTGTGATGGGGTGGGGTGGGGGGACAGTAAGAGAGAAACTGGAGGGGTGCCATTAGCTCCTGGAGTTGGGGGTTATTTGCGAGAGGAGAGAAAGTCAGGAAGCTGCTAAGCAAAGGCAAGGCTGGGCAGGTTAGGCTGAACCAGGGAGAGACCGGAAACCCAGGGAGTCTCCAGAAGGTGTCCCAATTAATCCAGGTGGGGCTAGGAGGGGTACAGCCTGCGGAAGGAGACATTCCTAAAAGTCAGGTGAGAGAAAAGCAAAAGTAGGAATTTTTTTAGCCCTGAGTTAAAAGATCATGGAGGTCAGAGAACGTCACTCACTGGTATTGCGACATTTCTTCTATGTGATGTGGGTCTCCCCAAACTCTAATGGCAGAAAGGAAGCCAAGGAGGGAAGAGACCCAGGAGGGGTCACCCACTGAAAAATGCTACCTTTGTGAAAACACGGTTTGGTATCACAGGAACCAACTTCGGGTTAAACTCTGGCTCCAGCTTCTTTTTGTTGGAAAGGGGAAATCTGATGGCAACAGCATGTGCCAAGGGCATGCGTGCCTGGGCAGAGGAAGGGGGGAGACAAGCATCAGAGATGGACACTGAGTTCAGGGGCTGGCCCTGACCCCCAGCACCACAGGGGAATCCCTTTGGAAGAGTCAGGCCCATCCCAGGCTGAGGGGACATGTCTGGTTCTGCCTGGCAAAGCTGCCATGCTGGGGTGGTCCGCAGAGCCCCTGAATCCCGGTCAACGTGTTACTGCAGATGAGGTAACATCTCAGGTCACAGCCCTCCAAGAGCATGTCTTGGGCAGCTGAGAGTCCTGCCATTGGGAGCTGTCCCTCTGCCTGCACCTTTGCTCTCAAGAGCAAAGCATGGCACAGGGATTGCGTGAGGCATGTGTGTGTTTCTCCTCCATGGCTTCCTTCTCCTGGCCAAGCCATGCCAGAGAAGTCAGAGAAGTTAAAGGGAAGCAGGTCTCTCGGGCCCAGTCACGGCCTGAGAATGTCCCACAAGCATGAAGGGGCAGAGCCTCTTGAGAGCACTGAAGTCATGGGGAACTGGCTCTGGAACCCCTCCTCTCCTCTCTGCCTCCTCTCTGAGATGCTACAGACCTGCGCTGTCCAATATGGTAGCCACTGGCCACATAGGACGATTTAAACTTAAACTCATTAAAATTAAATCAAATTAAAAATTGAGTTTCTCAATCATGCTAGGCACATTTCAAGGCTCAATAGTCAACTGTGGCTAGTGGCTACCATATGGGACAGCACAGGTAAAGAGCATGTCATCGTCACAGAGAGGTCTATTGGACAGCACAGTGCAGACAGTGGCCAGGCTGGCCCGTGTATGATTGCCAGCTCTGCCAACTTCTGGCCAAGTGATTCTGCACAAGTTACTTCACTTTGCTCTGCTTTAGTTTCCTCACTGGTAAAGTGCTTAGCCAGTGCCTAGCACATGGGAAATAGTCAATAAATGTTACCTGTGAGTACCACTGCCTAACTCTACCCATTCCTCAAGGCTCAGTTCAAGTGCCTCCTCCCACAGGAAGCCTCCAACCTTCCACCATTCATTCAATCATCAGTCATTTGTTCAATCAACAAGCACACTGTGCTAGGTGATGAGTCCACAAAGACCAACAAGATATGATCCCTGATCTCAAAGAGCACAGTCAAGTGGGGGCAATGACAAGAGCGGACAATTTACAAGTCCAAGTGACAAATGCTGGGTGTTACTGGGCTTCCCCAGACTAATCCCTGTGGCCTTTTGACTCTGCTCTCTGAGGATTCAGTCACAAAGTCAGGCCACACGATCCTATACTCGATTACAAACTGTCATCTCCGATCTCAGATTGCTCATTCGTGCGGCTGGTCTGGAGCTCCTCTATGACTCCCAATTACCTGTTCTTGTCTCTCTCTCTCTCTCTCTCTCTCTCACACACACACACACACACACACACACACACACACACTACCTTCAAGATCCATTTTCTATGCAGCAGCTGAGGGGTGGGCGACCTGCAACATGGGCCCTGGCAAGAGGGACAGAGTGAGGTCTGTGAGGGAAACCCAATAAGCCCAGCAGACGAACACAGCAGTGGCCGGGCGTTTGAAGACTTGCCCACGTAATCGTGCCGGGCTCTGGTCTCCTCTGACTTGCTGGCTCTTTTCCACCCTATTCTGATCTCCCGCTCTGTCTAGAAGGGTGCCATTGTTGTCTATGTGGGTGTGTGGGTGGGAATTCTGCTGCTCTTTCAGACTGGAAGCACCTTAGAGAGAAGGGTTGTTCACCTCCCATTAGACCAGACCTCCCCAAGGGTGAGAACCGTGCCTCCCTCCTCAGACCAGGAAAGCTCTGAGGTCCCTGCCAGAGCCCCCTGGGAGAGGGCTGGGTGGGGTAGAGAGCAGAAGGGGGACACAGGTGGGAAGAGCGGGAAAGCACCAGGAGCACGGAGGTGGAGTCCACTTTGTGTGCAGACCACAGCTCGAGCCCTGTTTGTTTAGCTGAAGCTCCTTGTCCTGCTGCCTTTATTTCACCGGATAAACAGATGGGGTGTGTCTGGGGGTGGAAACCCAGAGAAAGGCCCCTCTATTCAGATTCTCCCCACCCCCACATCCCAGATGGAAGCGGTCCCCTTACATCATGATACCCTCCTCCCCTTTGCATCCCAGCCACTCAATTCAGCACACCCTCAGCAGGCGCCACAGCTGCCTCCACTGCATGCACACACTGCAGAGCACCCAAACCACACCCACCCACTCAAGCCACGGCAGCACCAAGGGGCCCCACCAGACATTTTTGTAAATTGGACCATATCCCCAGTCCCAATTTGGATTAGTGGAAAAGAGTAGAAACCTCAAGTTCTGAGCACTTCTCATGCAATATTATACAGACATTATATACATTTGATGGGTCAGACACCGCTGCTAGAAGCTTTACTGACGCACTGTGCAGCAGAGTGGCTCAGCAAAATTAAGGTTCATCTCATCCCAAAGTCAGGGATCTCCATCTAAGCTCACCCCTCTCTCTCCTGGTATCTGCTCCATTTGAATGTGTTCTGCAGGTTTATAGAGCTCTGACACATCGCTGATCTCATTTAATTTAATCCTTTTAGCAGAACTGGGAGTGAAGCATTATTTTTTTCCCATTTTAAATGAAGAAGCGGAAACTCGGAAATATCAAGTTACTTCCCCTAAATCGTAGTTAATAAGTGGCAGAGCCGAACCTACGCCGATCCATTCTGTGGAACCCCAGCTGCACAAGTTACCTCGTAAGCAAAACAGCGGCTCGGTGCCTTCGGGTACCAGCCTGGAACCCCCACCCGCTCCCCACCCGGCCGCCCCAGCCGCACCCCTGCCCGGCGGACCCGTCCCCTGACCGCCGCTGCTGGCCCCGGGGCTGAAAGGACCCGGAAGTGGGGAGGCTCCGGGAACAATGAGGGGGATTAAGGTCGTCCCAGAGGGCCCCACCCTTCGCGTTGGCCTCTGGGTGCCGCTTTCAGGGGCTGCGAGGACAGTGGAACTTTCCGGAGCCCAGCGCCCTTCCCCCAAGCCCACCTGCGCGCACCGCACCCTGCTCGCCTGGCCCCCGAAGGAGGTCCTGCCCCTCCCGCACCGCGCCACTCTCCTTCTTCCGAGCACCACCCGATCCTGAGGCTCTGAATGCCTAGTCCCCGAAGCCGAAGCCGTTCCCTGCCTGCCACGTTCTGCGCTGATCTCTCTGCCTCGCGCCCCATCAACCCACTCCTTTCTCCAACTCCCTGCCTATTTGGTTCTTCAGACTTGTAGAAAGAGCCAAGGTCTAACATCCCTATCCAGCAGAAAAGTCCTTCCTGAGGTCTAACCTCATTCTCTCATGCTGCAGTTAGACTGAACAGTTCTCCACCTTCCATTATAGGGTAGTGGTTAACTTTGTGGACTCGGGTCAGACTGCAGGAGTTTGTATCTTGGCCCTACCACTTACCATTTCTTTGCTATTGGGCAGTTACTTTTCCTCTCTGTGCCTCCCTTTCTGTGTCTCTAAAATGTAATATAATAGCACCTCCTAAATGGGAAACTCCATGTGTAGAGGGTTTATGCTATGCTCACTAACTGACATGAATGCCAGTTAGGACCCCTCCCCTGCCTCTATTCTACTCCAGAGCCCCTCATCATAAGAAGCAGCACTCTAAGGTTAGGACAGAGATGGGCTGGGGAGGCTGAGGAGGCTGACAGTAGGGGAGGGCGTTCTGGGTCAGCCCTGCCCTTAGGAGGCACCAGCTGCTGCTTCTCTCTGGTGCCTCCAAGTTGAGTGCCACCTGCCCCAGCCCTGATCTTCTCATCTTTTGATCTTCTGATCTCCAGCCAGGGTCCCCCAGCCAAAGGCATTCCTGTCTCTCTGGCCTCCTCCAAGGAAAGGCAAAGGGCTGGGCTGCCTCCCATTCCCCCATGTTCCTCCCTCCCTCCCCAGTGTTGTGTGGGTAACCAGGACTACCACCCAGGCCATTGGACAAGGTAGTAGCCCAGTCCCCTCTGAGGGGGCAGTGTCAGAGGCGGGGGTGGGGTGCATGGGAAAGAGCTGGACACCAGGGCTACTATTAGGCATGATGCCCTGGCCTGGGCTGGATACTGTTGGACAGGTGCCTTTGGCCCAAGTTCCTCGCTCCCAGTGCCCTTGTGTTCAGAGCCCTAGCGGAGCTCAGGAGGAGGTGTGTGCTAGCTGGTGTATATAGAAGAGGGGAAGGAGGGGGCACTCCCTGCCCTCAGGAAGCCTCAGCTGGAAGGAGAAATGTAGAACTACAGACACAACTGGACAGAGCCTTGAACATTAGTGCTGGAGGAACCTCAAGCACCCGAGGGTCAGTAAACAATAAGGAGAGCTTCCTGGAGGAAGCTTGGCCTGGGGTGGCCAAAAGGAACACAATTAGCCCTCCGAGGGTGGCCTGAGAGCTTCTTAAAGGAGGGAGATGAGCTGGGTCACTTAGGATGGCAGTGAGATAGGGTGGTGTAGTGGGCTGAGTGGGGGCTATGTCTACCTCTTAATCCCCAGAACCTATGAATACCACCTTATTTGGGGGGAAACGGTCTTTGCTGATATAATCAAGGATCTCGAGATGAGCAGATCATCCTAGATTATCTGGGTGGGCCTTAAATCCAATGGCAAATGTGCTTATAAGACACATACACACACAGGAGAAGAATTCAGGTCTTACTCATCTTGACTCTTCAGAGCTTAGGCAAATGTCAGGCACATCATGACGATTCAAGAACCAAAGCCTCAACTCACTTGAGCACTCCCTCCATGCAAGCTTAGGAATAGGCACATACTTTTGTTCATCTTAGCTTGTTTGAAACTGGATGGAAATTTTCAAAAGAAGTTTGCTTTTTAAAAAATTAATAATAAAGAGAATGAATAGAAGAGGCAGAAAGCTTCTAAGTGGAAGGGTTTATAGAAGAGATGTCTCACCCTAATGAAACCCAAGTCTGACTACGAGCTGGCTGACTGGCAGCTTAAGAGGCTCCCCAGCATGACTCTGTCCTCACCGCAGCCGTCTGGGTTGGATGCCACACCTCAGGCTCCTGCCTGCAGTGGAGCCAGGTTAGTGTCTTCCCAGCCCTGTCCCTCGGGGAAGCACCTTCTGCACCAGTATGGGTTGGCTTCTGCTCTACACCACCTGGCCCTGGCCATTAATTTCTTTATTCTTCATTCATTTATTCACACACTCATTCATTCATTCTTCACTCATTCCACCAATATTTTTGAGCACCCAGGTGCGAGGCCCTTGTGCCATCAGGGACGTATTATGGCTCAAGCCTTCTTTCCTGGGGCTCATAGCCTGGTTTGGGAAACAGGCAAATAGGAATTAGAACCCAGGGGGTGAGCTCTGGTGGGCACAAAGAGGGGAAGCTCCTCTCCCCAGAGTTGAAGGATTAGGGAATTTTTCTTGGAGGAAGGGACATCTCAGTCAACCCCTTACATCCTAGGCGAAGCCAATACTTCCCTAAATTCCCCCAAAGACTCCTTCCCACTGCAAGGGCTCTTGTCTGAACACATTTCTTAACCACACCCTTGCAGTAAATCAACAGTGATGCTCATGAGACTTGCTCTGATAGCCCTTGGTATCAACCAGTGGTGGATCACCTAAGTACAACTAGGTAAAATCAGTTCTACAGGGGTGAGTAAGGGGTGGCTGTCTGGAAACTCAGCTGAGGTCTGATATTCCAAGGATAAGCTTCAGGGCAGTGCTTGGCAAACTTTAAAATGCAGATTCTGGTTCAGTGGTTCTGGGGTAGGGCCTGGGATTCTGCAATTCTCATAGTTCCCAGTTAGTGGTGCTGCTGCTGCTCCCCAGACCATACTTTGAGTAGTAAGATGGTAGACTATCCTCTAGCTGGATAAACTCTCCTTTAAGCAGCCTTCTATGAATATGACTTTTTTCAATCACTTTTTTATTAAGTGTTGACCAGGCTGACCCATAGAGTTTATAGTCTGTGGCTTCCACAAGGTTCCTGGCCCAGGAACCCATTGGAGGCTGAAATCCTGCCCCTGCTCCACTCATCAACTCTGCCCCCTCCCGATGTGGTGGGGCCACTGGAAGCAAGAGTGCCTTTTTCTAATTCTCAAAAAGGTCGGGGGCTGTGGTGATGTGTGGGTCCCCGTGAAGGAGCAGGCAGAGGCACTCAGCTCTCCTCCACCATAGGCAGACCCTCTGGGATCCCCGGGGACCACAGGGCATCTCCATCTCCATCTCCTGCCTCCAAGGTGGCCTCTGTGGGCCAGGCTCACTTCCTCTGGGAGAAAGTGTAGTGAAATCCAGTCCATCCCGCCTGTCCCTCCAGGACAAACAACAGCCTCTGTCTCTCTCCCCTCTGACCAAAACAAGATGGAAACTCAGGGACAGAAGGAAGAACTTTCCAATGATCACATTCCTGAGAAGGCAAACTCTAAAGGAAGTGGTGACATCTTGAATCATTTGTCTGCCCATCTGGGAGTTTCTTCCCAGGTTAGATGCAGGAGGCTGAAGGAAGACTTCTAAGGAGGCTGGCCAAGCTTCCAAGCCTCCAAACCTTCCCCTCTTACTATGCTGTCTTCCTCCTACCCCCCTGCAGTCTCCAGGCCATGCATCAGCACTGGGCATGCCAGAGTTCAGGGGGTAGCCCAGGTATTTCCTGACCCCAAGCCACACCCCCAGCAGGTCCCCCAGGTCCCACAGCATGGTGCCTGCATGCCCCCATGCCAGTCTGGACTCCAAGGTTAATTCTTTCTGGCAGGTGGAGGCAGGGCCAGCAGAGGGGGCAGCGGCACCCTGGGCTTCTGCATTCAGAGTAGGGGAGCGGACAACGAGGCGAGGGCTGGAGTGGCGTCGGCTGGCGGGGGGGTGGGCATTCCTCTTTCCGCTGGCTGCACATAGTAAATGGGGGACCTTGTTCTGGCTGGGCACACAGCCCTCTGAGGTGCTGGTGATGTCCAGGTCCTGTCCCAGCCCCCCGGATCTCAAGTCTCGTGGAGTGAATGCTGCCACTCTCGGGACACTGGCACCTCCTTTATCCCACAGTCCCCTCTCCATTGCCTCACTCACACTCCTTTTCTCTCTCTCTCCCCTCTGCATCTTTACTTAACAAGATCCTTTGTCTCTATAATATCCTGGCCCTAGGAACTGTAAGCCCACAGGAAATAGGCCCAAAGAGGTAGGTAAGAAGACTTGTCCAAAGATACTCAGCAAGTGGTGGCAAACCCAGAATTCTCATCCAAAGCCTGATTCCAAGTCCACCGACAGAGGACTCAGGCAGCCCTCCCCCCACTTCACACTACAGAATAAAGCTGCAGCAGGATGGTGGGGGCTTCCAGAGGGGGCTGAGCCAGCAGGGTGCTGAAGGAAGGTGGTAGCATTTCCTGAGTCCACGGGGCTCACACCCACTCTTCCTAAAGATTTGTCTCCCAGGCCAGGCCAGGACTGCATTTGCTGTGTCAAGGGTTGTGAATACCAGTGCCGAGCACAGCTCTGCCTGGTCCTGAGTAGACACTCAATAAAGGTAAATTGATTGAATAAATGAATAATGGTAGCTAACACTCGCTCAGTGGCAACTGTGTTCCAGCCACAGCTCTGAGCACTTTCCATTTGTTAGCTCATTTAACCCTCCCAGGGTGGGGAAACTAAGGCACAATGAGGGTATCGTTCCCCAAAACCCAGAACTGGCAAAAGATTTGATATGAACCCAGGTTGGGTGGCTCCAGATTTTGTACATTTAACCACCCTACCATACTAGAAAAAAGTGGAGGGAGCACCTTCAAGCAAAGGCCTTGCCCACCAGAGCCTGACACCTGCCTTGTCACAGAAGCACCAAGAATCGGGCACGGCCCTGGGCTTCCCCTCCGCGCACCGCACGCCATAGCCCCATGCCCCCTTCAGGAACCATGCTCAGCCCCTGCAGCCCAGCGATGCCCAGTGCCCCTCCTAGCCCAGGGGCCAGATCCAAGGCCTCTAGACAGAAGACTGCCTCTTCTAGTTTACTTGCCCCTGCTCCCAAGTCCTTCAGACCAAAAGGGGCCACCATCATGATGGTAGAAACCGAAGAAATTCGTGAGGCATGTTATGAATCACTGGGAACTTCCCTACAACTGGTCTTATTTGAATTCATGACCACTTGGGATGGGAGGTAGGGCAGGTGGTATCGTCCTCATACTACAATCGGGAGGCTCACAGAGGTGAAGGGCAGGACCGGCCACTTAATTTATAGGACCCCTTGCAAAATGCAAATGCAGGGCCCCTTGAAACGTCTTAAGAATTTTAAGATGGTGACAGCAGGGCATTAACCCAAGCACGGGGTCGTTCTAACGTGGGTCCCTGTGCAACTGCATCGGCACGCCCCGCAAGGCCAGCCCTGGGTAAGGGACTTGGCCCAAATCACGCAGCTCACAAGTGTTCAGGTGACTGTGTGGGGGAGCTGGGGTCCACGGTGGTCTGAGAGGTGAGCTGGCTCCCGGCTCGGCCTCCCCAGGTAAGTGGGGGGGGCAGGCCCTGTCCTAATTCTTGTTCTCTCTTGCTTTTGTCCTCCACAATAGTCCCCTTCCTTTCTTGTCTCCTCCCAGCCTCCTAATCTGCTCTGTCCACCACAAAGGCAGGGGATTAGTTTACGGCCCCTTCCTGCCCAAGCGCTCAGGATCCTGGACACTTGATCCACCGTCCCCATCCTCAAATACCTCCACACCCCTGAACTGCCCCAGATCTGCAGATAGCAGGAGGAAGAAAAGCCAAAATGCATGCACCTGTACTGCTTTCAGCCCTGTCCAGAGCACCCCCTGCAGGCAGAGGCCCATTCTGGGTGTGTGTGTGTGTGTATGGGAGTAATGTGATCCTAGGGAAAAGGGAACCAGCCCTAGGTATAGACCCTGACTTTAGGAAGTTTCCAATCTTAAGGGAGAGGCATCACCCCTGCTTTAAGAGAGCTCCTTCCTGCATCTGATACAAAGAAACACAGCTTCTGCTTTCAAGGAACCCTAAGTCTAATGAGACAGAGACACCCCCCTGTCAAATGGACACACACACACACACACACAATACACAGACATAAGGTCTGCAATACTGCCTAATATTTTCTCAGGAAGGGAAACAACTTCCCCTACAGGCTAAGCACTCTCCAAGCAGGATCTTTGTTTAACACAGCTCAGTCCCGGCGAGAGGATTATCCCATCTTACAAATGAGTTTAGCTGAAGGTCTTCCAACCCCACGCTTGGGGTTTTTCCGTTGCAGCACAACTGCCTTTCCAGGATTCCTTACCAGTTCATCAGTTAGACCCTGCGCTTCCCTTCCTCTCTGGCCCTGCCCTTCTGTCCTTACTGGACCTGCCTCTGGGCACTTCTCACTTCCTCGTGTCACGTTATTTGTCTACTTGTCTTAGCTCCCCCTGGAGCCCCCGCAGGACAGAGGAAAGAGCACGGGCTTGGAGCCACCAAGCCTCACTCCATCCCTGGCGCTCTCCTCATCTGAAGAAGGGGGTAAATGTAACTGCTTCCCGGGGCCTGCGGTGTTGGGAGATGCAGGAGGGAACACTTCTCACAGTGTCTCGCATACAGCAAGCGTTCAATTCACGTTTGCCAAAGGAATGAATGAGTCAATGTTTGCTCCTCACAACAGCCCTGGGAGTGAAAGGGGCATTATCATTGTCCATTGACAAAGTGGGAGGGGCACGGCAGCACAGGTTGGGGTAAGAGGTATTCCTAGAACCCTGGCAGCCTGCTGATAGTCGGGTTTCTAACACTCTCACATAGGGACATGCCACTGAAATGCACTGTCCTTCCTTACACAGTGAGCCTGGGGTAAGCCTGGGAGAAGCCCAGAGACCTGGAGAAAGGAATCCTCAGACCAGGTCAGCCTAGGAAGGCTTCCTTCCCATAGCAGGTGTTAAAAGCCTCTTGGCTGGCAGCTCCTTTTCCAGGAGCCAGTGGAAACGCAGGTAGGAGTAATTCAAACTTGAAAGTCACACAGGGAGCTGGGATAAACTTTGAAAGGCTTGGTCCCCATTTCCTCAGCTCTGCCATAGTCCACCTAGGGGAGCACCTCCTCCCTGCCCTGCAGGGACCTGAGAGATGTCTGGGACAGGGAGTGACAAGTGGTGATGGCAACTCCTTTGCACCTCTCCTCCCCTCTATCCCTCCATTAGTCCATCTGCCTTGGCTTCAGGCCCAGAGACCACATCCAAATCCTGACACTGGTACAAAGGAAGGACTCAGCACCTCCTGCCACCCTGCCTCAGCCTGGACACTCTCAGGAGCACCCCCACGTCCTCCAGCACCTCCAAGGGCAGAGAGGAGGGGGCGGTGGCAGGGAGGGAGTGTGAGGGGAATTGTGTCTCGAATCCGCCCTCTGGGTCTCACTTCCACTAGAGCCCTATTTTAGCAGAGTTGAGTACACAAGATGCAGGGCCACTTTGTGCCTGTCTCAGTTTCTCCTTTCAAGCACGTCTCCCAAGGGTAGACCAGAATGGATAATGACAAGAGTTCCCAGGCATTGGGCATTTGCTGTATACCAAGTACTGTGCCAAATTACAAATGCTTTCCCCAGAGCTTGATATTATTATGCCCATTTCAAAGCTAAGGAAACAGAGGCTGGGAGAGAAGAAACACACACCAGGGCCATCCAGCTGGTCAGTGCTGGAGCCCTGACTCAACCCCAGCCTGCTGAGCTACAAATATGAGCTCTTTCTTCTACAGCAGAGCTTCTGGGTATGACGAGATGGTCTCCCCAGCCCCTGGGGTTGGCTGAATGCCCCCAGCTGGGAGCAGCCTTGTTGATTTACCTCAGCTGCTAAACACCGTGGATAGTTTTGTTTGTTGGTTTGTTGGTTAGTTTTGTTGTGTGTTTTTTAATGTGTGTACTGAAGAGAAAAAGGCAGAAAACCCTGCCCTAGGACATTGTGCCTCACAGTGGGAGAGAAAAGGCTGTCAAGAAAAATAGCAGGGGGTCGGATGTAGCTCAACTGGTTGGGCATCCGTCTCCCATATGGAGGGACCCGGGTTTTCGATCCCCGGGACCTCCCGGTAAAAAAAAAAAAAAAAAGAAAAATAGCAAAAGCCCCCATGATGTTCCCAGCTCGGTTCCTGGGCTCTCAGCGTCCCTTTCTCCCAGGGGGCCTTCCCAGCCCAGCTCTGCTCCCAGTCCTTCAGGACCCAGGGCAAGTCTCTCCCGTCCTTCCCTGGGGCCTTCCCTGACCATCCCAGTCGTAATCATCACCATATTCTCCTCACCATCTCACAGAGGACCTGCCACATAGTAGGTCCTCAACAACGTTGACCATCATCTCCACATTCCCCCCAACTGGATTCCCCAACACCTTCCTCTCCAGGTAACCCCCATAGAGAGGCTCCCAGAGACCAATGCAGGAGATGGAAGGGGAATGGGGCAAGTCACTGATTCCTCCCCAGAAAGACAGGAAACTGAAAACAGGCTTCGAGGGGCTACTCAGCCTGGCAGTTTAACATGCCCAGAGTCCTGCCTATCCCCTTGGAGCTTAGAAACTGCCCCACCCCTCGACTCCTGGATGGGGTGATCTAGTATAGTGTTAGGAGCCAGGCTGCCTGAGCTGAAATCCCAACACCAGGAATCACTAGCTGGGATCCTTGGGCAAGCTCCTTAGCACCTAAAAGCCTCAGTTTCCTCATCTGCAAAATGGAGTTAAAACACTAGCACTTCCCTCATAGGGTTTATATGAGTTGACACAGGCAAACTGCTTCGCACTTGGCACATGCCAATCATTCCATACCTGCTTATTAGTGTTATTGGTTAAGGCAGAAAACAGCAGGATGAGGGCAGGTTCTAGGGTGCCTCACTGGGCTCAGTGGGAGCCATATTTGACAGGCCCCAGCAATGGCCCTTCCTGAGGATCTAATGTCTCCCTGGAAGGAAGATCACAGTCCAGAAAATGAAGACTTCAACCAGGAAGGCATCCCCACTGTGTCAGAGCAGACAGGAGAAGGTAGAAAGTGGGCACAAGGTACTGCCCTGCCCTGGCCTCAGACTCCACATCTCACAATTAATCAGAGGGGACCCCCACCCCCCAGGGCTGGGGAGAATTCAGGATACAGGGCAAAGACCTCCCTTACATAGCTCACTGTAGGAGAGAAAAGACAGTGGTAGAGAAGAGAGGGCTGGCAATTGGACACAGGAACCCTAAGCTCTGGAGGTGCCCTGGTGCTGAGCACGGAGCCCAGCCCCCACCTGCCCACGGCCAGCCCGCCCTGCTCTGGCAGTGCTCCGGGGGGGCGCAGTGCCAACCCTGAGCTCTCCCCCCTACCATGTCCTTTTGCTGCTTCCAAAATAACTCCCTGCTCGCTGCCCAAGTTTGGCCTCTCTGGTGTTTTTCTCCTCCTGGGACCTGTTCTCCCATGTCTGAAGGGTGGGAGGAGAGACCTGAATTGTCGTTAGAAGCTGAGGACCACCACCCCACCCCCCCTTTTTTTTAACCAAGGACTAGGCTAACACAAAAGCACTCCCACAATTCTGTGGATGCCTGAGCCAGTGATTCCAATTTCAGTTTGGCTAAAAGAAGTTGCCATTCCCAACGTGGGAGAAGAGGTTGGAAAAATTTCCCCACCCCCATCTCTTGTACCTTCCCAAGGTGCCCAAAGCCCCGGCAGGACTCCTTGTCCTTGGCCCCACGCCCAGTAGAGTGAGTTGCTAGCCTAAGGTCACACAGCCCATTAGGGATGAGGTCAGAGGAGAATCCTGCCTCTCGGGGCCTGTCCCAGGGCAGAGATGGAGCAGCAACCCCAAACTCCCCCACTCACCCCCTCCTTTCCTTGAGCTCCTCCAGAGAGGACTCTAACTCTGAGGAAGTCCTTTTCTGTGGAGAAGCTGAACCCTCCAGACTGTGCTGGCCTGGAAGCCCAGATTTTCCTGTTCGGGGAGTTTCCCATCAGGCTCCAGACCTGGCATTTCTCTTCCAGGCATGCCTTGGAGGAAGATCCCGTCCTCCCTCAGTCTGCCCAATAGCAGACCCCTTTCCTGGAAGGCAGTGAGAGGGGGCTCTGTAGGGACAGAAGGAGGGAAGGAGGGACGGAAGGGCTATCTGATGGGGCTCCAGCAGATTAGACTCTGGCACCCTAAATCCTAGGCATGGGAAAGCCCTGGGGTTCTAATCCCCACCCTATCAGAAGTAGCTCTGGTTCTTTGGGCGAGTTATATGCCCATTCTGGGCCTCATCTCATTTGCCATTGAAGGCTTTTTAGCACTTATATGAAAGGCACCACCCTTTGAGGTGGATACGATTAGTGGTCTCATTTTAAAGATGAAGAAACTGAAATTTGGAGTGGTTAAGTGACTTGCCCAAAGACTCACAGCTAATAAACGGCAGGACTGAGGCTCAAGCCCATGAGTGCCAGACTCCAGAGCCCACCACCATAACTGTTACCAGGTAGAAACCCCCACTCCGATACCCTCTCCTGGGCCCTGTCTCCCTGGTGGGCATGGGTCAGTGTGGGAAGCAGGTTGCATCGTGTGTGGGGCCATCAGGGTTGAGAGCCCCTGGAAAGGGGGAAGGCGGGGTTGAGTTGGGGGCGGGCTGGGGGCCAACTCTGCTCCGAGCCAGGCTTTCTTCTCCTCTGCCAGCCGCCCCACCCGGCCGCACCCCATGCCCGCTACTGCCAGAGCCGAGAGGTTTCCTTTTTCTTTGGCCTAGGGCTGTTTCCTGCCTTTCCTTTGAACTGAGGTCTTGGCTCCCCCACACACTCGCCCTCCTCCAGCCACCCCCCAGGTCTGCCCTCTGATGAGCCGGTCCCCCAGGCCCCACTTTGGAGCAAGGGTGGTACAGGAGGTCCCCAGGAGACCCCATTTCCTGGAATCACTCCCACCAGCCCCGCCTTTGCCCTTCTCTTCTGGGCCCTAGTCTGGGTGCTGCCTGCATCCTCTCCCTTCTCTCCTTCCCTGCCTGCACTGTCCAGTGCCAAGCAGTTCTCCTGGGGAGCTTACTCTGTCCTGTATCAGGCAGAGAACGCTCAGAGTTGATTTCTCCCTGCCTCTCCCACTCTCTAGATTTTTAGCCAAAACTTGTAGACACTGAGGCCCAGAGAAGTTTTGGGATGTGTGCAGGGTCACACAGTAACTGAGGGACTAAGGATTAGAACTCACAAATCCCAAGTTTCAGGGGGGACAGGGAGGGCAGGCTCTTAGCATGTCCCAGGGAAACTGAGACCAGGCCGGGAAGGGTAGCCTCAGAGGTGTGAGACAAAAACTGGCAAGTTCACCCCCCGACATGTGGCCCCCAAAGCTGGCTCTCCCCCACAGAGACCATGTGTTCCTCTGCTTCTTCATACCATAGCCCATGCAAGGATCCATCTAGAACAGGTTGGGGAGCAGGCTGGAGTTTTCCATCAGTTGCTTCCCTCCCTTCCCATGATGTGCTAAGACCATGAAAAAACAAAAGCTACTCCAGGTTTCCAGTACAGCTCATCCTCTCTGTCTACTTCTTGCCTGCCCCTCTCTTCCCTCTCACAGCCCCCCAACATATACACACTCACACCCATTTCACCTCCTTCACTGAACTGTGCTACCCCTTTCCTTCCAGGATGTCCTCCTCCAGGAAGACTTCCATGACTAAAGCTTCTTGGACTTGGTGAGCCTAATAACAACACTGGCTAACATTTATTGAACTCTCCTATGGACCAGACACTTCCAAACCCATAACAAGCATCTCGGTAAAAACACACAACAGCCCTATGAGGTACATATTAGTTTTAGATGAGGAAACTGAGTCACAGAGTGGCTAACTCCTGGCCTAGATTCACACAGATGCCTCAACCCCTACTCTCTTGTGGCCAGGGCCTATGCTCTTCACCCTTTCACTCTCTCTCCAGCATCCCGCCTCCATCTCTTTGGCCATGGACATCCCCAGGCAGTGGTGGAGAGAATAGAAATTACCCTGAATTACACATACAACAACTTTCAAAGAAGCTCAATGGTTATCACGGGCAGCCTTAAAGAGGGTGCAGTCCCAAGAGGGTAACAAGCTTCCTGACATGGGGCTGCACGGAGAGGTGGCCCTCCCTTAGCCCCAGTGGCAATGATTGATGGAAAGGGACGCTTAGGGATAACCGCAAGTACACGAGTCTTAGGTTTTTCACAACTGACCACACCCTGTTTCCTGATTCTGCTCAACTTTGGGGGCAAAAGGAGGGGCTCAGGGTAACTACCAGATTCTCCTACTCACAGACAACTCTGGGTATTATTTGTCGAACAAGTTTTTGCTGTCTATACATTCATGTCTCCTCATTGAGTGCCTAGGCCACGGGATAGCAAGGGACATCATGCCTTATCATCCCCACTAGACTGGAACATCCCAGAGCTGGGGGCTCCATCTCCCCCTAGATCCCACCAATTTCCAGAACACATCCAACACAGAAAGAACGTCCTAACCCCAGGAATCTCGCTGAGCCTCAATGAGACCACAGTTTGGGAGGAGATTTTAAAAATAAGAAGAAAAAAAGCACTGGAAGGACAGTGGGTATTTGAAGTCTGTCCTCCCAGCCTTGATTAAGCAGGGCTGGCATTGGGCTTCAAACGTAGTTATAGTCTGGGGACTTGAGTGCCAAAGCAAAGGATACCAGCTGAATATAAAGAAGATTTTCTGGGTTTCCCTAGAGCCATGACGGAGGAAAGGGGGTATGTCTGCATGGTGAAAGATGCTGGTTAGGAGGGAATCTCACTGCCTAGGGGCAGCGGAGCAGGTATGAAGTAAATTTTATTGGGGTAGGCTCATGGAATGCATAGGGTATCTTCTGTCCTCCTGTGGTTTAATCTCTGGACCCTTGTAAGCATCTCTAAGTACCCTCTGGCTTACCCCTTTCTGCACACCCAAGTGGGGTTTTTGTTTTGTTTTGTTTTTTGGGAGGTGCCAGGGAATGAACCCAGGACCTCGTACATGGAAGCAGGCGCTCAACCACTGAGCTACATCCACTCCCCAATGAGAGTTGGTTTTCTGTTTTGTTTTGTTTTGTTTGTTTGTTTGTTTTGTTTTTCAGGAGGTGCTGGGGATCCAACCTGGGTTTCATCCCCAGTACCTCGTATGTGGGAAGCAGGTGCTCATCCACTTGAGCTACATCTGCTCCCCACACCCAAGTGTTTTAATCTTACCTTTCACCTTCTCAACCCTGTGTCAGGAGGACCTATGTGCCCCCTTTTCCTCTCCCGAAACCCCAGCGTTCACCAACTGGTTGGACCCAGCACTTTGAACAAGCCAAGCACCCTGATGAAGCACCAGCCTCTCACAGGCAACTCCCCACCAATGCTTACCCACTAGGCTCCCTTTCCCTCCTGTATGGAGAGGCCAAGTGGCTGACCTCCACCTCCACTGAGCACCCAACACGAGACCCGTTAATAACACTACCATTTAAGAGCCACCTCCTAAGTGCCAGGCACTGTGCTGGATACTTTACATGTACATATTATCCAGCTAATCCTCCCAGCCACCACATCTTCCATGTACACATGAAGAACCCGAGGCCTAAAGGAGTTCGGTGGCCCTCAGTAAGTAACAGGGTTAGGAAGGATTCGAGATTTGGGTGGCCCGGAGAGAGAGGCACTGCTGCTTAGCCCTTAGGATTCAAAGCCTCACAGTCCAAGGCAAGAGCTGGGCACTGCTCTTGGCCGGGCTACATGGGGCAAGGCCAGGCTGGCTACTTTCTAATATTGCTGAGAAGGAAAAGGAGCCCCAAGACCTGCCTGTCTTGGCTCTTCCCAATGACACCCTTCATCCCCACTCTACCATCAGCTGCTGTTGTGGCTGGGCTGACCTCCTGGAAGGACAAAGAAAGAGGCTCTTTCTCTGAGCCGCCCTCAGGACAGCTGCCCCTAGCAGGGACCCTGCATTCCCTGTCCAGATGGGACCCCTCTAATGCTCCACAGCCCAAGGCTGGGGGATGTTGTCCCACCCCACCTCCCTGCAATATTCCAGACCCCACTGCTAAATTCCCCACATTGCTTCAGGACCCAGACTCCCTCTCCTCCCCTTCCCCACTCTCAGAGGCACAATCTGAAGCATGGGAGAGAGGGGTTTTTTCAAGAGGCAGGGAGACCCAGGACCAGCTTGAAAACCCCACCTCCATTGAACCCAAATACAAATTCACAGCTCTCGGGGGAACTGTGGCACGATGGGAAAGATTTTCCATCAGCATGGATGGGGGGGGCATTGGATTCCAAAGGTGGGACCGTACCTCTCCCTCCCCAAGTCCTTCCAGAAAAAGGATCACTGGTTAGTCTAGAAAGACTTGCATGCTGGGATAGGAGGATGGACCAATCAAGCTCTGGAAGGGCCTATGGCCTCTGGCCCTTCAACCCAGGTAAGGGACGTTCATCTGCTCCCCCATTGAAAGGCTTCTAGAGGAGTAATTTCCAAATGCTTTTTAGCCACAGAATCCTATCTTCAAAGGGAACAATGTCACATACCCCAAAATATAAAAAAAACAGCCAAGAGTGGGGCTGCCCAGGTTTAGCAGGGACGGCAGCCAGCCAATGCCTGTCCTCTGCCAGCTGCTGAGGCACCCCTGCAGCTCCATGGGTTCCGAATAGCAGTTTTTGCCTTGTGTCCCCGTACTTGCCTCTCCTTTCACTCCTAGTCAGTGAAGGATTCAGTTTGCTCTTCTGGAATACAGACGCATTTTCTCCCTTCCACTTCCTCCCCTACCCCAGAGCCCGTGCCTCTTTGAGTGGAGGGAGACAGAGGAATTGGCCCTTGGAAGGGCCCTCCATGCCCCACCAGGATGCTGTGTAATACCAGTCCCACTTAGTTCAACAAACTCTTGCCAGGTCCCAAGTAAGGGCAGCCCAGCTCCCCTCTTCCTCGGAAGTCCTGGAACTCCAAATCCATAATGGTCTCTCAGACCAGCAGGAGCTCCAGGACCCCTTCCCAGGGACCTCGTCCCCTGCTCTACCTGTTCTGCCTCCTCCAAGAAGAGGATGGTGGGGCCTGGGTAGGGCTGGCCTGCAGGCAGTCTCCTTTCCCCAGAGCAGAGCCAGGGGTGGGGGTGGGTGGTCTGGAACGTGCTCTTACACCCTTCTCCTGCCCAGAGGACAGGCAGCCAGAGGACCCAACCCATAGGCTCTGAGGGGGATTTCCTCTGAGCCGCCCTCAGGACAGCTGCCCCCAATAGGGTCCCCTTCACGCGCCATCTCACCCCAACTCAGGCTCTAAAAATGGTTCTCTGGTTTTCAGCCTCGGCGCCTGCCCACAAATTAGTGTCTCCAACCCGGCCTCTTGGGACATGACTTCAGGGAGGCCCCTGGGGGAGCCGGGAGGCCTCCGCGAAGGGAGACAGTGCTGGCAGGGTCCCTTTCTGAAGAGATAAGAATCTGGTAAGGCCCCTCTCCCAGCTTCTAGAACCACCACCACCACCAAGCCCCAGGGTGACAGCTCTGATCTCTTTGCCATTGGCAGAGGTCTATTCCTCTCCACCACCACCACTCTCAACCACCTCCCCTCAACTCCACCACCAATGCAGTCAGCTTTGCCCTCAGCCACCGTCCTGGGCTCTCCGCTGCTGGAGAGAAAACGGCTAGAGTAGAAGCAAGAGCCAACCTCGTGCCCCTCCTGCTCAGGGTCCAAAGACCCGCCTTGCTGAGCCTGACCTCCCACACCTGAACCCACCAGTGTGGTGACCCCCCAGGGAAACCAAGCTAGAGCTAGGAGAAGCCCTGACTCACTACTTGTCTGATCTTTAGTCTCAAACTCTTGCCTCCCGGACCTTGCAGCAGTTGGCTTGGAGCAGGAAGAGTTCTCCCAGGGTTGTCCATGCCCAAGGGCACCAACCGGGCACGTTCCCTAGACTGCGGTCCAGCCTAGCACTAGCACGAGTCTGGGCAGGGTGCTAGCAGGCCGCCAGGCCAGATCAGGGAGGGATGTGAGGGGCGAGTACTCACAGGTAAGCCGTCAGGGGGTCCAGGTCCCCCGGCACGGCAGAGAGCCCGAGCTCAGAGCAGTCGGTGGACAGCATGATGCCGTCCTCCTGGCAGTGGCAGGGGGCCGGGCAGGCAGCAGGTCCCGGGCCGGGCTGGGGGGCTCCGCCGCTGCACGGGGAGGTGCACAGCGCGATGCAAAGCCACAGCGCCCGGAGCCCTGGCGGACTGGGCATCTCTGCGGCGGGGCTTCTGGGGCACCTGGCGGGCGGACAGGCGAGCGCACGGGCGCGGTGGCCGCGGCTGCGCGCCTCCCGGTGCCGCGGCGGGGCCGGCGGGCTCTGCCGTCGGTGGGGACCGCCCCGCGGGCTGTGCTTGGCGGCGGCGACCGGAGCGCGGGGACAGTGCAGTCAGAGAGGGGCAGGCATTGTTGAGTGATCTTCGTTATTCAGTTTCACAGGCTGGGCTTGGCAAGGGAGGGAGACACAGGCGGAGGAGGAGTCAAGGAAACTTTCTACGCTGAGGCTCGCTCCCCTTCCCTCCTTCCTTCCCAGCTGGCAGGAATTTCATCCAGGAAAAAAAAAAGGAAGAAAGCAAAGACACCCAAGGCGAGCAAAACCCAGCATGTCAGGGACCTGCACTTGTTCAGAAAAGCTGGGCAGCCGTGGGCGTAGGTCAGTGAGGCTCTGGAACCTCTTGTCTTTGGGGACAGTCACAGGGTCACATGGGACCTAGAGGAGACCCTCTGGAAATGACCTCAAAGTTCGCATAGGCCCCCAACTCCTCTACTCCATTCTGCTCTCAAGGAAACTGAGACCCAAGAAGGGGAAGTGACCTGTTCAAGGTCACACAGCTGAGGGGCATTGCCAGCACTGGAACTCAGAGTAGGCCCTCTTCACCCTGTCTCCTGGAGAAAAGGTGTGGAGGGGTCTACTACCAGCTGGTATGGTGGGATGGGGAGCTGTAGGCAGTGAGGAGACATGCCCTAACACCAGAGAAACGGGTGTGATTTCCATCAACTGGGTGTTCTTTGCCTGCAGCCTCAATCAACTTTGAAACACAAGGGATCACCTTGATCCTGCTCCCAGCACCCAGCAAGGTAGAGGGGCTGTGCCCAGCCGGCTGGCAGAGCCTGCCTAAAAGCCAGCAGGCTGGCGCCACCTAGGGGCTCGGTGCTGCAGCTGCAGCTCAGCCACACTGAGCTGGAATCCCACAGCCTGCCTAGCCAGACCCAGGGCCTTGGAGAAAGGGGACGGTGGCTAAGCTGGGGTCAAATCCCTGTTCTCTCCTTAGACCAGAGTGGGATGGCTGTGTTGACTTCATATAGCCTCTTGTTTTCTCTGATCTCCCCCACCTGAGCCAAGCCCCAGTGCAGAACTGGGGCAGTGTGCCTCCCCCTTCCCACCCTTTACTCTGTCTACTCATGATCCATCTAGAGGATACACCAGAAGCCTGGGGACCTCAGAAGCAGCCAAACTTCCTTCCATCCCATCCCTCCATATCCCAGGACCCTCTCACCAACCTCCCTCCTGCTCTCTGCTACTCCCGATGGCCTCCGAGGGCCAGAGCAGCTGCATAGCTGGGCCAAGAAGCCAGCAGACCTTGACCCGAGGCTCCAGTTGGGGCTATGACCCTGGATGTAAAAGATGAGCCTCCTAGGAAGGTTGGAGGATAGCTCTGCACAACCAGAAAGGCCAACAGAGGGGAGCCTCTCCTGCCCTGGAGCAGAAAGCCACCTCAGACCTGCCTGCATTGCTGGCCCCACTCTTGCAGATCTTGGCTCCATCCCCCACCTGTTTGCAGCTCCTACTACTCCCACATGAGGGGCTCAGGTTGGAGAATACCATGGGTGAGCCCTCTGGTGGTGGGCTTGGGCAGCTCAGAGCTAAGTCTCCAGCCTGCCCACTTGAAGGTCATTATGAGGCCAACCTTTTGGACTCCTGATGAATGTAATGTACAAAGAAGACGTTGACATTCAGTGAGAATGGACACTGGGCACCTAGTGGTGGAAGCACCAGAGCCTACCCCCATTCTGAGCCGAAAGCCCTACCTCTCGTCCCTTTCTCCAACCAGGCCTGAGAAGAGCCCTCCCCAAACTCTGACCTCTTGCACCGCCCTCCCTCCCAGCTGGAGAGATCTGAAACTCCATTCCAGAGACTCCTGCTCTGATTTGTCCGTGCTCTCTAAGCCTTCTCCTAGGGCTGCCCACTGGGGGCCACCCAGCACCCAGGATTGTGCCTACAGGCGCCCTGCCATCCAGAACCTTGCAGCCCGATCTGGGAGGCCAGCAGGAGCGCAGGAAGCCAGCAGTGGGGGTGTCACTTTGTGTGCAGTTCAGTCCTACAATGTGTGGGACAGAACACTCTCCCCCAGACCTCATCCCCACCCCCTTCCCTGGGCTTTGGTGTTGTTTTTCCCTGTCCCCAAACCCCCTCACTTCCTCTCCCACCTCCCTCCTATGTGGAGGGGAGGAAGGAGCAGTGAGGGAGGGAGCCCGAGGTGCAGCATCCTGTGGAGGCAGCGAGGCCTCGGGCACCTGCCTTCCAAGTCACAGTGTGGCTCCTGCACTGCCACCTGGCAGGGGATAACAAGCAGTGAGTACTCCAGGGGGAAAACAAGCAGTGGGTACTCCAGGAGGGAGAGAAGTCTGGGATGGTAGGAAAGGGAAGCAGGGAACTGCATACGGGAGTGGCAAGTGGGGAGAACAATGAGTAGCTGGGCCTCTGGACCCAGGACTTGGCACTCCAGCACACTAGAGGTGCAGAGGCTGAAGCCTGAGGAATCTGGGAAACTGGAGGATGCGGGGTAGGGGGCCCATCAACAGGGCTTCAGTCTTGGAAGCCCTGCGCTGGATGAAAAGCTGACAGCATGCAGGCTGCAGGCCAGCCAGCTCAGCCAGGCCTGCCTGCATCCTGGCTCCAGGCTTGCCCAAGAGACCCATGGCCTGCAAATCCTTGGGGCCATTTCTTTCCTCCTCCAAGGACAGGTAGACAGACATGCTCAGCCTCAAGCTTGCCCACATGCCTTTATTCCCCCATTCTGCCTCTTCACAGCACAAGACCTAGTATGGGGCTGCCCTCCCAGGGAGCCAGCTCCAAGTGGGCCTGCTGGGCAGTCACCACCACCAGGACATGGCCTTCCTCTGCTCCCAAGCTGTGCCGTGACCAGTGCCGACTCAGAGAGGCCTGTCCACCAGCGCGCTGTTCAGACAGTTGTAGAGATAGATATACTGCTCCTGGGGGCAGAGAGCGGGTAAGACGCCTGCCCAAAGCTGAGAAAGGCTCCCTGTGTGTCTCCCAGCCCCGAGGATTCCATCCGGATGGAGAGCAGCGCCACCTGCTGCTTAGAGTTGGCCTGCGGCTGGGGCAGAACGGTCCCTATCTCCCTGCCTCTTCCCACAGCTGAACCCCTGGCCGCCTCTCACCAGCGTTGGGGTCATGAGGTCACAAGCCTGTGACTGCTGCAGGGCCACGTTAAAGACATCCACGGTGCATTCAGCCTCTGCCTGCTGCAGCAGCTGCTCCATGGCCAGGAAGGTGCCCAGCTGGGCCACGCCATGGCTGCAATGGACCTAGGATTGGCTGGGGCTCCCGGGTGGGGATGGGGGTTGGCAGGTGGGGTTCCAGGCATGTGAGAAACCTAACTTGGGCCTGGGGCCTGGGAATGGACACTGGGCACCTGGTCAGCCATCCAGGGCCTGGGCAGGGAGGGGTAAATCCCAACCACAAACCTGATGAGAATATCATCAAGTGGTCTTAGCCCCCTCCCCCAAACCTTAGTCCAACAGCACCTTGAATGGCTGAGCAGTGTGCCCGGCTTCTTGCTCGAGCCCCGGGAGCAGCAGTAGCCCACGGCAGCCAGGAAAGGCAGCAGGGTGGTGGCAGGCAGCTCATGCCCAGGCTCCCCACTGGGAAACTGCAGTCTCTGCACCTGCCTCTCGTCCTTGCTCTCCCCCTGGGGACAGAGGCACCCTCAGCATTGGTGCAGGGGAGGGCAGGGGGAAGCTGGCACAGGACTCCTCTCCACATCCTGGAGCCCCCACACCTACATGTGAGACCCTGAGGAGGGTACAGGGCCAGCCCTCCACGCTGCTCTCAGCCACCCAGTGCACTGTCACCATATCCGTGATGATGGGCCGGGTCTCCGTCGGCCAGAAATCCTGGGGACGAGCCGAGTCAGGCAGCTTCCCGAGGTCTTTGCCCAGGCCCCATCACAGGCTGTGCTGCACCCACTCCCCATCATATTCCCCCACCCTCTGCTCCCCTCACCTTCTCCTGGATGCTGGGTGGGCACAGGGAGACCAGCACATTGACGCCGTGCTCCCACACCAGCTCCCAGAGCTCCTCCGGCCCCGCAGGGCCAGTCAGTACCACGTGGTCATGGCCAGAAGGGCCCCCCTGCAGAGACAGTTCAATGGCTCCCAGGGGCTGAGGGCATCCCCTGCCCATTGCACAGCTCCAGGGGCCCCCAGCAACCCCAGCCCCAGCCTGGGAACCACAAATGGTCACACAGGACAAGCGACAGGGCAGACAGGCCAGCATCGCTCACTGGGAAGAGCCAGGCTTCAGGCATCTCATCAAGGGGCTTCGCCTCCAGAGAAAATTGTACTTGAGAACGATCACCTGAGGAGAGATAGTAAGGGTGAGGCTGCCAGAGCCAGAGGCTCCTGGCCTATGCTCCACCCCCCACCTCCCACCCCTTGCCCCTTCATCCCGCCCATCCCACGCTCCCCCACACTCACTGAAGGCGGTGCTGTCCGGCTCATGGTCAGGAGGGGCCTCCGCTGAAGAGCCGGCCTTGACCTTGATGGCCTGGAGCAGGAGCTGGGAGACAAATGGGCACATGAGCCCTGATAGAGCCCGCAGAAGGGCCGGCCAGGCGGGAGCAAGTGGCCCATGGCTGTCATCCACCGTCTGGCCTGCAGCTCACCTCGTACTCCTTCAAGAAGCCAGCGTTGGCATTGGTCGACCTCTTGGCGCACGCCTCCGCAAAGTTCCTCACGGAGATGGGCTGGGACCTGGGGGTGGGGAGGCTCCGGGAAAGGGCACTCGCGGTTCCCCAGTCCTTGCTCCTAGTCTTCTTGGCTCTGCCCAGGGACAGGAGGAAGGAGAGACAAATCTTGCTGCCTGGTGGGAGGGCCCAGAGAGGCTGCACCTCCACCCCCACAAGGGCCAAGGGGAGCTACAGCTTACTCAGAAGTGTCAGAGGACCTTTCCAGAATCTTATTCAGGAGGCAGCTGTGCAGGAAGATGTATTGGCTCTGGCAAGGGGAGAGGGGGAGTCACCACCAAGGGAGCCTGGCCCCGCAGTGAGATCTTCCAGTCCCAATCAGCATGGCAGGGATGAGGCGGGATGCGGTTGGGACCCTTGGGGACTTTCATGGCGCTGTGCCACAGCGTCAAAGCTGGCAGGGGCCTACCCCACCTCCCCTTTGACAGAAAGGGACACAGAAGTCCAGACACGTGCCCCCTGTGAGCTCCTTCACCTGGGCCCTGCCACCACCTCCAGGGCCCATGGCCCCCGCAGCCCCCACCTCCCACCCTCTCCTTCAGCATCCCAGCTGCCCAGCCCAGCCAGCTGAGGTCCTCACTGGCGTCTGGATCATGAGGGGCCGGTGTAGCCGGAGGACATACACAGCGTTGAAAACATCCACCACCTGCTCCTCCTCCAGCTGCTGAAGCAGCCTCAGCAGGGCCACGAAGGTGCCCGTCCGGCCCACGCCCGCACTGCGGGGACAACCCCGAAGAAGCTGAAGGGGTGAAGGGGATGGGCCCAGAGCACCACCCTTGCTCCCTCCTGCCACCCAAGGCCCACGCCTCCCCACCTGCCCTCACCTGCAGTGAACCAGGATGGGTGCTGAGCTCTCGGAGGCCCCCACCTGCTTGCGTACCACTTCCACGAAGGAGAGCAGGGAGCTGGGGGCCTCGGGGACACTATGGTCAGGCCAGGTAGTGAACTGCAGCTGCTTTACCCTCCGCTGCTGCTGCTGGGCAGCCTGAGCCTGAGGTGAGAGGCAGGGGAGTGGCATTGCTTCTCTGTATCTTCCTCATGTCAGGATCCCCCAGGCCCTGCCCTTAAACTTTCTTCACCAGTTCCCTGCCCCGCCCCCACCCCCGGGGAGGGGTGTTCCTTGAAGGCAGTTGCTATGTCTTCTTGGGTCCTTTTCTAGCCTCCCAGGTAGGGTCTGCTTCTAGAAGGTGCCCGGGCAGAGGGCCGATTCTGGTCCCTGGCTTTCCTGCACCCAGAGGTCACAACCCAAGGAAGTCGGGAGCCCTGGGCTATGGCTGAGAGCTTGAGATCCTCAGAAGGAAGGAAGTCAGTCACGGGGACACAGGAGGTGAGGCCACCTTCTTGGGGAGTGCCAGCTCTAGTGCTCACCCCTGTCTCCCTGGCACACACATGCTGCAGCTGGAATTCCCGTTTAGTCCATTCTTCTTCGGGCTCCTCGGCCAGGAGCTGGACAGTGATGTGGCCATGAGTGATGGGGATGGAGTCAGCCGGCCAGTAGTGCTCACACAGCACCTAGGGCCAGAGGGTTAGAGCAGGGAGAGGGTGGGCTGTGGGCCCAGCCCTTTCCAGCCGCAATCTTCTCCCCTCCCATCTGTCTGGTCCCTGCCCCCCCTCTTGAGACTCTGCTCTCTGTCATGACCCAGTTCCAAGGCTACCTTCTCCAGAAGCCTCTCTTCCCTGACAAGACCCCAGCTTCCTCACCCCAGATCACTCATATAACCCTTAAGCATCGAGTTAGGAGCCAGGCTCCTTTGCAAAACCGAATGGCCCTCCTTTAGCAGCCATCTGCCCTGGCCTTGCAGGCGCCCTCTCTGTCCTAGGACCCTGCACTGAGCGGTGCACAGAGGAGGTGGATATACCAGGTTCATTGAAAGAAATTTACAGAAGGCCCTACCCTCGATGCCCACCTTGAGCCAACCCCCTCCCTCTCCTAACCCTTCTGTCCCTCCTCTGCCTAGAGCAAGATCAAGTGGAGACAATGAGAAATAGCAGAGACCAGTGGAAACCGAGTCAAGCTGGGAACTTGAGTACCTGGTCCATCCCCCTGCCTCCCGATGCTGGCTGACCTCCAGGCCTGGTTGGTGTCACTCCTGTCTGCCCCACCCTCCCTAAGGGAAGAGTCTAAGGGCATTAGAGAGGGTTGCTATGGCCTACGGCCATTCCTGTAAGGAGAATGTGTGCCACCTGGTGGCAAATCCATGAAACTGCAAGACATGCTCACCCTCCCATTTTCCATGCCCACCGTCAGCATGACAATGATGTGGACCTGCTGTTCCCACACCAGCCGCCAGAAGTCCTCCAGAGTTTTCTTGAGAGGCCCCTGGGTGGCAATGAATTCCTTTGGGTAGGAGTAGCCCTGGGGTGTTGGTGGGAAGAGGGCAGAAACAAAGTCAGTAGGGGACCCACCAAACACACAGCAGTAAATATCCCATGTAGGACCTCCAGGAGTGAGGACACTGTGTACATGTCCATATGCGTGCAAGCACGTGAATACGTGTGTGCACCAAGGACTCAAACCTGGAGGGGTGACCAAGGGACAAGAAAAACCTACGTGAAAATCACAAGACACTGTCATGCCAAAAAATAGTATCCCCAGCCCACCCTCTGCACCAGGAAGGAGTGACCTTCCTAAAACACTCTATGTTTCTCCCATGCTCAAAAGTCTTCTATGGCTCCCCCTTGCCCACCAAATAAAACACAAAGCCCAGAAGTCAAGGTCCTCCTTAACCCAGCCCCTCCCTGTCTTTCTGGCATCAACTCCCACCACCCTCCACACTCCACCAGCACCAGACCCCCACGCACTGCCTGAACTTTCTCCCCAGAGTGGGCATGGGGTGTTTGCTCAGGCTGTTCTCTCCACCCAGAATGGCCTTCCCCTCTTTCATAACTTATCAAAATTCTATTCATCTTTCAAGAAGAGATCAAATGTCCCCTCCTCTAGAAAGCCTTTCTTGAATCCCCAGGACCAGATTGTTCCTTTTTCCATATGCCCTGAACACTGGGCTCGTTCCTCCAATACAGCACTTGTCACGCTGTGTGGTAGATGTGTCATGTCACACACACACACACACACACACACACTGTGTCTCCCAGAGAATACAGCTAGCTCAGCTCTGCCTGGTGCACAGTAGAGCCTCAACCAATACCTCTGCATTGACCTAGAGAAACACGGTGACCTCGTGGACTACTAGCTGCAGCTATGGCAGGACAGTGTGTCTGCAGACCATCTCGTCTCGCGAGTGGACACAGCCACAGACAGCCCCGCAGGTGGCCCTTACTGGGATGAAGTTGGCATTGATGTAGTCGGAGTGGGGCTCTCCCTCCAGCTGAGCCAGCCTGACACGAGAGTGGTCATCTGTGGAGGGGAAAGGTGGTGTATTCAGTGCCCGGGCACCCGCAGCCCTCCCCTCCACACCAAGCCCTGGCCGTCTGCCCGTAGGCCTCCTGCCCTGCTCCCAGTACTCACAGGGAAGCACATGTGGGTACCGGTTCTTGGGGGTGTTGGCAGGGTGCTCGGCCTCCAGTCGGGGCTGTTCCTTGCCCACCTCCTTCAGCTCCTGCAGAGATTGGGGACTGGCGGTGGGTGCGGAAGCAGACCCACCTCCCCCCACAGGAGGACAGGGGCAGAGGCAGGGAGGGCGGGCCCAGCCCAGCTAGATGCCCCAAGGTCCTCCCTCCTCTAAGCGCAAGGACGGTACAGGCTTCACCTCGAACTCCTGAAAGAAAGCCTGGTGAGCGTGAGCGCTCTTGGCCTGGTAGCTCTGCCGGAAGCTCTGAATGGGGATTGGCCGGTGGGTCCGCCTGGTGGGAAGAGGGAGTAGGTCCACAGCCTGGGGTGTGCAGAGTCCAGCTCTATCCTGGCTGTGCCGCCCATCACCCGGGAGCCCTGGGCTCCAGCCCCCGAGGCGGAGTCAGCATGCATTTTTTTTCTTTATGAGGCACCGGGAACCGAACCCAGGACCCCCACGTGGGAAAGTGGTGCTCAACTGCTTGAGTCACATCCGCTCCCCTAGCAGGCATTTTTAACAAGCTCCTCGGATGCGTGGCCAGGGTTGCAACCCACCAATGTGGAAAAGATGAAAAGGCAGGAGGAGCAGAAAGACACGATGACACGGGAGTGCACAAGATGAGTCTTTTAAACCCCTCACAGGGTCTGGAACAGGACTTTCTGTGCACAGCGGTGTTCAACTAATGTCAGTTCAATAGGAAGTCAAATAATGCAGAACAGGGATGACCAGTGCTAGAACTACAGACCTAACAGCCAAGAGAGAAAGGAAGAAAACAGAGAGATTTGGCCCAATGGCCATCTAGTGGTGGGTCAGGGAGAAAGAGGGACAGGAACAAGTGAGTCTGGAGGAGGAAGAGGCTGGAGAGAGGAGAGGGCTGGGCAATGCCCACGCCTGGAGAAAAAGCCTGGGCAGCGCCAAGGAAGAAGAGCAGACTCGCGGCCCTGGAGGAGCAGGCCGCCAGGGGAGACGGCACCCTCACCTCCTGGGGAAGGAGCAGAAATGGCACTCACCGCAGGTTGTAAACAGCCAGCTCTTGGGAAAATCGATTTTTCTCTGCCCTGCAAAGGGTGAGGAGGAGTGTGGGAGGCAGCCCGGGGGAGGCAGGAGGGTGGGCCAATGCCACCCCTTTCCTAATGCACTGGCCCCACCTGGGTTGCCCAGCTCTTCCCTGACCCCTCCTCTGACTCACCTCTGCCTCTTCACCCGCCTCCAGCACAACAGGCCCACCATGCAACAGAGGGTGAAGGAGCAGCCCACCACGGTGCCCGCCGCTCCTGGGAGGGGCACTGTCGCCCGGGGGATGCCGGCCCGAGGCTCTAGGGAGGGCAAGGAAGGACAGAACGTGGTAGCCTCGTCTTCACCCACCCTGCCAGTGCTGTGCCAACCTCTCCTGGATTTGAGACCCTCTGGGCAGAAGGCACAGTGACACCCCCTCCCCAAAGTCCCAGGCACCAGACCACAGCCAGGGATGGCTGTGAGGGGGACATCCTGGGTGGGAGCTGAGAACACCCAGCCAGGCTTCCCTGCCCCACCTCCTGAGCATGCCCCACAGACTACTCCTTCCCTGACCCCCTTAAAGATAAGAAAGAGGGCAGAAGCCTGTCTTCCTGGACCTTCTAGAACCGCACCATCCAATACAGTAGCTGTTAGGCACATGTGGCTATTCATATTTGAAATGTGGCCAATTAAAAGTGATAGGTACCCAAAGTATAAAATACACACCCGATTTCAAAGACTTATTAAAAAAAAATAATGCAAAATAGCTCATTAATAATTTTTAATTGATCCTGTGTTGAAATGATACTATTTTAGATCTCTTGACTTAAATAAAAAGCTTATATTAAAATTAATTTCTCCTGTTTCTGTTTACTTTTTTTTTTCTTTTTTTTTTTTTTGTAGGCACCAAGGCTGGAGATTAAACCCAGGATCTTGTATTTGGGAAGCCAGCACTCAACCACTGAGCTACATCTGCTCCCCTGAGTTGGTTTTTCAGTTTGTTTGTTTTTAGGAGGTACCAGAGATCGAACCCAGGACCTCATATGTGGGAGGCAGGTGCTCAACCACTTGAGTTACATCTGCTCCCCTCTGTTTACTTTTTTAACATGGCTACTGGAAAATTTTTAATCTCAACTGTGGTTCACATTTGTGGCTTGTCTGATATCTCTACTAGACAGTGTTGTTTTAGGATCTCAATGGCCCAGGCGCACGTGGGCGTAAGAGGGGCAGTACACGAAGGTGGTGAGACCTTGGACACCAGGAAACAGTTTCATCGACGCCTCTGCTTCCACCCTCTGTCTCACCCAGGTAGGTCTGGTGCCAAGAGCACCTTCATCACTGGCTTCTGGGTCTCAGCTCTGCCAGGTGGGACATGATGCCCCTGGAGTCAAAGCTCAAGCCCTCCTGCTGCTGGTTGGAGGCAAGTCTCTGAAGAGGGGTCCCAGCTTTCCTCCCCCAATCCAGAGCCCAGCTGGAAACCTAGGCAGGTGCCCACCCTACCTGAGAAGGCTGAGAAGGAGATTTCAGGTTCAGAGGAGCTATACCTAGAAAAGGCTGCGACGCTGAACCTGGGGCAGAGAAATAGAAACTTCTATAGTGAGGGGCAGGCAGAGAAGGCAAAGTGCCTCCCAGGAATCCCACTAGTGAGCAATAGACTTTCACAAAGTGAGAGCTCCCCTTGTTGTTAAGAGGTTGTGCATTGAGCTACCTGCCGTCTTACAGCAAGCCACTTTTAGCTTTTCTTCCATTGTCCCTGTCCCATTCTGACAGCAAGAATAAGTACTAGATATAGGTACTTGGATAATCCTTGGCATTACCCTGAAGCTGAACAGAATCCAGCCCCCCTTCTTTTAGGAAGGGAGGGAGGGAGGGAGGAAGGAAGGAAAGAAGGAAGGAAAGAAGAAAACCATGTAATAGATGGATGTTCCCCTTTTTGCCCTGCCTACCAGAAAGCCCAATCAAAATAGTTCTATTGACCTTTAGGCTAGCACTTGCATTCTCTTTGTGAGTCAGTCAAGATCTTTTGTGTAAATAACCCATTGGAGAAACCTAATTGTCCTCCCCTGTCCCCCTCCCCCTGCCACCTTCAGCCTTCATCCTCACCTATATTGGAAACC
>JAKSZT010054304.1:43984512-44079018 GCA_026826555.1 Tolypeutes matacus | reverse complement strand
GCCACAGAGTGGCTATCCTGTTTCTCTAACATATTCCCACCTCCCCCACTCAGCCCATTCTCAAGAAAGCTCAAGTCCCCTTACTGCTCTGTGACTCACACCACCCACTGTTGCATGCCAGCCTCAACCCAGGGACCCCTCACCTACCCCTGCCTGGGCAGCAGCCAGGGGTCCCCCCATCTTCCCCGGGCCCAGGACTCACGTGACACATTGGTGGTGGCAATGATGCCATACCACTGGATCTGCCCATCGTCCTCACCAAACATGCCCCGCGTGATCACCACTCCCATCCCCGCCTTCGGCTCCAGCTGGGGGGCTGCAACTAACCCTGGGGCATGCCAGGCTGGGAAAGGAGAGCAGGAGCATGAGGTCCTAAGTAGGTGCCTGATAATTCATCTGCCAGGGGAGGGACCATGCCTGCAGAACCCCAGGGCCTCTCACAATGCCTGACACATAGTAGGGCCACAATAAATGGCTGATGGATATACTCAAATAAGAACTGGAGGAGTCCTGGGCCATGGAATCAAACAAGCAAGAGCAGGACAAGAGAAAGGGCGGGGCTTGACCTGGAGAGCTCCAGGCAGCTGGGGAGGGCAGCTGAGAGGGGCGAAGGGGCTGCCGGGGCCATGGGAAGTGCCTACCTTCCGCAGCAGTGCTGCACACCAGGGTGACTGCCCGGCTCCACAGGCCGTTCCTGCCCAGCACAGTGAGGCTGAGGTGGTAGGAAGTGGCGGGCACCAGGCTGGGCAGCAGGAGAGCATCCCCGGAGGTGTTGGCCCGGAAGACGAGGTGCACGTTCCGTCCCTCAGCCAGCTGCTCTGCCACCACGAGGCAGGTGCCCACATCCCCGGCAGGCATGGTCCAATTCAGGACCAAGCAGGTGGGCTCAGGCTGGCACTGCACATCCTCCACGGGGCCAGGCTCTGTGGGAACCAAAGGCTCTACCTCCGTGTGGGTGTCACAACTCAGTGCACCAAGTGGATGGTATGGGAGGCACTCAAAATCAGCAGGTGAAAAGTGACTGGGCATTCATGCCCATGGATAAGGACAGAGACTACTCAGAGAAGCACGCTCTCCTTTGGATGTCATTGCCCGTCTGACGAAGCAGAGGAAGCAAAGACCCCAGGGCAGAGGTGGAGACAGCATGCTCCTGGGAGGGGCCTCGCCATGCCCGCTGCTCCTGGAAGGGGCACTTCTGCCTGGGAGATGCCAGCCCAGGGCTCTAGGGAGGGCAAGGAAGGACGGAACATGGTAGCCTCAGCCCCACCCACCCTGCCAGTGCTGTGCCAGACCCTCCTGGATTTGGGACCCTCTGGGTGGAGGGCACAGTAACACCCCCTCCCCAAAGTCCCAGACACCAGACCACGGCCAGGGATGGCTGTGAGGGGAACTGAGATGGGCGCTGAGGACACCCAGCCAGGCCTCCCTGCCCCACCTCCTGAGCACACCCCACAGACGCTACTCCCCTTCCTGGCTCCCTCAAAGATAAGAAAGAGGGCGGGTGGCTCAGATTCGAGTGGGCAGTGCTGCCAACTTGGCCTGGGGCCTGCCTCCCGGGGCACCTCCGTTGTCCCCCAAGAGATGCCGACATACCCACAGGCAGCACCACGGGATGCGTGGACGCCTGCAGCGGCCCCGCCTGGCACAGCACTGACAGGGACAGGTTGCGTCCAGGTGTGAGGCCCCTCAGGACGAGGTGAGCTTGGCCCAGCTCCAGAGGCTGCTCCCAGGAGGGGTGCCCAGCCTCTGAGAGGTGGGCATGGCACATCCCCTGCCCCATGGGGCCGCTGGGCCAGACCAGGTCCACCACGGCACTGCCGGCCTGTATGGACACCAGCAGCTCGCTGGGAGTGAGCGGGGCTGTGGAGGGAAGGAGAGCAGGTCAAGCAGGGTGGCTGGCCCCATCCCTGGGAGCCCAGCAACTAGGCCAGAGCCTGGCAGATGCAGAGCCCTCGGGTATAAAGGTGGGGAAAGGGGGCAAAAGGGCAGAAGGGTGAGCCCAGGGGTTTCAGAGGCAGCCCTGTCCACCTCTACCCCCTCGCTGCCTCTTCCCAATCCCCAACTCACAAGTCCAGCCAGAGGCGTTGGCTGCCACAGTGTGGAGGGGCCCAGCCCGGGAGACAATCTCCACTTCGTACTTAGTGCCTGGGTTCAGAGCCAAAAAGCTTGTGCTGTCCACCTCGGGTCCCAGCATGCTGGAGCCTTCCCAGACGCCTGCCCGGTACAGGGTCACCTGGTAGCTGTCCCGGTCCCCAGGGGCATGAGCCCAGGATGCCCGGAGCTGGGTAGGGCCTTCACCAGTAACATTTACCAGAGCAGGGGCCAGGGGGGCTGCAAGGAGAGGGACAGAGAGGAAGGGAGGAATAAATATAAATGGGATCCCTGGCCCCTCCTCCCCAAAGATCCATGCTTCTCCCCCCTCCTTGACCCAGTCAAGAAACATCCAGGAGTTTGAGATACCAGTTTGGGGGCATGAGGTGAGCCTGTGATCTACTCCACTGCAGCTTGGTGGCAGTGCTCACCCAACTAGCAGAATAAAGCTCAAACAGGGCTCACTGAATCAATAAATCAATTCCTTACTCTCCCCTTTTCATAGGCAGAGCTAGACTGAGCAGCCCTAGAGTTAAACCACATGCCTTTTCCCAGTCCCTGCACCCAAGGAGCTTTTAAACTGCCTTAAATGGGTGGAGGGGGTTTCAGCAGGGCAGGCAGGCATCTGTGGGTCCAGACAGTGTCCCACCCCCCCATCCCCCGACCCACCAAGGCAGGGTTCAAGCCCAGGATCTGCAGTAACACAAGCCTGGCTCAGCAACTAGTCAACGCCACCTGTACAAATGGGGAAACTGAGGCTCAGAGAGGGATGAGGCTTGCTGTACGGGCTGAGCCACAACTAAAACTCCTGACTCCTAGCTCTTTCTAGCAGCCTACCATGCTCCACCCAGGCCTGTCTCACGGTGCTGGGCAGGAATCTAGATGCAACCTAGAAGAGGCCCCAGTGGAAGAGGGAGGCTGGGAGGGGAGGACCGGGGATGGGGGAGGGGGGAGCCACAGCACTGGAGAGGGTGCTCTGGAGGACGAGGGCTCTCCAGCAGCTCCTCAAGGGCTTAGCAAGCAGAAAAGGCAGGACTCAGGTCAGCATGAGAGGGGTCTTCCTGACCCCAGCTCTACAGGCCCCATGGCATGTTGGGCAGCATGTCCTGCCCCTTCCATAATCCCATGACTCTTTCCAGGGCCCCGCTGAGGGCCCGTGGACTCTAGGCCAGTGACCTGAAGTCGAATCCCAACGCCCCACTGACAGCTGAGGAACTCAGGCAAGTTCCTTTCCTGCTCTGTGCCTTGGTTTCCTCATCTGTGAAATGGAGACGACTACAGCACCTACCTCAGAGGCTTGTGGGTATGAGAAATGAATGAGAGAAAGCAGGTGGAGCATTTAGCAAAGTGCTCAGTGAACAGTGGCTATAACTGTTGCTATTATCAGCTGCTCATGGGCTTGGGTGGGATACAGCCTGGTCCTGGCACCCCCAGTGCTGTCACCTCCACGCTGTCAGCCCTGAGCAGGGCAGGGAGAATGGCCCGCCCATGGCTACTGTACAAGTGGGCAAGCCCCTGGAATTCGGGAAAACTGGAAGGGCCAGGGCCCCAGAGGGTTCCCAGTGAGGGGAGAGAGGGCTTTCCTGGTGGCTAGGAATCGGGGCACAACCACAGTCAGCCCAGCTGTCTGCTCACAGACCAGAGTGGTCAAGGGGACAGGCAGCTGCCTGGGAACCCCAAGGGTGGGGGTCTCCGGGGACAGAGGGCCACACAGGGGCGCTCACAAGTCCAGCCTGTGGCGTTGGCACTGCTGCTCTCATCTGGCCCCCGCAGGCTGGTCAGCTGCACTTGGAAATGGGTGCCCGGGCGCAGCTGGGTCCAGGAGAAGTTCTGGGTCTCAGGAGCCAGCGTCGCCTCGCTTTCCAGATTCAGGGGCCTCAGGCGGTAAAGCCGCAGCTGGAAGCCATCCCTGTTCCCGGGCGGGGGACTCCAGGAAGCCCTCAGAGCAGGAAGCTGGTCAACAAGGCTCAGGCTCAAGTTGGCAGGAGGCGCAGGGACTGCAAGGATAAGGAAGAAGCAGGTTTGGTATAGCCCGGATCCCCTCCCTTTCCTTCCCCGTTGTCGGCTTCCCCCTCCTCTGTCTCCAAACAAGCTCCAAAGGTTCCCAGCAGAAAAATCCACCTTCCACGGGGCTCCAGCCTCACTCTCCTTTCCTTCCCAGGAAAACCTCTTAAAAAATGAAGACTCCGCCCGGACCTCCTCTCCAGACTGCCAGCTCCTTGAGGACGTGGCGACTGGTTCGCACCTGACCCCAGCCTTCACCCGGCAGCGCCTGCTCTCCAGCACCCTGGCACCCCGTGATGGCCTGGGCTCCACCACATTTAGCCCCACAGAGCGCTGCACTCTCTAGGCCAGGGTGCCTTGGTGCAGCACACTTAGCCTCTCGCTGCAGCCCTTGCTGCCCATCCCACCCAGACCCTCACACCTCTCACTCAGCTTGCTCTGCTCCTTCCAGAAACCTGCCCTGACTCCCTTCTCTGAGCTCCTAAAAGATGACATTGAACCATGTAAAATTCCCAATATCTGACCATTTTAATCTACAAGAATGCAGTTTCAAATGGTTCAAAGCTAATCCATGGTGTATATTCCTATCGTTGCACTTACATTTATTATAATACGATGTATAAAATAATATACAGTATATAGTCAATTCTCCTTTTTGCTGTAATTATGTTCTATTAAATTGTCCCAAACCTTGAATTAGCAAACTCTGAACCATTGCTCCTAGGGAAAATACAGGGTTAGTTTCCTGAGAGCCTCTGGTCTGGCCACAAATTTTTCACCAACTGATCAATACAAAACCTTGTTTCTGTGTGTTTTTGTTTAAAGACACCTTATTTCATATATACTGTTGATTCAGTAACTATAACTCACGCCTGAATGAAGCCTATCCGACACACGTTTTTTCCTCTGCAGGGCACATCATGTCTTCTTTTAAATTTTTTTTTTTTTTTTTTTTTTTTTCCGGGAGGTCCCGGGGATCTAACCCAGGTCCCTCCATATGGGAGACGGATGCCCAACCATTTGAGCCACATCCACCCCCCATCATGTCTTCTTGAGCTTCGGAACACTAGACAGTGCGTCAGCACTATACTTAGAGTCATTTTAAACAGTAAAATCACCAACAAAAAGCACAAAAATGTGAAAAATGAGGCACTAAATATGCAAGAAGAGCACTTGTTTACTATCGGAGAGCTAAAACTAGAAGGCAGAGCATCACCGTGTTCAATCTCAGCTGGGAACGTGGGTACCGGGTGACTCAAATTTTTCAGCACTCTGCACATCTCCACAAGAGAGCGTTGTGTTGATTTTGGAGTAAAATTTTAGAGAGTAGGCAAGTTTGTAAATACAGAATCTGTGAATGAGGAGCAACTATATATGTATAGAAATTATCTGTTTACTTGTCAGTCTTCCTTTCTAGACTGTCTTGTTCACAATTTTTAGCCTCAGCATCAATGCAGAAAATGAGAAGCATTCATTAAATATTGGTTGTAAGGAAAGGTCGATGGATGGAGATCAAAACTGCTTGCAAATAGCATTTGAAAAGCAAATGAAAGACCTCCACCTGGGATGCGTGGCCCTCTGAGTCGAGAATGTAGAACACAGAAAGAGAGTGAGGAAGCCCGTCCCTCCCAGAGGCTGCAGCCAGGTGCTCACGGGTGCAGGCGTTGAGCCTCTGTGTGCTGGAGCTGAGGTTGCCCATCCAGGCCCACACTGTCACCACGTAGCAGGAGCCGGGCACCAGGCCCCGCAGCACCAGGCTGGAATTGTCCGGGCCCAGGTCGACAAGACTGCCCGGCGACCTTGGGCTACCCTCCTGGTGCCAGGCGACTCTGTAGCCTTCCCGCTGCCCTGGCGCTGGGGCCCAGCTGATGGCCAGTTCAGAGGGGCTGTCCCTGCCAGCAACCTCCAGTGACTGCGGTGCCAGGGGCCCTGGAAAAACAGGTAGTTTGACAAGGGAACCAGGTAGAGTCTGTGGTCCTGCAAGGCCCCTGCCCAGCTCTCCTGAGCCTTTCCCCCAACCCAGGCCTCCTTCCCCAGATCAAGGCCTCCCAGCCAGTCCAAGGACCCTGTGATTGGCACTCAATGGTGTGACCTGTGAGGCTCTGGGTGGTGACTCCCTGAGACGAGGCAATATACACCCGGTAGTGGGCCCCAGGCACCAGTCCACAGAAGGGGACCTGAGTGGCACCAGGCGGCATGGAGATGTTTCCAGGGAGGCCAGGGACACCTTCGGCATAGAGCAGTGCCCGCCTCCCAAACTTCCTGGCTTCCTCCAGCCCATCCAGCTACAGCTTGGCACCGTGGCCTGGGCTGGGCTGCAGAATCTGGAGAGGATGCAGTTCCCGGAGAGTGAAGACCACCCACCTCTTGAAGCAGATGCTCCTAGACAGGGTCCTACCCTGGTCCCCACCTGCCCACACTCACCAGCCAGCCAGGCGCTGGCCTGGGTCCAGGCATCATGGGGGCCAGCCAGAACCCTCAGCTCCAGAGCATAGTGTCCGGCAGGTAGAGGTCCTGGGAATGTGGCATTGAGGGCCCCAGGGCCCAGAGTGGCGTTCCTCTCCACCGGTCCACTTAACCTCAGCAGGTAGCCATCCCGGGCACCTGGCCCTACTTTCCAGCTTGCCTGGAGCTCCGGGGGCAAGGGGTCCAGCACCAGGTCCAGGGGGGCAGATGGATCTGTGGAGAAAAGGAGAGAATAGATGCAGAAAGACCTCAACAGTGGGTGAGAAAATCCCTGCCCCTGCTGTGCCAGCTTCTTTCTACATGCGCCAGATCATGTCTCCCCCGGATGCTAGCAGTCACTGTGCCACATTCCGAGTGAACTCCAGGATCTGATTGCTACCATCTGGCCCTGAAATGCTGACCCTTACCAAGCGTGGGTTGTGCCAGCACAGTTCTAGGCACCTGTATGGGGTAGCCTGCCTTGACTTTACAACACGGTGAAGTGGGCTCTGCTATTCAAGATATGTTAACTGAAGCCCAGAGAAGGTAAGCGGTTTATCCAAAGACCCACAGACAATGAGTAGCAGAAACGAGATCCAGAACCCACTACTCTTAACCACTACTTGAGAGTGCTTCTCTATGTAAAAGCGAGACAAAATTGTGGGAAAGTCAACATGGGCTCTGGAGGCATCCAACCCAGGTTCCGATGAGCTCGGCCACCTGTAAGTCATGTGGCCTTGGGTTCTTTTCCCTCTCTGAACCTCAGCTCCCTCTACCATAAAATGGGGATATTCCTACTTAGAAAGGGTTGTTTATGAGGATTAAATGAGATGATAACGTGGAGTGTGCCTAGCACAGGGCCTGGCATGTAGAAGGCTTCAAGTAATGATAGCTATTCTCACCATCATCATCTTCTCCAGCCAACTAGAGGAGCACTCCCGCCGAGCCTCACCCCTTCCCTGCAGGATTCCCAAGGGGCCTTCCCACCCCCCTACCAGTCATATCCTGGTCACTTAGCAAAGGGCTGCTTCCCCAGAGAGGAACAGCTGAGTAGCCTCTGCTATGTGCCCCTTGTCCCCCAGATACACACAGGTCCACTCGGTGGCATTGGGCCCTAAAGCCCAATGAGGCCCGGCAGCAGCACTAAGCATCAGCTGGTAGGGGGTGCCTGGAGAGAGGTGAAGGAAGGTGTGGTTGGACACCCCTCGCCTGACAACTGCAGTGAGGTTGGTGCCACCTAGAAGGTCTGTGAGCAAAAGGTGGAGCCAGGCAGCGCCCTCAGAGTCGTTCCAGGAGGCCTGCAGGGCATCAGTGCTGAGGGCATGTAGCGCCATGTGATCTGGAGGCATGGGAGCTGGAGAAAGGGCAGAGAGAGCAAAGTCCGGCCTGAGAAAGGGCTCTGGAGCAGGATCCTGGCACCAACCCTGACCCTGGGGAGCCCAGGAGCACAGCCATGTGGGGACGAGCCTGTGGACGAAGCTCTAGACTCACCACTGCCCCCTCCACTCCCAGATTTCCTGCCAGCGGAGACCTTGCCCAAGTGCCTGCCTTACCTGTCCATTGGTGGATGCTAGTCTTTGTTTGAAGGTTGCCAGCCCAGGTGGTAACCTCCAAAACATACTCGCTGCCTGGCAAGAGGTGGCCAAAACTGTAGGACAGGTTGCCCGAGGACATGGAGACATTGTGTGCCAATGTATGGGATTCCAAGTGGTAGAGGAGAAGTTGGTAGCCATCCTGCTCCCCTGGGCCAGCCCCCCACGAGGCCTCCAGGCTGGATGGACCCCCAGAGCTGTGGAGCTGCAGGTCATGGACAGCCGATGGGGCTGCATCAAGATCAGAAGAAACACCAAGATCAGGGGTCAAAGGGCAGCAACCCTCTTTTTCTAATGCTTCCAAATGGGTCACTGAACCAGGAACAGTCCTTGGAGAAGTTGCCCCCTTTGGTTCCCCTGTCTCCTGCCAGCACCCAGGTCAGCCACTTCCTGCCCAGACCCCAGGCAATGCCCCTTCCCAGCCTGCAGGTCACTCACCAGTGCGGGTGGTGAGGGTGACGGTGGGATTCAGAGCACAGGGTCGCAGGGCAGTCACTTCCAGTTGGTAGCGACTCCCTGGCACCAGGTCCCGGAACTCAAAGCTGGATGTTTTGGCACACGCCCGGAGCTGCGGCCCTTCAGGAGAGCCGAGGGGGCTCAGGCGGGTGAGGCTGAGGGCGTGGCCGGGCACGCCTGGCTCCAGGGCTGCCCAGCTCAGAAAGAGGCTGGTAGGCCGCCCCTGGCTGCTGACATTCACTTTCGGGGGTGGTCCTGGGGCAAAGGGGCATGTTCAGAGTCTCCCTATACCTCTTCTGCCCAAAAGAAGCAGGGAAGGCAGGGAAGGCAAAGAAGGGCCTGCTCCCCCTACCCCCAGGCCTCCCTTCCCCACCGAGACACCCACCTCCACTCTCCCTGTCGGGGCACCCTGCCAGGGGACGGCATTCACCTTCCTGTAGGAGAGGAGGAAATGGACAGAGGCCTCTGGGGTCCAGGCCTCTGTGAAAGCCAGAGGGGGTCAGGGCAGGATCAGGGAGAAGCTTCCCCGAGACCTAACCAAAGGGGCACCCGGGGGGCAGCCCCAGGCGGGCTGGAGCTGTCATCGTGGTCCTCCACGCTGGCCTGGCGGGGGGAGGGGAGCAGCCTCCCATCCCACTTAATGCAGACCAGCTATGGGCCCAGTGCGGACGGAGGCTGGGACATGCCCCAGAGCAGGGTCCCCGCCCGCCCCAGCCTGCCCCACCCATGCCCACCTTACCTCGGCCCACAACCCCCAGAGCCAGAGAAGGGCCGTGAAGAGGAGTGGGGGCCTCATCTGGTGTCTGCAAAGGAAGACTGGGAGGCAGCAGGGGAGGAGCCAGGCCCCCTTGTCCCGCTGGCTGGCTGGCTGGCAGGCAAGGGTGGGAAGGCCAGGGTTTCGGGCAGGCAGCCACAGAGAAAAGCAGGGGCTGCTTCTCTACCCTGGACCCTGACACCCTGGCCCGGCCTTGGCAAAGCTCAGGGAGGGGAGAGGGGCAGGCACTGGCTGGGGGCCAGCAGTGGAAGGGACTGTAACTCAGACTGCAGACAAGCTCACCTCCTCCCTCTGCCTCCCCACCTTGCCCCACTTCCCGCAGTTGGCTCGCCAGGGAGGAAAACATCCTGCGCTCTTGGAGAAGAACAGGAGGGATGGCCTTGCAGGCAGACAGAGCAGAGGCAGCGGGCCCCATTGGTTCAAGCAGCGCATGGAGACAGGGTGCTTGAGTGCCTGTGTGTGTGTGTGTGTGTGTGTGGTGCAGGAGCATGTGTGGATGCGATTGTACATCTAGACTTGCCCACCTGGCCCTTAGGACTCATCAGGTGCAATCCCTCAAGGCCCTGATAGGAAGCTGATATCCAGAGTCGTGGGAGCCCCTGCCTACGGCCCCACTGCTGGTGAGGAGAAGAGCGTGAAGCTGGGTGTCTTCCTACCCCCCAACTGGGTCCTCTCAACTGGGAAATCTGCTTGCCTCCCCCCATCCCCCCATCCCCCCATCCCCCTCTCCCTGGGTCTGTGGGTGCCCCCATGGGTTCCCTCTGCCCCCTCCCGGCTCCCAGCTGGCTGCCAGGCACCGCATCGGCCCAGGCAAGCCCACTGCCCAAATGCCTGCGCTAGAAGACATTGAGTTTAAGGCTTTGTGCGCCTCAGCTGAGAGCCAGCTGCCCACCTCGAGCTGCTCACCCAGCCAAGGAAGAGGAGAGAGAGAGAGCAGAAGAAATGGCTTTGGGGCCTGGGAAGGAAGCCCAGGACTCAGATGCAAACTCAAGCAGGGAGGGGGGAGTATGCAGAAAACAGGCAGGTATAGAAACTCTGGGTGCCAAGCCAGCTTCTGTGGGAGCCAGTATCTCCCAGACCAGTCCCAGCAGGGAGGACAGGCTGCCTCAGAGACCAGCTCAGCCTCCCTCCCTGCTCCCTGCTCAAACCTCCCTCCCTGCTCAAACAGGGGCAGCCGGCCCTCCCCCACTCCACCCTGCCCCAAACCTCAGAGCCGCCCACCGGCCCCTGGATGGGGGCCTGGAAACTCGGCACTGCAGACTCATCAGATTTTCCAGCTCTACGTGTGTGTCTATGTGTGTGTGAGTGTGTGTATGTGTGTGTGAATGTGCACATGCGCATGCGCTCTTCTGAAAGAGGTGGAGGGTAGCAACTAGGGAAACTGATGTGAGAGGGAGGGGGCCCAGTCTGGCCAAGGGGTAGGGGAAGCATCCCACCCTTGCCCCACCCAGCCTGTCCCTCACCTGAGGGCACCTCACTTGGCTCCTTCTAGAGAGTCTTGATGGGCAGCAGCAAAGGGAGGAAGTGTAGCAGAAACATCGTCATTCAGAACCTAAGTGGAAGAGATGCAGCCGGACATAGGTCTAAGTTATAAGGGGTCTCAGACCCTTCCCAAGAGTCCCCGCAAAGAGGGTCGTTTTGGGGACACACAGATACCATAGCCAGTCCTAGGGACAGAGCCTGGAGGAGGCACACTGTGCCACACCCAGTCTGGGGAAGCCTTGGGGACAGGAGAGGGGCTCTGGAGAAGGTGAAGAGAGGTTCTGCCAGCTAAGCCACCTCCAGCCCAAGCCTCTCCATTCAGCACAAAAAGTACCACAGGACTGTATCTCCTCCCCGGCAACCACCCCCACAGACAAACCCACATCCTCTCCCTAGAGAACCCCGGGGTCCTCCCAAGGTCTCAAAGCACCTTACTGATTTCTTCTGGAGAGAGCCAGCCAGAAGGCAGAAGTGGTCAGGGTGCGAGTCCAGGCATCCTGGCCCCCGAACGCGAGTCGGCCTGGGCCCTCCCGCAGCTGTCCTGGGCAGCCCTCTTCCGGCCCCGCCCTCTTCTCCCACAGGCTGCAGCCAGACCTTGGGCATCTCCCACGTTGGGGGAAGACAATCGCTGGAGACAGGCAGGGGGCCTCAGGGCAGGGAAGTCGCCCCTTCTCCCTCCCATGTTCCGGGAAGGTCACCAGGGAGAGGAGAAGGCCTGGGTCCCACAGGCCAGGCTGTGGGGAGGCAGCAAAGGGCTGGAGGCAGCAGGCTGGTGGGGCGCTGTGCATTTGTGTGCGAGCAGCCTGGGCAAGTGTGCGCACTGACTCTGCATGTGCGTGCATAGGTGGGCCGTGAGGGTGCACAGATCCTTCTGGATGGATGTGCATGTGTGGGCATCTGGGGACAAAACGGAGGATGGAGGGAGACTGGAGGGTCCCTAGAAATAAGGAAGGGACATGTTGTGGAACAAATGTCCATTTCATTGTCTCTGGGCTGGAGAAGGAGAGGGAGAGGGATGCTTCTGCCCTGAAGTCTTCCTATCAGGATCCAGAGTTACACAACCAGGCAAAGAACTGGGCTCTTTCCTGGAGCTCCAGGCAGGCTGAGCTGGCCTGGATTGCTGGTCCTCTCAGCTAGGGGGTGAGTGGTATGGGAAAGTCCCCTTCACCTGCAGGCACCCAAGGTAGCAGGGAAACTGAGTCAGGGTGGGGGGTGGAGTCCAGGACGACCTGGCCCAGAGGAATGGCCTTGGTAATACAGCCACTGCGTCTCCCTCCTCCATCAGCCTTCACCCTGGCCAGCCCAGACCTACTTCCTCCCGCTAACAGCAGTTCTCTGCCTCACTCACCGTACAGACTCCTCCATAACCTCCCTGCCTCTCCCTGGATGAGGCTCCCAGATCCCAGCTCTCTTTGTCTCTATCTCCCCCACACAAGCCAGGGACAAGCCTGGGCCTGCCAAGCCAGAGCAAAAGAAACCAGCCTGGGCTGGCCCAGGATTTGGGGTGGGCAGAAGGAGTCCAGAGCATCTGCCTAGGATCCTAGGGCTTCTCCAGAGAGGAACTGAGGAAGGGAGCTAGGGAGAGGAGCAGGATACACTGAGTGTGCAAGGCCCAGGAGTCTTGATCCCAGCAGCAGGCCCTGTCCCAAGATTCCCTCCCCTTGGGATTTTATAGGCAGCCTTTGCCTCTGGGGGCTGCCAGGGAGCAAGGGCTTCTGGGAACTCCGGATATACCTGCCCACCTGAGGGGGTTCTGACACTGTAGACAGGGAGTTGCCGCTTGCCGCCCTGAAATTAGGGAATGACTGGAGGAGGGTGGCAGGAGACTCCGGAGGCGTTTGCCAGAGCTGAGAAGGGGTGAGGGCCGCAGCATGCCCCTGCAACAGCCCCTCCCCAGCCTGGTCTGCGGCCCTGGGTCACCTCTCTCTGGTCTCTTTGGATGGGGGTAGGTCTGGATGCCCCTGGGAGTGACTTCTTTGCCCTCCAGAACCTGCTCACCTCCAGGTGGGACTGCCCCAGGCACCCATTTCCCTGTAGGCGAGCTGGAGAGAGCAAGGCAGTGAGGAGGAGGGGGGTGGGGGGGAGGAGTCTGGTGAGAGAGGAGACTCCGCGGTGGTTCCTTCTTCCCAGACTCTGCTCCCCAGACCACTCTCCTAGCCCTGCTTCTCCAGCCCACAGCCCCTCAGGGCTTCCTGTGGGCAAAGCACTACATACTGTCCTCCCTGAGGACATGTGGGGGGGGCCTTCCTGTCACCTCCCTGGGGAGGAGGAGCCTGATAAGGAGGCTCAGGAGCTTGTCCAAGGTCACACAGCTAATAAGCCACAGTTCAGACTCAGGAAAATCACCAACTTTCAACCCTCACTGCATGTTGAAGGTTGCTGGAAACTGAGTCCCAACTCAGGAAGGCACATCAGCAATTTGGGAGGTGGAGACTGAGAGCTGAGAGTAGCAGGGGCGGGGGTGTCCCACCTGGAGGTGGGCAGCTTCTGGAGGGGAAGGAAGTCGCTCCCAGGGGCCTCCAGGCCTACTCCCCTCCCAGCAGCCTGGCAGAGCCCTCTCCAGGGAGGCCAGAGAGAGGTGCCCAGTACCCCAGACCAGGCTGGGGAGGGGCTGTTGCAGGGCGGTGACGTGTGTCTTGTCCCATCTGAAGTGCCCCCCCCAGCTCTGGCCACACACCTCCATGGCTGTCCAGGCATGTCTAAACAGGAGGGTGAGTGGTAGTGGACAGGCAGCAAGGGGTGACAAAGGAGTGGCCCTTGCCCCACAAACACACCTAAGGGAACTAGGAGCGTCTCAGGGTCCTGCACGACCCTTACCCCATCTCCACCACCAACTGCCTTCCTCATCTCCTGGACCTTCCCTGATGGCCCTGTCCCCCCAGCTCCCAAACCCACCCCTCTCCTGCAGTGTTTCTCTTCTGGGTTTTTGTCATGTCCCGACTCAGCCTGCTTGCTGTGCAAAGGTCAGTGGGCCCCCAGCGATCCCCACAGGGAACCCCAGGTGGCTCCTGCTCAGTAGAGACCTTGCTGGAGACCTATTTCCACTCCCTGCTCTGCCCCAGAACCCTCTCCCTGAAAGCTGTTGCCCCTTCAAGCCTTGGGAATTCATGGTCAAGCACAGGCCGCACCTGCCCAGAGCAGATGTGGGCCTAGACTTGGAAGGAGTGGGATAGAGACGAGGCAGGAATCATCAGTTTCCTCCCTCTTCACCCAAGAACTCACCCTCCAACTCCTGGACCACTGCTGGGCCCAGCCTTGGAAGGGGCGGGGGATGGGCTCACAGTCAATGGTGCTTAGACCATTGAAACCTGGGACCAGTGAGGGGAGGGCTTCTGTCCACTTCCCTCTCCCCCACCCCTGTGGTATCCCAGCTTGCTGTTCTTGATAACAATTGACAGCTTGGCCCAGAGGGGGGTGGTCCTCTTTCCAATCTCCTCCTGCCCCTGCCCCTCTTTTATCCCCAGGCCCCACCCTACCCCACTATCTCCGGAAATCCTGACAGTTTGGGGCAGGGAGGGTTGAGGCAGAAGATGATCTCGGGTCACTGCCCACAAGTACACTCAGGATTCCCAGGCCCCTGCTCCCTCCACCCCCATCCTGGGCACCAGAGCCAACTGCTATCCCGGCTCTACCCTGCCTCCTCCTCAGGGAAACCCACCCACTCTCCAGAGGAGCAGGGACTGCCCGGGCAAGAAGCCAGGACCCATTGGCCACACAGGGGCTCAGGAAAGAGCCATCGCTGGCCCCCCTGCCAAAGGCTAGGGCGGCTGTGGGTGGCCTCCAGAGCCCAAAGGGTCATCTTGGTCCTTCATGTCACCCCTCCTCCTCCCCTGGAGGCCACTGGAAGACCAGCCCCCTCCCCACCGCCCTCTCCTGCGTGCCCACCCCCTGTGCCTATTGTACATCATTTCTTTTTTGCTGTCACCGTTTGATGGCTGAATCAGAGAAGTGGGAGGAAGAGAAAGGGGATGTGATTGTGCGTGTTGGGAGCCGGGAAGGGAAGGGTGTTTGCAATGTTACGAGGTAAAAGGAGACCTGCAGCGAGCATGGACTGGCCGGGCTGCTGGGCAGCAAGGGGCCTGCCGAGATGGGGCAGGGGCTGGGGGCAATGGAGTCTTGGGCTTGGGGGACACTCCCCAGGCCCGAGGCACCCAGGCATCCCAGCAGCAAAGAGGACATGGGAGTCCCTTGGTGTGAGGGCCAGGCCGGAGACTGTCCACTCTCTGTAAGTCTTCTGAGTACCTGCAGGGGGGGAGAGGGTCTGGGAGGAGGCCTAAAGGGGGCTGGGGGCCCTGGGAAAGCCCCTTAGCAGCCCCTGCTAGTTGTCTCTGCTATCTGCTTTCCAGTTGGCTGGCCTATCCCCACACCAGGGGCAGGCAGCCAAGAGCTGGGTCGTGGCTCAGGGCCCAGAGGTGGCTTTCTAGCCCAGGCCTGGGCCTTCCCCTCCTGGTGTGGAGCAAAGATTCCTGCCTCTTCTCTCCCCCACCCCTGCCAAGTCTGTGTCCACATCTGCTCTGGGCAGGTGCGGCCTGTGCTTGACCATGAATTCCCAAGGCTTGAAGGGGCAACAGCTTCCAGGGAGAGGGCTCTGGGGCAGAACAGGGAAGTGGAAATAGGTCTCCAGCAAGGTCTCGACTGAGCAGGAGCCACCTGGGGTTCTCTGTGGGGGTCACTGGAGGCTCGCTGGCCTTTGCACAGCAAGCAGGCCAAGTCGGGACATGACAAAGACCCAGAGAAGAAACACTGCAGGAGCAGGGCAGGTTTGGGAGCTGGGGGGTCAGGGGTATCGGGGAATGTCCAGGCTCTCTTAGGGAGCAGGGCCTTGGGCCCATGGCACAGGTGCTGGGAAGCTGCCAGCCTGCACCCCGAGGGGCACAGGAGGAGGCACCCGACCCCTGGTGGCAGCGGCAGCAGGTGCAGGAGGGCAGCGTGCAGCTGGGGTGTGCGTGGGTGGCAGTGAGGAGGGGCGGAGGGAGGAAGCTGGCTTCCTGAAGACTTCTCAGCCCTAAAAGACAGACCGACAGACAGACAGCTGGCAATAGGCAGCCTGGGGGACACAGCTACTTCAGTAAGTACCTGAATGGGGGGAGTGGAGTCCCACAGCTCTGGGTGACATGAACTCTGGGGAAAACGGGAGGACACCTCCAAGGAGGGTCCACGAGAGAGTGAGTTGGGTGCTACAGTATCTGGCTGGGGAATGGGTGCTGCCATGTCTGATGTGACTGGGGCTGGGAGATCAGGGAAGCTGCAGGGATCTGCAAGGAAGCAGAGGCCCAAGAATCCCCTTCTGCTGCGGGAGAGCCTCCCTCCACCACCTGCATCTGCCCCCCTCACCTCTGCCCCTACGGGCTTAGCTCCACTCACACCTCTTTGGATCTCCACCTCTATAGCCCTAACCCTAGTTCTGGATGATGGGGGGTGTCCCCCAACGGGATTGGGCCCAACCAGCTCCATATCCCCTGTCGTGCGCCTAGCTGTCGCCTCACCATGCGCTGTCGCTCAAGGGCTTGGTGAGACCATTTCCTGTGACGGTTACAGAGGCGGGAGATGGGGGGATGGGCAGGAGGAGGAAGGAAACGCCCCCAGCCTACCTCCCTGGACAGAGCCCCCAAAAGCCAGAAATGAACTTGGGAGTGGAACTGAGAGCAGCCAGGAGAAGGCCCTGCTGAGGCCAGCAGCCTGGCGTGCCTGGGTCCCCAAGTGGCTTCAGCACCACAAGGGGCCTCATTCGGTAGGTCAAGGCCCACTTGCTAGACTTGGAGGAGGCTTCCGTGAGCTTTCTCCCCTCCTTCTGCACAGACCACACAATTATATTTCCTCCTTTGCTTTCTCTTACGTGGGCCCCCAGCTTAGATTCCCTTGTGCTTTGGGCTCTGGCAGCCCCTTCTCCCCTCTCTTCTTTCCTCTGAATCCTTTCCTATCTTCATCACAATCCCTACCCTTTATCTTGTCCTTACACTAACCCCAGACTGCCTGCTGCCCTGAGTCCCACTGCAGAGATCTTGCCCGTCCCACAGTGAAAACGAGCCACTTCTTGGGGAACAGAGGACACCCCTGGTGAAAGCAGAGGTGCCACCGGGCAGAGGCCAGCCTGGGCTTTGGAGCCTCTTTCTGGCCAATCAGGCAGAGGTCAGCAGCTGAGGGGCCATGTCTTTCAGGTGAACCCCATGGCTGGGTGAGCCTCCCCTGGGCCCAGCATCCCACCCCAGCATGGTCCAGGCCTGCGGGAGGGCGCTCCAGAGCACAGCCACCGACTCCATCTCTGGGGGCAGCCATGACCCAGCCTCCGCCCGCCAAAGCACCAGCCAAGAAACACGTGCGGCTGCAGGAGAGGTGAGCCCTCTCTTGGGAGAGAAGGCCCTCCTAGCCCTGAGCCCTGCTCTGCCCTTCTCTGCCCTCCACCTGCCCCTCTAGCTCTGCCAGCTGAGTCCAGAGGGCCCTTAGTTATTGACTCCGATCTGGAAAGGAAACCACATGTGCTCATTTGCATTCCATTTGTATGTCTGGGGCACAAAGTTTCATGTCATCCCTGTGCCTGCTCCCCAAACCTCAGGTAGGGTTGAGACAGCCGCTCTGTAGCTGAATGTGGGTCTGAGCCTTAGGAGCAGAATCGGGAGCCGGAAGAGGTGGGCAGCTGCTAAGAGTAGTTGGGTTCAACAATGCACTGTTCTGGGAGCAACTAACAGGGGGAGGAGGGCATGCAGCAGTGGGTCAAGGAGAAGACCTCAGACAGGATGGGAAACAGTAACAGTAAGAAGAACAAATATGACGGGTGCTCACCAGGCCCTGGTTGGCTGTGCCTGCAGGCGGGGCTCCAATGTTGCCCTGATCCTGGATGTGCAGTCCCTGGGGGCCGTGGAGCCCATCTGCTCGGTGAACACACCCCGTGAGGTCACCCTACACTTTCTGCGCACCGCTGGACACCCCCTCACCCGCTGGGCCCTTCAGCACCAGCCACCCAGCCCCAAGCACCTGGAGGAGGAATTCTTGGTAAGAATATTGGTCCCCTCTGAGTCTCTCCTGGGCACCCTTGGCTCAGGGGAGGAGGCTGCCCCCTTGCTTCTCTCCTGCCCACCACCCCATCCAGACCTACACGCTAATGCCAGGAAGGATAGGGCAGAGACCCAACTCGACTAGAAAAGAACCGAAGGGGGAGAAAGAAGGCTAGGAAGGGTATTGGCTATTCACTCATTTCCTCCCCCTGCCAGAAGATCCCCTCAAATTTTGTCAACCCTGAAGACCTGGATATTCCTGGCCATGCCTCCAAGGACCGGTACAAGACCATCTTGCCAAGTAAGGACTGTGGCAGGGATCATGGGAGGTGGGCACTGTCCCTGGGACTGGAGAATTCAGAAGGCATGATGTATGGCCTCAGCCGGGGTAAGGCCTTCCTTCCTTGGATCATCTCCTTCCAGCAGGGAAAAACCATGCCCCAAGATGGGGTAATAGTCCTAACAGCAATAATAGGACAGGAACGAGGATTTGCAGATGCTTGCTGCAGGCCAGGCACTGCTCTGAGTCCTTTACATGAACTCATTTCTTCACAGTAACCCCATGGACTGGATACCATGGTAATATTATCTCCATTTCACAAATGAGGAAACCAAGGCACAGAGAAGTTGCATAACTTGCCCAAGGTCACACAGCTAGTTGCACAAGGCCTTCTTCCTCCTTCTCCCTCCATGTGGGAAAAGCCCGGCAAAGGCTAGTGGTAGGAGAGGCCCCTTCAGGACAGCTCCCAGAAAGGGGACTTTGAGAAGCTCAGATCAGTGGCAGGGCAGAGACCAGCAAGAGAACAGTGACAAGGTTGGGGATGGAGGTCTCCAGGAGGAAAGGGGTTGACTGTGCAGGCACCTCCTACTTTTCAGAGGCAGGCAGGAGGTTGCTCTGATGGCAAGACCCTTGGAGACTCTCCCTTACTCTGTACCCCACCCTCTTCACCCCCAGAACAGCCTTTTGTGGCCAAGCCACCTTCGACCAGTCTCAAGGCCTGAGCTCAGACTGGGCATGCGACTCCTGCCTCCTTCTAATCCCTCTGGTCCCAGCCTCCCACCGTGTCCTCTGCCTGCATGGGCAGGTCAAGGGGCTGTCAGCGCTCAACAAAGTAGGGTGGAAAGCAGCCCTTGCCCTTGGTCTAATTCAAACCACCAGAGAAAGGAGAGTTCCCTCTGCCTGAGATTTCCCTGTTCCCAGGGGTACCCTCCTGCGCAGAGCCAGGCTGGCTCAGGGACAATGAGAGTCTCCTCTCCTTTTCTCACAATCCAGCGTCTTCATCCCTGTTTGGTGTTGGTTGGAAAAACCCTTCCAGTCTGTAGGAGGGGCCAGCACACCCAGTGGGTGAAGGACCCAATTAAATGGGGTTCTAGTCCCATTTCACCACTGTGTGATCTTTTTTTTTTTTTTTTTTTTTAAAGATTTTATTTATTTATTCATTTATCCCCCCCCTGCTGCCCACGCTCGCCTGGTCAGCCAACCACGCCGTGCGGGCGGGCCCGCCCCCACCAGGAGGCCCCGGGAACCGAACCCGGGGCCTCCCACATGGCAAACAGGAGCCCCACTGATTGAGCCACAGCCGCTTCCCTACTGTGTGATCTTGGACAAGTCACTTAACTCATCTGAACCCTATTTTCACCATCAGAAAAAAATTCTTCCTCCACAATACCGCTTTCTATTCCTAGTGCTACAATTCTATTTCACACCCTTATGATCTCAAGACTAGGATACAATAGTAACCTCCCATTTGGTCTCTCCTGCTCCCTTCCCTTTTCCCTCTAGCCCATCCTATGCAGCACTGCCAATCAACCTTACCAAATTATTGCTTTGCTCATATCACTCTCCTGCTCAAAAACATTCCGAGGCTCCTTATTGTCTACATGTAAAATAATTCCATGGATATCAGGCCCCCTTCTAGACATGAGGCGCTGTACAGCCCTAGAACTATCCTCTTTCATGTTCTGTTGTTGTCTGTGGTCATGGGTCAACTTTTGACCTCTGACCTCTGCTAGTGTTGACTTCCTTAGATCCACAGAGCCGCGTCTGTCTTGGCCGGGCACAGAGCCAGGAGGACGGGGACTACATCAACGCCAACTACATCCGAGTGAGTGGGCTGCCCGGTGCGGCCGTGGGGGGGTCCGGGGACCTGTGTTTGAAGATGCCCTCAGACAGTGTCTTCTGGCCGCGGTGGGGCCGTTTGCGTGCCTGGGTTTCCCTCCCTGCTCTGACTCACTGCTGCCGAAGCCCTGGCAAGCTGGGGACGCAGAAAAACAAGCGCCCACTAAGGCTCCTTAACCCGCCCCGTGGCCCCATCTCTGCCGCAGCCAAACCTCTAACCCTAGCAGGAAGTTGATGCTGTTGAACCCAATCCCTAGCTTCTTGAGGGCTAACGGCTTATGAGGTCTGTGTGGAAGGTGCCGGCACAGATGGGGGCAGGCAGATGTCTCCCTTTCCTCTCTCTCTCTCTCTCTAGCCTTAACTGCCCCTCAGGTAGCTCCTCCTTTGTGGAGATGGTTTGACTGATGTCAAGCCATTGGAACCCAGAGGCGAGGTGGGCTCCTGACCCCACTTCCCGCCTCTATCGGCTTAAAAAGATGTTAGCGCCCCCTGGTGGTGCAAAGTGGGTAGAACAGCGGTCAGGAGCGCAGAGAAGCGAAAAGCTGTAGCCAGGCACAGTGGGGAAACCTGGTCTCCCAGCGGAACCCAACCGCACAGCGGTTTGGATTTCACCATCAGTGCCAGGAGCAGGAAGCTGAGGGCCTTGATGGGTTGAGGGAAGGGCTGCATTTTGCTACTAAATACATAAAAGTAGTATGTAAAAGGAAAACATTCGTTCAACAAATATTATTGAAACACTGTTTCCGTGCTGGTATTTTGTGTGAGTAGAAAACAGCAGTTTGGAGGAAGGAAACAGAGCACCTGCTACACTTTTTTGGGTTCAATACGCACTATGTTCCTGTGAGACAGCTATTAATGCCCAATGTAGAGAAGAGAAAACTGAGGTTTGCAGAGTCTGGTAACTTGTTTATAGTCGCATAGGCGGTAAGCAGCAGAACAGGGATTTTTTTTTTTTTTTTTTTTAAGATTTTTATTTATTTATTCATTTATCCCCCCCTTTCTGCTTGTGCTCGCTGGGTCAGCCAACCACGCCGTGCGGGCGGGCTTACCTTCACCAGGAGGCCCCGGGAACCGAACCCGGGGCCTCCCATATGGTAAAGAGGAGCCCTACTGATTGACCCACAGCCGCTTCCCCAGAACAGGGATTTGAACCCAGATGTTCCTCACTCCAGAGCCCATGTCCTTTCCACCACATGGCTGCTGGGTGTGTACATTTGTGCGTGTGTGTGTGTGAGTGCACTGTGTTCAGCTTGATCCTAGGACATGCAGAGCCTGGGGTTTCCCCAGAGCCCCGCTCTCACTCTCCCCCTCCCCAGGGCTATGACGGGCAGGAGAAGGTCTACATTGCGACCCAGGGCCCCATGCCCAACACCGTGTTGGACTTCTGGGAGATGGTGTGGCAGGAAGAGGTGTCCCTCATTGTCATGCTCACTCAGCTCCGAGAGGGCAAAGAGGTAGGAGGCAAAGTAACAGCCCTTGGTGAACCCAGAAAGGGCTACACCCACTCCCACCACCCACAAACACACCTACCCAGGGCAGCTCAGGACCAGGGAGCTAAGAATACCTACAGCCAGCCCCAGCTCACCCTTCTCAAGTATACCCCCCTGGAGACTGTCCACCAGACTGTGGGAGATGGTGGGCACTTGGCCTGCAGGTATCCAAGCTCAAGAGAGCCAGGTCCCGCCCTTCTGGTGGGAGTGGGAAGTGGGAAACTGAGACCACTCCCCTTTCTGTTGCCCTGTCCCTGCTCCAGCTGACAGACACTTCCCCCTTTTGACTCCCAGCTCCCTTCCTCCTAGAAATGTGTCCACTACTGGCCCACAGAGGAGGAAACCTATGGACCTTTCCAGATCTGCATTCAGGACATGAAGGAGCGCCCAGAATACACTGTGCGGCAGCTCACCATCCAGGTACCCCCTCTCCTCTAGGGCCAGGCCCCATCCACAAGGAAGTTGGGCCACCTCCAGCATCTCTGGGACTCAGGTCCCACCTTCAGTGGTAGCCAAACGGCTTACTCATTTAAACCTTCTTGAACTCAGCTCTGAAATATATGTTTGAGGCACAGAAGAAAGAAAATCTTGGGCACTGTCCGCAGGGAGCCTCTAGTGTAATAGGGTAGAGCAAACAAACCAAACAGGAACCAACAGGAAGTACCACCCACCTGTGCTGAATGGTCCAAGTGAGAAGAGGTGAGGATTCAGGAATTATGCTAAAAGAATGACAGGAGGTTGAAAGGATGTATATTAACATGTGCAAAAGTGCTTTTAAAATGCCTTCTATTATTGCACAGCGTTTTATACATTTCAAGGTATTTATCTATCAACTCACAATTCTTACAGCATCCTGGCAAGTAAAACCATATGATATCAAAGTCCCTATCTTCTAGGGAAAGACAGTGAAGTTAAGGGACTTATCCAATATATGTGCTAGTTAGAGACAGAGCCAGGACTTGAACTTGGGTCTCTCCCCTCTCCCTGAACAATGCTCCCTCGCAGCATTTTGGAGGAGGAAGTAGTAGGGTATGATGAACAAGAAAAGAGCTCGCCTTGCCTGCTCCTGGGCAATGAATTCCCAGTAGGTAATTCCAACCCTTGCCCCCCTCTGGCACCAGAGAAGAAGGCGGGAGGTGTGCCCCACCCTGACCAGGTTCTCCACCCTGCCTCCATGCCAGCACCAGGAGGAGTGCCGGTCAGTGAAGCACATCCTTTTCTCGGCCTGGCCCGACCACCAGACCCCGGAATCTGCTGGGCCCCTGCTGCGCCTGGTGGCTGAAGTTGAGGAAAGCCCAGAGACAGGTGCCAACGCCGGGCCAATCGTGGTCCACTGCAGGTATGTGGCCCTCCCCCCAGGGCAGCCTTCCCATTTGGCCTCCCCTGGGAAGGGATCTAAGCAGAACAGGGTCAGGCAGGCCCATGTCTTACTTGGACAGGAACCTCTAGGTCAGGGGTTCTTAACCAGGGGTCCATGGACCCCCAAAGATTTCAGGGGGTCTGTGAGCTTGAATTGAAAAAAATCAACTTATCTTTATTTTCTTTGACCTCTAACTGAAATCTAGCATTTCCTTCACTTATGAATGTATGCAACAAATAAATTACAGTAGTATTCATTTCACCTGACTGGCAAAGGGATCCATGGAACAAAAAAGGTTAAGAACCCCTGTTCTAGGTCATTTAGCAAGTGCTCTGTTCTTAGTACCCCCAAGTATGATAAATAAACATAAAGGAGGAGGGATGGACCATCGGAGTTCCCAATCTGCTGAGGGAGAACATAAACATGGGGCTGTTGGAGAAATTATTGATTCACCCAGCAAATATTGACTGAAAACTATTTCTTGTCAGGCACAGTGTTAGATGTTAAGAGGGCAGCCATGAACAAAACAGTTCTGTTTCGGCCCTAACAGATTCCCAGTCTGGCAGGAAAGACAGCAGATTAAACACTGAAATATAGCACAATGTGATGAGAGCTAGGAGGGAGGTAGTTTAGGGAGCACAGAACCAGGTCCCCTAACCCAGACTTCAGCCAGAGGTTTTCCAGGAGAAAGGACATCTAAGCTACGCTAAGACCCCAGGAGTGAATTAGCCCAGTGAAGAGGGGAAAGGGGAAACATCCCAGGAAGGTGAGTGCTCTGGGCAGATGTTCTAGGCAGATGGGACAGCCTGTGCAAAGACAGAGAGATAAAAAATTTTTTTTTTGTTTTTTTTGTTTTTTTTTGTTTTTTTTGTACATTGCTGGGAGCAGGGTTAGGTAGGTTACATGGAGAGTGATGAGAGATGAGGCTGGAAGGTAAGTGCAGGCCAGATCGAGGGGCCTTGAAGGACAGGCTAAGAAGCTTGGGGAGGTCATGTCAAAAGAACACTTTGGCTACAGAGCAGATTGGGCCAATGCAGGGCAAGACTGAAAGCAAGGAGACTCCATTCAGGAGTGCATATGCTAAATAAAACAACATGGAGGCAAAAAATGCAGACAGAGGGGCTCTTGAACCCACCCACAGTGGTACCCAGACATAGTTGGGAGATCCTTAGTGGTTTCTGTCAAGGGCTCACACTGGAAAACCTCCTAAAGCAGGAGGGGACCGGGGGGGCTACAATAAAGAAAGGCCAAGATAGAACCGAACAGAGAGACAGGGACTGTGGGAAGGAACATAGATGGGAAACAGAAGGGGCTGAGCGTGGCAGCTGTGGACAGTGAGCTGGCTGAGCTGGGAGGAAGTCACGGTTAGATAAGGACTGAAGGGGTGAGCAAGCCCACCCGTGGGAGACTGTCAGTTGGAAACCACTGTAGGCTGCTGAGCAGAGCTCATCAAAATGCCCACAGGAGCAGAAGGGTGACCTGGATTAGACTTCAAGTGGGACTAGTAAGAAACGGAGACTCCTCTAGTGCTGGCTATCTCCTGCCTCCATAGGCCCCCCAAGGGAGCTGGAAATCTGCAAGACCTGGCTACCTTTCTCCATTGCCATGCCCCCACCCCAGGATAGAGGGCCTTCAGGTCCCACTGCTTTCTCCATAGCTGGGAGCCTGCCCTCCCACACTCCCCCCCTCCCCCATTTCCTGACCTCCTGTGACCACCCCACCCCCTTCCTGGCTATGTCTAGTGCAGGGATTGGCCGGACTGGCTGCTTCATCGCCACCCGAATTGGCTGTCAACAGCTGAAGGCCCGAGGGGAAGTGGACATTCTGGGAATCGTGTGCCAACTGCGGCTGGACAGGTAGGCCCATGGATGTAGATGGGATCAACAACAGTAGGGGGGCCAATGTGGCTCAAATGGTTGGGCGTCCGTCTGCCATATGGAGGGACCTGGGTTCGATCCCCGGGACCTCCCGGTAAAATTAAAAAAAAAAAAAAAACAGTAACAAGTGGCACTGGCACCTTCTGGTCCCTCCCACTTACAGATGCATCACCACCAGGTGCTTCCTGCAAGAAAGGGAGGGACCCCTTTTGCTAAAGAGCTTTTTTTTTTTTCCATCTAACACCCAGAAAAGAATAATCTCTATCAGGAATTTTAGCTCAGGGCCCTAGAACTAAATATACACCTCTATGGATTTACCCTGAGCCTTCAATCTCTTTTTTCTTCTTCTAAGTTTGCTACTCAAGGGAAAGTTGGGGGGATAAGGGTATGGCTAGTTGTAGATCCTAGGCAGCCACAGATAAAAGACAGAAAATCACTGGGTTTAGAGAAGGGGATCAGGGTTCATATTCTGACATGTACTTACTGAGCTGTCACTACGCATCTCTCAGCCCCCATTCCTTTATCTAGAGAGAGATAAAGACCCCTTCCCCAGAAAGCTGTTGTAAGGAATGAGTTAGCTCATGTGAGAGTGCTTTGGAAAATGGGAATAGCTCTACAAATATGCAGAACCACAATTTCCAGATCATTGGAAAGAGGAAACGTGGGGCTCAGGAAAATTCCTGGCCCAGCCTAAGGAATTAGCAGCCCAGTCCTGTCCCAGGAACCGAGCGGCTCAGAAAGGACTCATGTCAAGGTGAGGGCATCTCCTCCTCAACACTTGGCCACTGGGCTCAGGCCTGAATAAGAGGCAAAGGGGCTCCCCTCATGGGGAGAGGCCCGAGGGGCAGCAAGAAGAAGTAAGAAGTAGAGAGGATAAAGAAACATAAAGGAGTTGATCCTTTACCACATAGAATCCACAGGACTCAGGAATGTTTGACCTGAGCCATCAGCAAGCTCCCTGGCCCTCCTCACCCAGGGTCTGTATGTTTCTCCTTGCAGGGGAGGGATGATCCAGACCACGGAGCAATACCAGTTCCTACACCATACGTTGGCCCTCTACTCAGCCCAGCTGCCCGAGGTGCCCAGCCCCTGACCCCTGCCACCCTCCACCAGCCCAGGTGCCAGCTTCCCCTCAGGCCGGGGAAGGTGGGTCTGGTGAAAGTGAGCCATGAGATCTGGAGGTGGGGAGGGGAATGGGTACCTCCTTAGTGAGCTCTTTCGGTCACAGACTCCAGGTCTTCACCACTGGCCATGCCTCTGTCTCCTCTAGTGCCCCCAAAGGGGCAATGGGGGAGTTCCCATGTCTCTCTGAACTTAAAGACAGGAGTTGGCACTTACAAGACCTGAGAAAGAAGCCCAGCCGTCCTGGTCTCTAAAACACTCTTCGGGAGCTGCAGGTTCCTCGTCTATGACATGGACATCAAGTGTTTTGCCGCCATAACAGGAAGGCAACAGAGAGGCTCCTGGTAGCCATTTCAGCTACATCCCCTCCCAAGGCTGGCTAGAGGGTGATTCCAAGATCATCGTCCACTCAGGCCCTACCCAAGTACAGGCTGGAGGCAAGAGCTAGGAAAGTCTGGCCCTGACCTCGCTCAAGTTCTCAACATCTAGGCAGGGACTCCCTGCTCCCCCCACCACAAATCTGTGAGAGCTGGACATCCCCCAAAGGGAACAAAGACTCAGATTACTCCTGCTTCTACCCATGAGCAGGCTAGAAGAGTGAACAGGCCAGGCAACTGAAATCTCTGGAAGAGGGAAAGTGTGGGGACCTCGCAGAGGCCCAAAGGGCTGTTCTTGCCTCCAGAACTGCCAGGTATTCACCCCAGCTACTCCCCAGGGAGACCCCAGCATCCTCTGCCTTGCTTCTGTGACCTCCGAAGATATCCTGGGTACTCAGGAGAGAAGAGGAGACAAAGAGCTCGGCCTCATTTTAGATAGCCAGCACCAGCCCCCTACCATCCTCCACCCCTGCATTTCAGAGTACACTTGGAGAACTTGGTCATTTCCATAAACAATCTGGAATTATAACCACTCCATGCAGGCATGGGGCTCAAGATGAACTGGCACCCCATCCAACCTACCCCAGAGAACTAACACCCCTCATCCATCCAAGCAGCAATCCGATTTCCAGAGCACCCTAAATCTATCTCAGGACAGAACTCGACACTCCAGGAAGGCATCCAAACTCTGCCTTTCCTGAGTCTGAGATGGGCTGCCTCTGGGGATGGAGGTAAGGTGCCACTTCTCCTGGCATCCAGCTCTGGGCATCTGACTTTGCAGATACCTTTTCTCTGTGGAAACCCCTAATGAAATGGATCCTGGAGAACAGCTGGGCCTCTTTATTCATGACATCTTTCCTGAAGAACACGCAGTATTTGAACTGAAGTTAATTTTCTTAATGCTTCTGCTTGGCCTTACTGAGGAACCCCTCCTTCCTCACGGCCCCAGGAATGGGGTCACCTGCACCTCCACCTTTTCTGACCCCTGTGAAGGCACTGTGTATGCCAGTAAAGCTGGGTGGAGGGCTTTCAAGTGCCTGACCCCACCAGGAGGGAAGCAATTGCATAGCTCCATGGACTTGCCCGTCTGGCGCTGTTGCCTCAACCCCATCCCAGAACTTAGAGGGCACAAGCTCTGGAAAAGTAACTGAATGGGAAAATAAAGACCTCTTGGATGACTGCCTCTTCCTTCTTTCCATTTTCTCAGGCCTCTGAGGCTTCTTTATAGCAATAGAGAGAGCAGGACTCCATAGACCAGGAACAGGCTGCAGATCTTTGTTCCTGGGACATGTACTTTCCTAGCACTTTCAGAGACACATAAAACAAACTGGAGCAGAGCAGGGGTAGCTCAGTGGCTGAGTGCCTGCTTGATCTGTACAAGGTCCCAGGTTCAATACCCAGTGCCTCCTGAAAAAAAAATAATAATAATGAAGTCAATATGAGAAGCGAGTCAGAGGTGTAACCAGGAGTTCAAGAGGGACTTCTAAAGAGTAGAGGCTATGGGCAGCTGTTGGGGGTGATAGAAAGTTTTGGTAATGGATGCTGATAAGGATAGTACAACATTGTGAATGTCATTAAACCACTGAATCGTATACTTGAAAGTGGTTAAAATGGGAAATTTTATGTTGTGTATATAATTACCAAAATAAAAAATGTTTAAAAAATGAGTAGAGGCTAGAAAGATGGTGCATACGGAAGCAGGATATTATGCTGGTCCAAGACTTTTTGATTCCTTCACTTTGACAATTGTCTGACCATGTGGGGTCACCTAACTCTTGCTTTGATTGGACAGACACAATCAATACAAATAGTTTACTCACTTTTGACTAAAACAATAGACTACATGTGAGTATATTTGGATACCAAGCCAAAGGACCACCGGGGCCAGCCCTGAGGCCCGGGGCCAGGGGAGTGCAGCCAGTCCTGGTGACACGCCTGCCACCTGAGCAAGCCCTTAGGTCCTCCCAGACTGGGGACCGGGGCAGTCCTGCAGGCCCTACACCACACAGTCGGTTCTCCTCCTGAAGAAAACTTTGGTTTTACCTAAACAGGCCACGTAGCTTCCTCACTGGAAATCCCATGCCAGGATTTGATCTGTCCCAGGTACCATGGTGATACTAGTAAAAAAATCAGCATCAACTTCAAACATCTCTTTCACACTCGACCAGAGGCTTCCTAACCCAGTGGTCTGGGTAACTGTCCTTATCAAAACAAGATGGAGTATTAAAGATCCCAATCCCCTCCTTGCCCTCCTCTGGGCACATCTGGGGAAGTCGGGACTCAGTACCCAGGGATGCACAGAGGTAAGGGTTAAGGAAACAAAAAGCTACCATTTGCTTCCCTTTCATAGAAACCCCATTTTCGTGTCCTGGGGAGTGAGTGAACCACCCTTCTTCAACCTGGAAATGCTCCTGTTTAACGCGGACCTCACCCACCTCGAGTTACCACATGTTTAGGACGGAAAGGGCTGCGAGTCTGGGCGCGGCAACCAGGAAAGGGGGAAAAGATAAAACCAAACCCCTTTTCTCAACTGCCCCTCGGTGCCAGCTGCGGGTCAGCCCCTACGCCTGAGCTCCCAGCCTACCCCAACCGCGTGCGCCCGCCCCCGGCTGGGAGCGAGGGAGGAGCGCGCTCTCGGGTGCGAGCAGGACACGGCCCCGCGGCACCGGAGGGCGGCGACGGCGGCGGCGGAGGAGGGCGCTGAAGCCACACCCATCGGCGAGCGGATCCGGGGGCAGCGAGTCGACGGCCGCCGCGCTCCAGCCTCCGCCCGCACCGAGCAGCGGGACCCGGGCCGCACCGGGGTGGGGCCGCTCGGGGCCGCAGCGCGAGGGCAGCGAGGGGCAGCGGGGACCCGGCTCCGGGCGGGGCCGGCGGCAGCGACCATGATCGCTTTGTTCAACAAGCTGCTGGACTGGTTCAAGGCCCTGTTCTGGAAGGAGGAGATGGAGCTCACGCTGGTCGGGCTGCAGTACTCGGGCAAGACCACCTTCGTCAACGTGATCGCGGTACGAGGGCTCGGGGCGCGCGCCCAGGTCGGGCCTGTCTCCGCCCGCGCCGCGCCCGGATGAGCCGGGGTCGCCGCCAGGCATGGCCGGGCACGGCCGGGCGCCGGGCGGGGGAGGAGCGGGCCCCGAGCGCTTGGGGCCTAGCACCGCCCGTGGGGGGCCCGGGAGGCGCGCGACCCACTCTCCTGGCCGGGATGGCGCGGCTGGGGGCGGGAATGGGGGGAACGAGGAGACATGGCTGGTGCCCCGGGGCCGGTCGGCACCGAGGGGGTCACGGGGCAGGAGGCACCCACTGCCCGCTGAGACAGGCCCCCTCCCGCCAATGACGGGGCGAAAGTGCCAGGTCCCTCCCGCCCCCGGTGAGGAGGGTCACGGGGCGGCGTGGCTTAGAGCAGGGGCCTGGCAACCCAGCCCCACCCTGTGGGCTGAACCCCACCTTGCCGGAAGAGGAAGCCCCTGCCCCACTGAGGGGGAGGGGAGGTAACCCTGGGGGGCAGAGTCAGCTGAGGCCCTTAGCCCAGGCCCGGTCTACTCCCCTGGAACTTCCCCCAACCCCAGGTGCCTAGTTAGGGGTCCAGGGAGAAGGGCATCATAAAGGGAGTTTGGAGTCTCCGCCTGGCTCAGAAGTTGCAGGAGGAGCTGCTCTGGACCAGAGAGGATGAGTTGGAGGGACACTGCCCACTCCGGGGACGTGGGAGAGAGTGACTCTGGGGCTTTGGATGGTCAGGCCTAGGGTGGGGGCTTATAATGGACCCTTTCAGTGCCAGGAGAGTGGTGGGGAAGGAGTTAAAAATCTCAAAAAAAAAAAAAAAGGGAAAAAGGGGAAGATGAGTGCTTAAGGGTGTGTGAGCTGAGGCTGCAGTAATGGCTGCGGCCTGCGTTTCAGAGCCTGCCTGCACTGAGCTTGTGGGGCAGAAAGAAGGTGGCTTGGGACAGGGGCCGGGCTGTCCAGGGACCTGGTTGCAGTCCCAAAGCTGGGGTTTCGAGAATTGGGGGTTGGCCAGAGGAGCTGATGAGATAGGTCAGCAAAGGAGCATGTCCAGCTGACCCAGGTACCTCACCTGCCAGTGTTGTTGCACAGCCTCCTAGAAACTAGAACCTCCCGGTTAGGTCTTGGCATTCCAGGGAGAGGATGTCACCCCGTCAGACCGGAGGCAGGAGAGCAGAGGGGAGGCTGGAGGGGCAGGGACCCATGGTCATATGATTGAACACGGGCTTCCTTTCCCAAACCTGCTCTGCAAATGACCTCTGCCCCTTCCTCCACCCAGTGTCTCTGGGCTCCTCATCCAGCAGGGCAGGCTCTGTAGGCCGAGGCTGGTGTTTGGGGCATGATGATTTTCTGAGCTAACATGTGCCCCTGGGCTCCTGTCTGCCCAGACTCTGGCCCTAGAGTCAGAGACCCCCTAGTTAGACTTGGCATTGACTTGGACTCTTGGGTCCCAGAGCAAGATCCTGGCTCTGCAGGCCTAGTTGACTTGGCTTCCAGGCATTAAAATCTGGGCGGTGTCCCTGAGGAAGGCTGAGAGGAGGAAGGAGTTGCTGCTGCTCTGAGGTCACAGCTTAGGGTCACCTCCAGCCCCTACGGAAGCACTCCTGAAGGGGCACTGTTGAAGCCCTGCTGCTGGGCAGGGCCTAGCCACAGGCAGGTATCCAGGTAGGTTCATTTCTTGGTCTGGAGGTCTTCCCTGTCGATTGCTCTAACCTAGAGGATATGGAGGTCAAGAACCCAAGAGCCCCAAGTTCCACTGCCAGAGTCAAGAGTTTCTGTGCTATATGGGGGAAGGTCCTCATCCTCACCCGACGTGCTCCCCTTTCTGATATTAAATTTGCCACTTCATCTGGCACATCTAAGAGAAGAGTGCAGGCTAAATTTCTTCTTTTAAGAGGCTTTCCAAGAAAAACCACCCCTTATGTGCCATAATTAGCATTCCAGTGTCAGGGTCACTCCGGTGTTCTAGCATTTCTGTCCACCCTGAGTATAATCACCGAAGAATATCTTCCAGAAAGAAATGAAGAGTCTGCTCCCCTGGGCATGTTCCCATGCCACCACTGGATTTCTGAACCACCTTTGCCTATTCATTTGGCCTCTGTGTTTCTCAGCTTTTTCCCCATTCGTTTTTTTCTGCTCCCTCTATGAGGTCTGGCCGTGAATAGAAATTGAGTTTAGTGTGTCTAGCTGCTCAGCAGGTTAATGTGAACTGAAAAAAAATCATAGATGTTTCAGTGCTTACAAGAGCCTAAAACTGACCCTTTGAGTGCTGAAAAAGGGGGATGTTTTTCCCGAGGGAAATGAGAGGGTCATTTTCAAATACTTAAAAAAAAGACTGTCCTCTGGAGGAACTAGTCTTGGGGTATCCAAGGAGTGAAAATTATAGGAAGAAGGATTTTTTTACTCAATATAAAGAACTTTCTGATAGTTGGGGCTGACTCAAGAGTGAATGAGCCAGAGGGTATTCAAATCTGAGACAAGAGGTTGGACTCAATGACTTTTACGTTTGCTTCCAACCATAAAAGAGGAGCATATGAGACCAGAAGGCACTAGCAAGGAAGTTGTCATAAGCTGGCTCCAACTTAGCTCCAATTTTCTGCTAAATAGAAAATACTGGGGCTGGGGAGCCTGACTCCCTGATGGTTTGCCTAACATCCCCCTTTGGCCAAGGTCAAATTCTGCCAGGCTAGGCTTTTCATTTATTTGGAAGGCTTTGGATCTTCTAGCTGGCAAAGAACAATGAGGGTTCCCCGTGCTACACTGAAACCATTTCCAAGAACTTTGTGAGCCTTATTTGTCAATCTTTAAGAAACCAACCCCTTCTCCCTCATTTTACAGTGGGACATCCTGTGGCCCAGAGAGGCTAATGTGTCTTCGTCCAACCTCACCCATGATGAGTGATAAAATAAGAACTGGGCTTCCTTCCTTAAACTCAATGTTCTTAATCAGCTTGGATGGGTTGGAGCGGACTTCATTGGATTTCAGCTGGGAGTCGGGTAGTTAAATCACTGACCTTCCTTAGAGAGAAGAGTTTCAGTCATCCTTGAGGGCACTCCTTCCCCAGTGGTTCCTAACTTTTGGGAGCTCTTGAACCCTATTGATAGCTGATAAAAGTTATGGACCCTTTCCCCATAAAAGTGCACATTACAGACAAAAATTTGCACACACAAAGTACATACCATTTCAGGCAGTTCTGGGAATCTGTGAAGCTCATAAGTGGACCCCAAGTTAGGAACCCCTGTTCCACATTGGGCATCAGTCCTGGGTACTCAGTTCTCACATCAGCTCAGGGCCTTGGTCAGTGGGTTTGGGTGGTTCCTGCAGATAAAAGGGAACCAATTTACTGTCGTTCAAATGAGCCTTCATTCAGATTTGCAGGCTCTGAGTAGGAAAAGATCACCTCCCACACCTTGGCTAGTGGTCAGGGCCCCTGACCTCTTGTGTGACCTAAGATAAATCATTCTTTCCACCCAGTCAAAGAAAAGGGCATGGTAAAGGAACACAGCTGCCATCCTCAAGTTCAAGGTTGAGTGAGCCTCCTCCCCCTCACCTGTTTCTGGGGGTTAAGCAGAAGTGTCCTGTGTGTGAACTCAGAGACAGCCTTGGAGGGAGTTTGGTCTGGCTTTGAGGCCTGTGGCTAGTTGAGAACAATCTAGACATTGTGAAAACAATTTAGAGGGGAGAAATGAAAATTAATAGAATTTGAAAATGGAGGGAGGCGGCTGTGGCTCAATCAGTGGGGCTCCCGTTTGCCATGTGGGGGGCCCCGGGTTCGGTTCCCGGGGCCTCCTGGTGGGGGCGGGCCCGCCCGCACGGCGTGGTTGGCTGACCCGGCGAGCACAGGCAGCAGGGGGGGGGATAAATGAATAAATAAATAAAATCTTTAAAAAAAAAAAAAGAAAATGGGTTATGAGCAATGGAATTACAGTCAACTCCCCATTATTCAGCAAACATTTTTGTAAAAGACCTGGCTCCTCTCAAGAAGCACGCAGTCCAGCAAGGAAACAGATAATTGAACAGATAAGAGTGTGGATGATCCACCCTGCCAGGTGGAATACAGTACACATAAACCAAGCAGTGGACCATCCAGAAATTGCTTGGCATGTATTGCATTTGGCGTGTGGGGTTGGAGGAGGACACGACAGATTTACCTTCCCCCAAAAAAGTTTGGCTTGAATATTTGCTACTAGTGAAAACAAAATCTGCTTTCCTTGAGATCGCCCTTGACCAGTAGACCACAATCTGTTTGGGGTTCTTTTGCTGGGAGGTAATTCTTCTTCCTCTTCTGGTGGAGATTAAATACAGTAAAGGGGCTTCTGTTAGAATAGCAGAGATGTAGGTTGGTCCTTAGGAAGAATTTTCTCTCGGTCCAGGTTGAGGGACTTTGAGATTGCCCGAAGAAGACGGGCCTCTTCCCAGATCTCCAGGTGTGGGGTGGACACCTGGGTTGGTCACAGGCTGGTCCTACCTGAGAGCAGGGGGCTTTCAGGAGTGGCCGCTGTGATCCCCAGCTAAGAAGTCCGAGAAGCTCTGGCCCCACCTGCACGTTATTCTTGCAGCCTCTTGGGCTGTCGCTGTCAGGGAGGGCACGTCTGGGTCCCATCTACTTTTGCACCTTTTCCAACTCTGGCTCCTCCTTCCAGTCGGGACAGTTCAATGAGGACATGATCCCCACCGTGGGTTTCAACATGCGCAAAATCACCAAAGGGAATGTGACCATCAAGGTGAGTGACATGGAACGCCTGACACAGCACTAGCGGTGGAGGGCCGTGTGTGTGTGTTGGGGCAGGGGCTCAGGAAAGGGCAGGTGCTGAGAGGGCCCAGAAGGAGGTGGCGAGGGCAGCCCGCAGCCCCTGGGTGGAAAGCAGAGCCTTGAGTCTGATTACTGAGGACCTGGGAAAAGAAAGCAGAAGCCTTCTGGGGTCCTCAGAGGGAGGAGAGAGAGGAGGCGAACTGGAGAAAAGGGAATGACGGAGTGGGCGGGATGGGAGGAGCAGGTACTTGAGAACCAAGAGGGGTCTTGGTTGCCTGTCTGCTGCTGAGACCTTCTCCCTCTTCTTCCTCAGCTCTGGGACATTGGGGGACAGCCCCGTTTCCGCAGCATGTGGGAGCGCTACTGCCGAGGAGTGAGTGCCATCGTGTAAGTGACAGGGCAGAGGTCCCATAGGACCCCTCAGCCTTACCTGCTCCTTGCCCCAGCCATGCACAGAATTGGATTAGGCCTAATCCTTGGTCCATTGACACACTGTCCATGCACAGCCCACCTTTATTTTTGCTTGCTCCTGGTTTCTTGTCTAGTAAGTGCCCTGGGCATCCAACTCCCAGTCAAAGACCTGGAGCAGCCGCAAACCTGATGCACCTCCGTGTTCCTCCTCCTCCTCTCCCTCCCTCCCCCCAACCCTGTGTCACTGCTATCCTGAAGCTTGTGTGGCTTAAATGGATCCTATCCTTGCTTTTTAAACGTTATTTTTTTTAAAAATAATTTGTGTGAGTCTATATATATATATGTGTATGTTTGTATATATAAAATCAAGCCATAGATTGATTTTCTTTTTTTTTTTTTTTTTTAAGAGGTAACTGGGGGGAAGCGGCTGTGGCTCAATCAGTAGGGCTCCCGTTTACCATATGGGAGGCCCCGGGTTCGGTTCCCGGGGCCTCCTGGTGAAGGCAGGCCTGCCTGCACGGCGTGGTTAGCTGACCCAGCGAGCACAAGCAGCAAGGGAGGGATAAATGAATAAATAAATAAAATCTTTAAAAAAAAAAAAAAGAGGTAACTGGGATTGAATCCAGGACCTTGTCCATGGGAAGTAGGTGCTCAACCACTGAGCTGCTCCCACTCCCTTGTTTTTTTTTTGTTTGTTTGTTTGTTTGTTTTTTACCGGGAGGTCCCAGGTATCAAACCCAGGTCCCTCCATATGGGAGACAGACGCCCAACCATTTGAGCCACATCCGTCCCATCCCCTGTTTTTTTAACTTGATAAATAGAGCATCTTGCTGCAAGAAATCTACTGGGACTTGCTTTTTTTTTTCACTCAGTCTTATCTAGTCTTTCCATGAAAACATAAGTGGGTCACTTTGGAGAAGGGGTTTACGGCTAATTCTAAAAAGTCCAAGCTTTGCCACAGGAGTAACGGCTTCCCCTGGTTGGGCTTTGGAGGAAGGGAAACAACAGGCCCCAGGAATCCCTGCAGCTTTTTCTCCCATCGATTGAGAAAACGTCCATTGAGCCCCTTGCTTGGAGCCAGGCCCCACAGCCCATGGGGCAGAGAAAGCCCAGCTGGAAGAAGACGTTTGTCTCCTTCTCTTTCTTCCCGTGGTGTCAGCATGCTTGTTCCTACCCTGCCTTTCCCCAGGTACATGGTGGATGCTGCTGACCAGGAGAAGATTGAGGCCTCCAAGAATGAGCTCCACAACCTACTGGACAAACCTCAGCTGCAGGGCATCCCGGTCAGTGAGCCTAATGGAGGGAGTGGGGAAGGGACTTCATCTGGGAAGTCAGTGGGGGCAGGGCTGGAAACAGCAGGCCAGCTTGGGCACAGCTGCCTGAGACCTAACCCTTGTACTCCCTTCTCTGTAGGTCCTAGTCCTAGGTAACAAGCGAGACCTCCCCGGAGCATTGGATGAGAAGGAGCTGATTGAGAAAATGTGAGTTTGGCAGCTCTTCTTTACCCTTCCTCCCTGCTCCCCAGCCACCAGACCAGGTTCTCATGTCCACCACACGGTGGCAGCAGAGCCCACCTTTCCAGGCACCTCCAACCTCCCCGTTGCTTCTCCTTGAGCCAGGAATGGACCCGACCCACCCTAGCCCCAGCCCCCCTGGGCAGTCCTAGTCTCAGCAGACTCTTCTCTGCCCCCGCCAGGAATCTGTCTGCCATCCAGGACCGAGAGATCTGCTGCTACTCCATCTCCTGCAAAGAAAAGGACAACATTGGTGCGTGGGTTTGGGGAAGTTGCTGGCTTTCTAGGGGAAGAGGGGAGAGGCATTTCTGGGCGTTTGTTGGCGCATAGTGGCACTCAAAGGTTCTCACTCCACAGTTTTTCCTTTAAGACCAAAGCTCTGTGATTCTTCTGGAGTAGAGCAGGCAGCCAGGAGGCCCCGATTCTTAGCCCCGCTCTGCCATCAACTCTGTCTTGGGCAAATCACTCCCTTCTCTCTGGTCCTCACTTCCCCACCTGTAAGTTTCGGGGGTTGGACACCAGGTGACTCCCAGAGCCTCCAGCCTGTGACATCCTGGGCTCTGTCTCTTTGCCAGTGCTCAGACTCCCTTCTTAGACTCCCCGCTGTGGGCTGTTGGAGCATGATAGTGTCCTTGGAGTTGACCTCTCTGCCTACCACTTTTGGAAGCCCCGAGTTTGCTGCCACTCCTCCAGCTGTTTCCTTCTCCCTCCCCAGAGCACACGACACTTGAGGGTCTTTTAACCTTCTCTCTTGTCCCCACCCAGACATCACCCTACAGTGGCTTATTCAACATTCAAAGTCACGGAGAAGCTGAGACTGCGGCCCTTCCCCCTCGGACCAGGGACGTCGTCATCCAAACCTGAAGCCGAGCTCCCCGCCCTCCCTTGTCGCCCCCCTTAGCCCACTCCTCCTCAATCAGTGTGGGGTGAGGCCCTCTGGGGATCCCAGAGTCCTGTTCTGCTGAGGTTTGAACTCCTGTTTTTATTGTAAAATAAATTGCTCCCCATTCTGGTCCCCTAGACTCTTGCCCTTCCCCTCTCCCCCTGTCCCTTTGTCCAGACCAGCTTCTCTCCCCTCTCAACAGCCCTGGCCTCATAGCCCCCTCCCTGCTCTGTCCCATCCCATCCTTCCCTTTTCAACACTCTTCTGTTGTTGTCCTGTGTGTACAGTATATATATGTATATATATTTTAATTTTTTAATTTAAGCAAAAACTAAAATCTACCATTTGATGCTGCAGGGGCCAGTCAGAATCTGGGAGGGGGCAATCTGGAGAGAAGGAAAGAGAGGCAGAGTTGGCCTGGGGCGAGTTCAGATTGGAAAAGGAGGATGGGGCAGGTGCCGTCCCCACGTCCTGCTTGTTTCCACCTCTCGATCTGGCTTGTCCCTGAAGTGTCTGTGCCATAGCCTGGCAGGAGCCTCCAGAGGTGCCTCCTCTCTGCCCCCAGCCTCGGTCGGGCTACCAGGCAAAACCAGGTGCCGGAGACCACTGGGCCTAAGGGACAAGAGGCCAACACCCAGGCCGCTGCAGCAGCCCCCCTCCTGCCTCCCTGGCTCCCAGCTCCTGCCCCTACCCCAGGGCCCCCACTTCCATGGCCCACTTCATTTTCTGTTCTCATTTTGCAGAGTTGCACAAGGAGAGAACTCAGCATGGGGGCAGGGGGGGTTGGTTCTTTGGGTTTCTGCTTTTGTTTATTTGTTTAATTTAATGATTTGTAAAGTGATGTTCCTCTTCCTTTTTTACACTTTTCAGCTCATATTTAACCTGTTTGGGAAATGATCCTTGTAACTGTACATTTTTTTTGCCTCCTAATAACAACAATAACAAAAATAAATTACCAGTTTTGTGTTGGGGGAGTGTATGGTGCCATTTATTTTTCCATAGATGGCATGGAATGACTGGCACGTCCATGGGGACACTAACACTGCCCCGCACACCGGACCCAACAGCACACACCCCCCGCCACTCCCCCCCCCCCCCCAAGAGCCACGCCCACCGAGAAGGAGGCGCTGCTCATGCAGGGGAAACAATGGAGCTTCACAAGACCAGTGCCTGCGCGGGTGACTGGGCTCTTGCTTTGCCTCCCTCTCTTTCTCTTTTCCGGACTTCATTTGGTCCTGGGTTTGAGCTCACACCTGCCAAGAGTAGCTAAGGAGCACTGTGCAAGGAACTGCCCAGGCCTTGGGTCATTGGGCCAGGACCCTGCTTTGTGTGGGGACTGAGCCTCTCAGAGCCCGTTCAGCCCTTGCCCCCTGGTCTCCCAGACCCAGGACCTACCTGCAGCCCGGCTTGGGCAGGAGCCTGAACCCCGTCCCCACCCCTCAATCCTTACTCTGGACCAGTGCAGTGCCCTCCAGGGGGCGCCTGGATGGCCTCCTCTCGGCTTCTCTGTGGGCGTGATTGCCAGTGGTTTCCCCAGAGGGGCCATGCCCTCCCTCCTCTGCTCAACTCTTACCCCCACCCCCACCCCCAGTCTGTTAGAGCCTCCAGGAGAAGACTGGCCAGCCCCCCTCCACGCTGCCCACAGCTGCTGCTCGAACCTTGCAGGCCCTGCTCACTCAAATCCGAAGCCATCTTGACCCAGTTTTACAGGAAGCCCCGCCTCTCCCCTGCTCCACCTCCCTCAGCCCACCCTTCGCCCCAGGAAATGGAGCAGGCCCCCGCAGAACACCCCGTCCATTTTCTTGCCCCTGTTGCTGCAGGAAAAAGCAGCTGCCTTTTCTTTAGTTCTGGGAGTGAGGGCCGGGCTTCTCTGGTCAGCCTTCCACGGTGCACTCCCAACTCCCTCAGGCTTCGTTTGTGCCAGGGCTGCCTCATGGAGGTACTTTCTAATCACCAGAGCTGTCAACAAGGGTTGCCTGCCTGTAGAGGTCGTTTCCCATCACTAGAAGAGTTTGAGGAAACGATCATGGATGGAATTTGGCAACTGCAGCAAAATGATTTTAAGGTGCCTTCCAACTCCGAAGGATTAGGAAACATGTATGTGTCCCCGACCCCCCCGGGTTAGGGAGATCAGAGCTGGGCCCAGGCTCTGTCTTTTGTCCCCTGCAGTCTTAGCATTCTCCAACTAGTGACGAGGTTTGAGGTAAGAGCCGATGAGCTGGTTACCAGCAAGTACGCATTGTGCATGCGGGAGGTGCCTAACATGACTTAAAGAACCTGTTGAGGGAAGCGGCTGTGGCTCAATCAGTAAGGCTCCCGTTTACCATATGGGAGGCCCCGGGTTCGGTTCCCGGGGCCTCCTGGTAAAGGCAGGCCCGCCCGCACGGTGTGGTTGGCTGGCCCAGCGAGCACAAGCAGCAAGGGGGAGATAAATGAATAAATAAATAAAATCTTAAAAAAAAAAAAAAAACCTGTTGAGAGAAGAGACCAGATGTGTAAGTCACCGTGCGTGGGCCCTCTGAACTGCCAAAACCTTTATGAGTTTGAGGGCATCCTGGCCAGGCCTGCTCTGTAGAACCAGGGAAGGGAATTCCCAAAGGCAACCAAGGCAGAAGGAGGAGGCTGCCTGCCAGGGGCTTTATATATCTTTTCTCATTTAATGATCTTAGCCCTCTGTGAAGGAGGACCATCTCCTGTTTTAGAGATGGGAAAATCGAGACTGGGAGGACATGTACTTAGCTCAGAACACAAGATAAATGGTGAAGCATGCATTTAATTGAGGTGGTTATCACTCCAAAGTACAGGTGCTCGCCTCCAAGCTGAGGTGGGGAGCCCAGTGGACTTGCCCCTTGCCCCTGAGCACCCCAGCTTATGTCCACTGCCCACGACGGCACCAACCTGCCCCTCCCCCCGAGCCTGAGCCCAAACAGCAGGAGGACCCCTAAGCACAAACCCCACATTGTTCCTCTGGCTGGCCCAGGCTGCAGGGGCAGTGGCTCTTTCCCAAGGCCCGGCTGGTCATCTGACTCATTCTGCATACCATCCACGTTGACAGGACTGCAGAGCTGCCATCTCTTCCCCCTCCAGCCCCAAGCTGGCCAACCAGCAGGGTCGGCCTTTGTGGCAGAGGCCCCCAAAACAGGATGCTGGGGTGCCACCCCCTCCGATCTGCTGCCCCGAGCCTTCCATCCTCAGCCCTCTCCCTGTCCCAAACTTCACCTCAGTTGCCCCCAGCTCCCCTCCTGCACCCTTGGGAAGCGACTGGTGCATCTAGGACTGGGGCGTGGCGGGGAGGTCAGTGATGGAGAAGGGGCTGAGGGGAATGTAGAGGACCATCCTGCTGGCTTCAGTGCGGCACACCTGCCCTTGGCCCCCTCCCCAACCTCTTGTCCTCACCCATCTTAAGTTTCTCCGAACAAAGCTGGGCGCTTCAGTCACTGTGGCAACAGGTCTGCTGAGAAATAGGTGGGTGTCATTCCCCAGCACAAAGCGTGTGCGCATGGCAGCGCCATCGCCTAGCAACTGCCTCCCTCTCTTGGCGGCGTCACTGGCCCTGGGGGTGGATGCCAAGGAGAGAACAAGGCTATTAAGATCCCCAGGAGAAGGGGGAGGGAGGCTCAGGCATGGGGCAGACTGAGGCCAAGTGGTGTGGGTGGGGTGGACAGAGAAGAGCGGAGCCCTGGGCCCTCGGAAACCCTTGCCCCTCACCCTCCCCGGGCCTCTCGGGCCCCTCCCCATCTTCCCCACGTGGGTGCTTTAGGTAGGCCTGGTGGGCTGAATTCTCCACTGTGGGGCGTATAGCTGAGCTGGAGAAGGAGGGGTTGTTCCAAAGAAAGCTGGGTTTCTCCCGGGCAGGGAACAATTGGTGGCCCCAGCTGAGGCATTGTTTCTGACTCACCTTGTGCCAGCTTCTCAGGACCCAAGCAGGGCTAAGGGTGCCCTTTGGAAGGGCCCAAGAGGTGAAGCTGGGGAAGTGGGACTCCAAGGACAAGATACCAGCAGGAGGAGCTGAAGGGTGTGTTGGGGGGGTGGGTAGGATGCAGCTCTCAGGGGGGGAGTGGGGGCAAGCAGGGGACAGGCAGCTGGGCCTTCTGCAGGCAAAACAGTCTGTTCTAAGAAAGTGAACAAGAGCTGCTCTCAGAGTCAGAGGCTGGGAAGCCCTGGGCTCACTGAAGGAAGGCCTCTGGATTCCTGCAAATGGGGACTTTGTGGAGAGGACAAAGCAGAGGAGGGGGCTCCAGCAGAGATAAGCTGGCAGCCTTTGGACTCCCAAGGACCATAGGCTTAGGCCAGGCTGAGGACTGAGTCCCCCAAACTCCCCAATGCTCCATCCTCTCTGTCCCTTGAAAGTCATAAAGCCCCTAGGGGCCCAAGGACCCAAGGCTGGCCTGGACTTCAGTCACAGGCCAGGAAGGGCCGGGGTGGACAGGAGGAATGTCCCCGGCACTGCCAGGAGATGGCACAAGAAAGTCCAGCAGGCACAGGGGTGGTTCTACCTAGTTTATTGTTTTTCAAGAAAGGCCTTCTATAGGGAAACACCTAACAAGGGGAGTTGGGACAGAGCAACCCAGGGTACCTCGAGGGAAGGAAGAGGAAGGGGAGACATCCTCTGGAAGAAGAGAAGGCGCCAGCAGGAAGAGTCCAGGGCCGGGACAGATCCGGTCCAGAGAAGAGGGCGGCCAGCCAAGTCCGGCTGCCCTTCAAGAGCCCCCTATTCCAAGATGAGGTCCTGAGGGTGGGGACAGGCAGAGGGTGCTTGGAGAGGGCACAGCTTTTATAGAGTCAGGTTGCGAGGCTGAGAGACAGAAGCAGGCTTGAAACCAAGAGAGTGGGTGAAGTTCTAGCTGGCGGGACTGAGAGTTTCTGGTAGGACTGAGAATTTCTGGTAGGACTGAGAGTTTCTGGGAAGTTCTAAGGACCTAGAAGCATCATTGCCCACCAGTTGAAAGGACTGGCCTGGAGGGCCCCACAGAGTGACAGGGAAGGCCCTGCTTGGGGAGGGGGCTTTGATATCCCCAGACCTTGACGAGAGGAACCAAGTTCATCTCTAGACAGCAGGATGGGCAGAAAAGCAGGACCTATGGGGAAAGAAACGCCAGACACAGGCTCCCCACCCTGCCTGGCCTCAGCAGGGCGTGCCCAGGGGCAGGAGCGGGGGAGACTCCCTGGGCTTGTTGAAGTAGATGGAGGAGGCCATCTCGGTCTTGAGCGTGTGGTCCGAGCCACTGACAGCTGAGGCGGCCGCGGCCCCGCACTCCCCGCAGCAGCAGCAGCAGCAGCAGTCCAGGAAGGCCTGGCCGAGCGGCCTGCAGATGCACAGGAGGAGCACGGGTGTGGCAGCCCCCTTGAAGAAGGTGGAGAACTGGTTGATGAGGCCCAGCAGGTCCAGGGTGTGGCGGGTGAGCTCGGTGGACAGGTAGGCCACCACAAGGTTGCAGACGTTCTCGGGGAGAGTGCAGAGGGCATAGACCGCGGTCAGACCCACCACCGTGCCGTTAAGCTGGCTCTCGCGCTGCTCGTGCTTGCCTGGCCGGCACTCCGGCTTCCTCCCTGGAGGGCCCCGCACCCGCCAAGTCACCAGCTGGCAGGTGACGGTGAAGAGGACAGGCAGGCAGAAGTAGCAGCCAAAGTACCACCAAGTGCGGGCGTTCTGGTAGGTCAGGACCAGCGAGTAGAGGGACTCGGGCAGGCTGGCGGAGGGCTTCATGACGCACGAATCCACGGTGCCCGCGGCGGGGGTGGGCTCCCGCACCAGCTGCCACAGCAGGAGCTCGGGCATGGCCAGCGTCATGGAGCCCACCCAGATGACAGCCAGCTTGGCCAGGATCGACTGGCACCGCTCAACGGGCCTCACCTTGGGCAGGGTGCTGGTGGCCACGTGGAAGCGGTCGATGCCCAGCGCGCAGAGACTGAAGGTCGTGACTCCCAGAGAGGAGACCTGTGGGCAGGGGTGTGGGGGGAGAGAGGAGCATTTGGTCCACACCCGGGGGACAAGGGAGGCTGCACTGGCTTCTGGCACAGTCAGACGGTGAATCGAGAAGTAAGTAGAGAAATAACAGTAATAATACCAACAGCAGTGCAGCAAGCATTTAAACGTGCCTGGCACTTTATGGACGTTCTCCCAGCAAATCCTCACCACAAAGCATTTTCCAGAAGAAACAGGCTCAGGCAGGATGAGTGACTTGCCCACGATCACAGCACCAGGGAACGGCAGGGCTGAGGTGCAGACATAGACCCACCTGACTGTCCTCCTGTTTTCCTCTCCGGCTCGGGGACAAAAGGACTGGGCCCCACAGACCGCTTACCTTCTCCGAGACTTTGGAAACTTGTCCTTAAGGAAGAGCCAAGGCAAAGACGCAAAAATTCTAAGTCCTTGCGGGTCCCTCCCTTTCCCTCACCCCATTATAGGCACCTAGTGAATGGTCTTGGGAAACAAGGCTCACATGCACATGTACTCACTCACACACTCATCCACACACTCTCATATTCACACGTACACACTCATTCATACACACACTCACGCACACTCACACACAGTCGCACACACACACTTGTCCTGTCCTGAGAAGCCCGGGGCCCAGCTGTGCAGGGAAGCAGCCCCCTCCATGCCTGCTTGTGTCCACCACCCCTGCCACGCTCTTCACTGAGCACACAGGAAAACCACCCTGAGAGCCAAGCGGAGGAAGGCAGAGCAGCAGGGGAAGAAAGTGCCAGAGGAATAAAAACAGAGGAGAACCCTCCCAAGCTCCCCACCAAAGACCAACCACACTCGGGGGCACTGTTCAGACCCCCCACTGCGGTCCAAACTCTTCCCTCTCTGGCTGGGGGACACAATCCCTGGCTGATGAGCACCCAGCCCCCTCTCTGGCAGGAAAGCCCAGGCCTGTGGTTTGGGCAAAAACACCAGGCTCTCTCCTCTCCGTCTCAAAAAATATCTCAACTTTTATTCCAAGCTGTCTCCCCTGCCCCATGGTATCCTGCGATCCTCCCTATAGAAGGGTTGGGACAGAGCATTTTGCTCCCCCCCATCACCCACTGTGAGCGGGACTCTCTGTCAGCCCGTGGACCACGTCTCTCCTCCAGGAGGTGTGGAGGGGTGGCCGAGGGGCACTTAGCCAGAGTGGGTCTGTTGAGATCTGCAGTGGATAGAGCCAGGCTTTCACTGACCCACCAGCCGCATGCACACAATAGCCCATGCGTGCCCGCCCCCTCCCCTAGACCAGTCCCAAATAAAAACCACCACTAATTGAATTATTTCCATTCCAAGCACTCTACAGACATTATTGATTTGATCCTTCAAGAATCTATACAGATAATCATAATTACTATTATTACTGTTGTCCCCAATTTTATGGCTGAAGAAACTGAGGTTTAAGCAGGTTAAGTAATTTACCGTCACTCAGCTAGTTGTTTAGGCAGGTTGAGTAACTTACCCACGTCACTCAGCAAAGCCCAGTCTCTAAACCAGGCTGCCCGATGCCAAAGTCCTTATGTCTAATCACTACACTTTCCGGCTGCCCAGCCCACCTGGGCTGTGAACACAAGGTGGTAAGTAAGATGCTAAGGCCAGCCTCAGCTGGAAGGTTGAGGTCCCTTTGGGCCACCACTCGGCAGTCTCCCTGGGTTGGGAAAGGCAGGAAAGGGCTGTGCCCCCCGCTGAGCTTTAGAGTATGTCTATGAAATCATCCCCACTACACAGTGAAGTGGGAGCAGAGCTGGGAATAGGACCTGTGTCCAGAGGCCTGATCCTAATTCCTCCTCCACCTGAGTGGTGGCCCCTGCCAGGCCCCGCCATCTACCAGGGAGGAGCCACAGCCCTCCCGGGGAGGCCACAGTCACTAAATCCCTCACCATGCTCCTTTTTTTTTGCAAAGCTGCTTGCTTCTTTCATGTTCTCACATAGAGGCCGTGGCCTTGCTGTGTCTTGCACAATACACATAGTTGGTATATTTTTGCAGGGTTTGGATTCAGCTGACTCTCTGGGATCTACACATCCAACCGTACCCATGAGATGTCTTACCGTGGATGTTTCCAGAACATGAAGACATGACAGTATAGTTTAGGGTGGTAGAAGAGCCCATCCAGAAAAGACCACCTGACCACCCTCCTCGCTGGGGTAGAAGGAAATTGGAGAGGTGTGACCGTCCCAGTAATAGCCAGTTTGCAAACAAGGGAGCTGGGACTAGAACCCCTGGCTAGCTCCAGAACCCAAACTAGATCTTCCCTTAGAGGGGATTTGGGAGGTGGCCGATGGTGGAGGCAACAGTGATGAGAGCAATCTCAGTGATGAAGGGAAGGGAAAATCTTCCCTTCTGGGGTTTGCACTGGCAGGGGTGTGGGGGGTGTGGATGCTGGGGGGATCTGGGGGCTCTATAGAAACCAGGGATGTCCCTTTGGATTTTGCTAAGAGAGGCAGGATATTGAGGAGTGAAGAAGGGGAGCAATCAGTGCAGGGCAGCGGCAGTGGGCACAAAGGGAGAAAGAAGACACAACAAAAGACAGTGACTTCTCTGGTGCAATGGCGGGTGAGGATTGAGGCAGGGGAGTGTCTGGCTTAGGGTGTAGAGAAACGGAGACAGATCTGCCTTGAGGCTGCTCCTGAAGCAGGAGACCAGGCCCAGGGCCTGGGAACAACTGCACCTCCTCCTGCCCAATCCTCCCCAGGGCGACCAGGCACCAAGACTATGTTTGCCTCCTTCCCCAAATCAGAAGAGAAGCAGCAAGACTGAGCTCCAGGCCTTTAGGGTCCTGGGCACCCACATACCCCACTTCCAAGAGCCTGACAGACTTTGAAGCCCTTCCCTGGGTTGCAGCCTCACCGCTGATCTCCAGCAGGACAGACAGCACTCACCTCCATGAAGGGCACCGCCCGGCAAGAAACGTCACCCAGCAGCCTCTGCTTGGTGATCTCATTGAAGATGACAATGGGGAGGCAGAAAAAGAGGACCAGGAAATCCCAGAGGGCCAGGCTGGCGAGGATGGAGTTCCAGGCGCTCTTCAGGTAGTAGCTGTGCCACACGATGCACATGACGGCCAGGTTGCCCACGATGCCCACAGCAAAGAGCACCAGGGCCAGGAGCATGATGGCATAGGCAGTGTAGGAGCTCTCGGTCACCGGGTACAGGGGGTTCTGAATCTGCAGCCTCCAGCCCGGCGCCCCCGTCAGATTGCCCCGTGGCTCCTGCCCACTGCCAGGGGTGCCCCCAGCCCTGTCTGGATTGGGGCTGGTGACCACCAAGGGCTTGGTGGGGTGCAGGAAAGCAGGGTGAATGGGCCGGGGGTACTCAGCCCACTCCTCGGGCACATACTGCTGCATCCCCTTGGCCTCTTCTTCCTCAGTGCCTCTCTTGGATCGGCTCTGCTGCTCCTGGACCTCTGTTCTGTGCCTTCCCGGGTGCAGGAGGGTTCCCCGAGAGACCCCGCTCAGCCCCACTGCTGACACCGCAGCCAGAAAGACTGCCAGGGGCCACAGCCACCGCATGGTGGCTGGGCGGGCAGGGCGAGCAGGTGAGGGCAGGGGCCCACTGCTGGGCCTCAGCAAGAGGCAGCTGGCCGGTCGGTCCGCCTTCAGCCCAGCGTCTGGCATCGCCTGCCCGCTCCAGTAGACTCAGTCTGCTCCCTCCCCCACACCCGCCACCAGCCGGGCAGGGCCCTCTGCTGGACACAGAGCACTCTTTGCTGCCCTCACATGTGTCGCCCTCCGGGACCCTACTTCTCAGGCCCACAGGGCCACAGCCTGGCAGACCTGTGGGGCCATCGAAGCCACCTGCCCCAGGGAGGGAGTGTGGCCTGGCTAGGGGCGCATGGTCAGGGATTGAGGGGCAGAGCCAAGACTGAGACACCGGTCTTCTGACTCCAACTGTAGGAGACGATTCTAGACAACAACAAGCGCTGCCATTTATTGAACACTTACTAGGTCCTGGCACTCAGCTGATTTCCTCATGAGTCCTCACAACAGGTCTATGGAGAAGGTGCCAATAGGATCATTTTTCAGGTCAGGAAGCTGACACTTCCTTCTAAAGGTGAGTCCCTTGCCACATGGCTAATACATGACAGAGCCATGCCAGGACCTGGTTCTGCCCCCAGAGCCTGTGCTTTCAACTCTCAGCATTGCAAGAGCCTGCCTGCTCGTCTCCCAGTCACACAAACTCCCCACAGAAAGCAATCGCAATCAAAATTTTAAAACACCACATTCTGTCCCAGACACGGCATGGATGGACGTTGCTTTAACAGATATTTACTGAGCACCCACTATATTCTGGACACTCAGTTAGAAAAATGTATAAGACAGACCTGTGCCATCAAGGAGCTCTCAGTCCAGAAAGAGAAATAAATAAATATAATTCAGCCGGATAGCTGCTGTGTAAAGCAAGGGACACCAAACAGAGAGGCCTGGGGGAATCCAGAAGGCCTCCCAGATGAGGTGACATTTGATGAATCTTGGAAAATGACGGTGAGCTTGGCAGGCAGACCATGGGGAAGGAAGGCTGCTCTGGGCAGAAGCCAGAGCTTGTGGAAAGGCACTGAGAGGCGAGAGTGGGTGAGGAACGTCTCCACACTCAAGCACCTTCATAGCAGCACTTTTCACAAGAGCCAAATGTGGAAACAGCCCAAAGGCCCACCAACGGATGAATGGAGAAACAGATCTAGTATATGCACACTATGGAATATCACTCAGCCATTAAAAGGAATGAGGTTCTGATACCTGCTGCAACATGGTTGAACCTTGAAGACATTATGCTGAGCCAAAGAAGCCACCCACAAAAGAGCAGCTATTGGATAATTCCATTTGTATGAAAGTCCAGAATAGGGAGACAGAAAGTAGATTAGTAGTTGTTTAGGACAGGGAGGTTTGGGGTGGGAAGGTGATGGGAGCAGAGAGAGTGATAGCTAAAGGGTATGGGGTTTCTTTATAGAATGATGAAAATGTTCTAAAATTGACTGTGGTGATGGTTTTATATATTTGTGAATATCTAAAAAACCATTGATTTGTACACTTGAAATGGGTAAATTATATCTCTACAAAGCTGTTAAAAACGTGGGTGATGTACCTGAAAAACAGTAAGTAGGTTAAGGTGGCTGGGATTCAGGAAATGCAAGGAGAGAGCGTGGAGGTTTGGGGCAAGAAACCCACAGAGGTCAGCAAAGGGACCAGGGAGGACTTTGTATTCCAGGCTAAGTAAGGAGTTTGGGTTTCATCCTGAAGGCAATTGGGAGAATTGAAGGTTTTAAGCAGAGGAGCAAAGACTTAGGTTATTTTCCAAGACCCCTGTTGGCAGTTGGGGTCATGACAGCCTGGAGCAGAAGGAGGGGTACCTGTTAGGAGCACAGGTTCCAGGAAAACCAAAAGCATTGAGTGGCTTTGGCTGTGCATAGAGAGAGGCATCAAGCCTGACCCCCAGCACTGGGTGGACAGTGGGAGAAAGATGAGGAGACCCTGGTGTGAGGAAGTGAAAACTCTGCTTTGCTCATGTGGAACTCCACGTGGATGTGGAAATGCAGAAAAAAATTATCTGCAGCTCACTGGGAAGACCACAGCTGGGAATGAAGATTGGGGGCTTCAGCACAGGGCATGCAGTGGAGGTGGGGTGCAGAGAGGAAGGAGTGCGGGGCCAAGACCTGAGGAAAGAGCATCCATGGGGGAAATGGGGAGAAGGTTGGAAGCTGTGCTCCAGCTCCTCAGAGGCTAGAAAAAGAGAAAGTGGACCTGGTGGGCCAGAGTTAGAATTTGCTTATACAGTCAGTCAACAAACATTAATGAGGGCCCCATGGAAGCAGGATCCCCAAACTTGAAGCAACGCCCCCTTTCCTAGAAAACTTCCTAACTAGAAAAGCCACTATCCTGCTCATGCTGTGTAAATATAGGAATTCCAGAAATAACAAGGAGGAGGTAGAGGAGGAGGAGTAAAGAGAAAGACTTGCATACCTTCAAAGTTTTTCCCTCCAGCTTCTTTTTGGACAGGAGACACAGGGGTCAGAGTGTCACCGCGAAGCTGCATACAGATCAGCTGAGGACTCAACTCTCTCTCTCATTGCCACCACCAGCCCAGTCCCCCGCTGGAGGGGAGAAGCCAAGACTCCTACGTCCATGGCCCACATCCTTAGGCAAGGTGGGGTAAAGGACTGAAGTTGCTACACAGTGTGGGGGAAGGGGTGGTGCATGACCCAAATTTCATCTTGGGCATCATGTGGTCCATCCTCAGAACTGTGCTTGGGAGAACCAATCCTCTGACCTGCTCCAGAGAGAGTTAAATCCTTACCTCCTCCAAACGTCCATGGCACTTAAAGCTGCTGTCATCGAAGCTCACCACCTTCTGCCTTGCGGTATGGCTATTTGGGTAAAGAGAATCATCTTTGCGTCATTGCCACTATTTACTGGGCATTCATTAATTGACAGACTCTGTGCTAAACAGTTGATATAATTACCACACTTAATCTTTGCATTATTATCATCCCCATTTTACAGATCAAAGAACGGAGGCTCAGAGAGGTCAAGTAACTAGCCCAAGGACACACAGCTAGTGAATGGCAGTTGGGAGTCAAACACTTAATCTCTTACCCACTCCTCTGTGTAGCTGTACAAAATTTTGACACTTGAAGAGATCCTAGAGATAATCTACAACAACTCTCATATTTTTCAAAGTGGAAACTGAAGTCCAGAGAAGTCTAGCAGCAAGCCCCATCTCTGTTTCAGGATCATCGGTGCTCCCTAGTCAGCCTGCCAGCATGGGGCTGGCACCCACCAGGGGCCCAGAAAACGTTGGTTCTCTTCTGTTTCCACACGGAATGAACCCCACTGCACTTCACACTGCATCTTGCACACAGAGTAGGGGCTCAATCAATACCCAAGGCAGGGAAGTGCGCCCCCTCGGCTGGTCCTGAGCTGCCCTTTCCTCTTAGGACAGTTGAGATGTCAGAGGCCACTAGGTGGAACCAAATGTTCAGGGATGGACACGAAGGGCTCCACAGCAGGCCTTTAGCCATCCAGTCCTAACCCATCCCCACCCTGCCCAAATCTTGCCCACAGCCTCTAGGGCTGCCCGAGGAGACAGTTTGAAAAGAGCTGACAGGGTGGGTTTCCAGGGACTGAGACCACAGGGGATAGGTGGGGACGTGCCTACTGTTTCACCCCACCCCTCCTGAGGGCATACAGCACGGGTCTCCCAAAGACCCTCTTCTCCAATCCCGTGCCTCTACTTCAGGAAAGTTCCTCTCTCTGGACCCAGCAGGAGATATCTCTTACTATGAAAAATGACAGGCAGAAAGCTAAGACTTAGTCCCTGGGAATCTCTCCATGATCCCAGGAATTCCCCATTCTTCTCCCTGGGAATTCCCCCAATGCCAGTTAAAGAAAAGGTATGTAGGTGGAAAGTGGTGAGAAAGATTGAGGCTGTCCCCTGGCATTGAACGAGGTAGGGGCCTCTGGTCTGATGTGGATGCACCAGGAAAATAATCAGAGCTAACATTTTATTGAGCAAATTCTAGCTGCCATGTATTCTCCAACTAAGAGCACACTCTGGCACCAGACCACCTGGATATTAAATCCAGAATATTAATTAATAATTCCTGACTCTGCCACTTACTAGCTGTGTATGTGACCTTGGTCAATTACTTAGCCTCTCTGAGCCTCAGTTTCCTTGTCTGTAATATGGGGATAATAACAGCACCTACCTCAAAGGCTTGTTGTGAGGATTAAACCTATGTAAGTCTCTGACACAATATCGGGCACAAAGTAAGTGCTGTATAAAACACTAGCTATTGGGAAGCGGCTGTGGCTCAGTTGGTTGGGCTCCTGTTTACCATATGGGAGGCCCCAAGTTCGATTCCCCGGGCCTCCCGGTGAAGGCAAACCCCCGTGCGGTGCGGTGCAGTGAGCTGGCACAGCAAGATGACCCAACAAAGGGAGACAAGCAGACACAGAAAAAAATGGACACAGCGAGCACAAGCAGCAAGGGGGGGATGAATAAATAAATCTTAAAAAATAAAATAAAATAAAAAAATAAAACACTAGCTATTGGCTATGATAACTCATTTATGTAATTCTCACTACAGCCTTATGAGATAGGTTACCATTATCTTCATTTTACAGATGAGGAAACTGAAACACAGAGAGATCCCAGAGGCAGCCAAAGACGTGGGGATGGGGGGGGGCAAGTTCTGAGACAAGTCATTCCCCCTGCCAGAGTTCCAGGTCTGAACAGGGACATTGGCCTGCAGCTGGCCCCAGATGAGGGCTGGGGGAGGTGGGGCACACGCCAAGCCCACTAGACCTCACTGTACCAGCTCTCCTCTGGGCACTCGGGTCCCACCCTGGAGGACAAGCAAAGGGCCACTGCTGGGAAGGGGGGCACTTCTAAAAGTGAGGGGATCCGGGCCTGGTCCCACCTCTGCCACTAGTCAGCCCTGTGATGTCAGGATTCACTCCTTCCCTCACTTTACAGATTCCTGTTGAGCACCTACTGTATGCCAGGCTTGGCCTCTGCCCTCCTGGACTCACCTGCGAGTGAAGGAGGCAGCCACTAAAAAGGCTAGAAGCCAGCTAGTGTCATTCTAAATGTGATAAGGAATGTGGAGGGAAAGAACAGGGTGCCAGGAAGGCATGGACTGCCTCTCTCCCTCAGTTTACTGCTCGAGAAGGAGTGTTATCCTGGGCCTGAGGTGGCAAAAGGATGCTATCAAAATAAAATGTAGTCATTGTGGAGGCATTTTTAAAAGGTGTAACTTCTACAATAGACAAATAACCCAATTTTAAAATAGGCAATGGACTTAAAAAGGCATTCTTCAGAGAAGATATACGAATGGCCAATGAGCACATGAAAAGATGCTCAAAGTTGGGCATCAGAGAAATGCAAATCAAAACCACAATGAGATACCACATTACACCCACTAGGATGGCTATTACTTTAAAAAAAAAAAAAAGAAACAGAAAATAATAAGTGGTGAGGATGCAGAGACATAGGAACCCTTATTTATTGTTGGTGGTATTGTAAAATGGTGCAGCCACTGTGGAAATCAGTTTGGCTGTTCCTCAGAAAGTATAAAACAGAATTACCATATGACCCAGCAGTCCCACTTCTTGGCATATACCCAAAAGAACTGAAAGCAGGGACTCGAACAGATATTTGTACATAAGTGTTTGTTTATAGCAGCATTATTCCCAATAGCCAAAAGGTGGAAGTAACCCAAGTGTCCATCAACAAATGATGGATTAACAAAATGTGGCATATACACACAATGGAATATTATTCAGCCATAAAAAAGAATGATGTTCTGACACATGCTACGACATGGATGAACCTTGAAGACATCATGTTGAGTGAAATAAACCAGACACAAAAGGACAAATATTGTATGATCTCACTTATATGAAATACCTAGAAGAACCAAATTTCAGAGACAGTAGACTATAGGTTACCAGGGGCAGGAAGGGGCAGTTATTCCTTAATAGGCACAGAGTTTCTGTTTGAGCCGATGAAAAAGTTGATAAAATGGATATTGGTTATGGTAGCACAATATTGTGAATGTAATTAAGACTATTAAATTGTACGCTTGAAAGTGGTTAAAATGGGAAATTTTGAGTTGTACCTATGTTTCTACAATAAACAGTTTTTAAATTTTTCTACCATTCTCAAAGAGTGGTCTTGGGATCAGCAACAGTGGCAACATTTGGAAATGTAGTAGAAATGCCTGTTCTCAGGCCCCAGCCGAGACCTGCTTGATCGCTCTGGGAGTGAGACCAGCAGTATGCTTTTAGAAAGCCCCGCATAGGATTCTGATGCATGCTGGAGTTTGAGAATCACCATTTAGAGTAATTCCATTGCATTCGAATGGTCCAGCCATGTGGAGGAGCTTGTGGGAGGGGGCAGAAGAAGCCAATGGTGGCCTTCGGGGAGCTCAAAACCACCAACTTACTGAGCTTCGGGCAGCCAGGGCCTGTGTCTTCCTGCCTCTGGCTTCTCAGAGCTGAGCAGCCAGTATGCACTTGATACATGGTTTTAAGAAAAAAGAATAAATATATGATAAGCAGGGGCATGAAATTGCTCACCAAATCCTACCTGTTACATAGTACCAAAATCCCTTCCATAGGAGTGGGGAAGCTTCTGGCTTCCTTAAAAGAAAACCTTAGAACTTCCAAGGTGGTCATTGGAAATACTTCTTCCAACAATCTTCCACTCCTGCTCCAACACACTCCTTTCTTCTGGTGATCTCTGACTCATTTCCCTTTCCTCAACCATGGAAGCTAGCTCCCCGAGAATGCTATTATGTCCCCAACACAATCACATCACTCGTCCTCACTACCCTACAGCACAGCCAAGGAAAGGCTGGCTGGAATGGTCAAATGCAAGGAAAGTCTCAGGAAGGCCAAAGAAATATAAACATAGTCTGTTTGAAGGAACTAGACAACCTGGCCTACAAGGTACCATCCTACCTTCCAGATCACAGAGTCCCTCCACTCATAGTTCCCAGCTGGCCACCAGCACCAGGAGTTTACCTACAGATGTCTGTTCTCCAAAGTCCAGACAATGCTCAATATCATTGGCCAGTAGGGAAATGCAAATTAAAACCACAGTGAGATACCACTTCATACCCAAAGGATGGCTATTATTAAAAATAAAATAAAAATATAAAGAACGAGTGATGGAGAGGATGTGGAGAAATTGGAACTCTAGTGCATTTTTGGTAGGAATGTAAAATGGTGCAGCCACTGTGGAAAGCAATATGGCTGTTCCTCAAACAGTTAAATATAGAATTAACATATGACCTTACAATTCCACTTCTAAGTACATACCCAAAAAGAGTTAAAAACAGCATCTCCAACAGATACTTATAAACCAATGTTTATAGCAGCATTACTCACAATAGCCAAAAGGTGGGAACAAAAGTGTCCATCAACAAATGAGTGAACAAACAAAATGTGGTGTAGACACACAATGGATAAGAGAGAATGAAGTTATGAGACATGCTGCAACATGGAAGCAACTTGAAAACATGCTCAGTGAAATATGCAAAGCACATAAAGACAAATATTGCATGATATAATTTATAAGAGATGACTAGAAATAGCAAATTCACAGAAATAGAAGGTAGATTAGAGGTTTCCAGGATGGAGGGAGAAGGAAAGGGAAGGGAGAGGGAAGGGGGAGTGTTTGTTTAGAAAATTTAGAAAATAAAACTAAAATAAACCAAGACCAAGCAAAGAGAGGGGGTGGGGTTTCTCTCCTGCCTACCTAAAGACTAGGATCCTTTCAATACCAGAATAACTATAGGACCTGGCTTATTGGGACCCAGCAGACTAGCCCCATCAGAATAAAACCTCAGTTTCTTAATGAGATACATCATACTGTACAAGGGCAGTAAATCATCTTGATATTTGCTTAACAAATATTTATTGAATGCCTATTATGTGCCAGACACTTAATTGGTACTCAAAAATATTTGTTATTAACCAGTCACTGTTTGAATCCCTCCGTTGACATGGAGGTCACTACCTTTCAAGGGCCACCTCAATTTTACATATCTCTAATAATGTGGGAGTTGCTCCCATATTAGCAACTGGACCCCAGGACGAACATCTGCCCATTGGTCTGGTTCTGTGCCCTGGAGAACACACACACACAGGACCCAGGAATGAGACACAGCAATGCACGCAGGAGTGTGGGGGATGCATAGCAGGGCAGGAATATTTGAAGGCAACCAGAAGGGCTTGAGAGTCAAAGAAGGTTTCCTAGACAGGAGTCTTAGAAGAGATTCCTTGGGGAATAGAGTTTGGGTGGCAGAAAGGAAGTGGGGCAAAAGTTCCAGGCAGGAAGGTGGCCTGTGGGGAGGAGGAATTTATTTCAAGAAGAGCCAGCCGGCTGGGTGGAGCCATTCAGCTGGGGGAGAGAATCTGGCCCCTGGAATCACAAGAGCAGGCAACTGAGGAGCTGGGGCAGGCAGGGGAGAGGGAGGCTGGAGGAACCTAGGAAATCCCTGGAGGGCAGCCCTCCATCCTTTCCTGTCCCTGTCCCGTCCCGCCGCCACCCCCCCCCCCCAGTGATGCTAGGCAAGTGGGGCCCTGTGTCCTTGAGCCCCATAAAGGAATCTGTACTCAGGGAGCTGGAGGGCAGGCTCGAGAGGGCTCTGGAGTTGGGACCTGTTTCAGAAGCCCTGGGGCAGCTGGGGAAGGTTGGGACGACCTTCTCCAGCTACCCAGCTATGTCATGGGCTGTCTTGTTTGGTCAAAACCAGGAGGAGGTGGGGTAAGCTGCTGCAGTTTCATGGCTGTGAAAGTTCTGGACATAGAATAGTTCTGTGGTGCTGCTTCCCCAGCTGGCTGGCCTCCTCATCAGAGCCTCTTGCCCCCCATCTTTCCCTTCCAATACTGTACTACACAGCCTTAAGGCAGCAGGGCCAGGACAAGCAGGTTATTCATTGCCAGTGCCCTTGCCATGTCCTTTCTGCTTTCTCGCCCCGATGTCCTGACACAAGCTGCCCACCCAAGCTCAGCAGGAAGGAATGCTGCTGCTGGAGGAGCAGACCCAGGGAGGAGCTGTTAACCCTTCCAGAGGCAGCATCTGCCTAGGCAGCTTTTAGGGGGCACGGTTGGGTGGGTGTTGTGGCAAAAGATGATTGAATCAAAGGATGGCGCTCCTTCCTCCCCTTCTCTGGAGCTGATGGGATGTCTGGGACATAGTAAGTAATTGGAGTCAAATCCACATTCTCTCACTTCCTAGCTGTGTAGCCTTGGGCAAGTCACTTAACCTGTCTGTCAGAATCTCAGTTGTTTTTTGTTTGTTTTACTGTAAATGAGAATAATAATATGTACCTCAAAGGGTTTTCTGAAGGTTAAATGAAATAATAAGGGGCAGTCCTGGCACAAAGTAGGTTCTTAGTAAATGTCAGTTCCCTTCCCCTCTCCCTCTATTCCGTCCTCCTCCATCAAACCTGCTTCATTTCCCTGACCTCCTAAAAGCACCCCTCATATGCCCCTGTGGACCCTACTCCAGCTTGCAGCCCCCCTGAAATCCCCACACTGGCAGCCCTCTGAACCTGATGTTCAGCCCGTCTGGCAATGGGATTCCTACTCAGATTGCTGAGGGACCTCGGACCATGCCGCCAAGACCCCAGGCCCCCAAGGGACCCAGGAGGGGCTCGAGGGTTTCCTCTCCCCCTCTTAGAGTGAAGAGTTTACTCTTGCCCACCTTAGCCGCTGCCCCAAATTAGGGGTGGAGAAGAGGGAGAGAGGAGAGTAGCCAAAGGCTGTGGCTACCTCCCCGCAGGAAAGATGGAGGAAATTCCCCGTATGTAAAGGAGGTTAAAAATAGACACAAAGGCCCACCCCCACCACAGACCTGCCCCGCCCTGGAATCGCAGCCCAGTCTCGTTTCCCTGGAAGAGGCAGGGCCAAGCCGGTTGCCCAAGAACTTGGGTGAGACTTGGCCTGTCAATGACTAGAATAACTTCTGGCCACAGGCAAAACTGCTCCCAGTTCTGGCTATTCTTGGCTGAAGGGATCAAATTTTGGCCCCTTCTGAATCCTCCTGAGCTTCTTTCCCTTTCTCTCCCTCTAAACCAGCACAGAAGTCCTGTTGTTCTGCAGGACTCGCTTGCAGACTTTGCCCCTTGTTTCGCGAGGATTGGGGTCTTGTGATTGTGGGATTTGGGGGACAGGATGGGCTGTGGGTGGTATCGTTTGCTGAAGCTATCCCACATGAGTGCAAACTGCAGGGGACAGGTACTTTGTTCACCTCTGTCTCCTCAGGGCCTAGCACAGTTCCTGACACTAAGTATGTCCTTCATACATATTAGTTGTTGTTTTCATTTGTAGCAGGCTAGGCTGAGGGTGTGCCAGCCTTAAATCAAGGCCATGTCTGGGGGCTCAGTACTTGATAGGTGAGCTCCCTACATGGAGGACTTGAAGATGTAGGTGTGGATTTCTTCTGACCCCTTCAGTGCTACACAGAGAGATTTAAATTGCCCGCCTCTCCCTCTGTTGAGGTCCCTCTGGGACGCAGTTCTGAGTTCCAGTGCCTATGAACTAACTCCTACTCCAACCCACTGGGCTCAGCCCATTTCTCCCAGCACTCAGTCAGATCTCTGGGGAGGAAGGTTTGGGGGACAATACAGCACATTGCCCCTTTCCCAGCTCTTCCTCTGGGCATGCCTGAGCCACCAGTTCCACTGGGGGGTTGGAGGGGACCATCCTAAGAAATTCTCCAAAAGTAGGACCATGGTGCCAGGGACTGACCTGGTTCCTGGAACCTGGCAAGATGCTCAACCACAGTAAGCACTGTGCCTTCTTTTGGATGGAGAAACCCCATCTCTGGGCCTGGGCCCTCCTCTATAAAACTGGGCTTTGCCTAGGGGAGATTTCAGTCCCCTTCAAGCCCCAGGACTCCCAGAGGAGCCTCTATGGATGAACCTCAATTGATTTTTAAATTTTTTTTATTTTTGCATTGGGTAAGTGGTACCTTACCTTAGAAGGGAGATTTCTTGACCATTGTTGCCTAACAGTTCATGGAAAGCTGGCACTGAACATTAAAGAGACATGCTCAGGGAAATGGATGTGTCTCAAGTGATTGGGCTCCCATCTACCATATAGGAGGTCCAGGGTTCGATTCCTGGGGCCTCTTGGTGAAAGGCAAGCTGGCCTGCATGGCAAGCTAGCCCGAGTGGAGCGCTGGCCTGTGCAGAATACTGGCCCATGCAGGAGTGCTGGCTTGCCTGGTACAGAGAGCTGGCACAGCAAGATGACGCAACAAAAAGAGATACAGAGGAGACACAATAAAAGACGCAGCAGACCAGGGAGCTGAGGTGGGGCAAGAGATTGAGCACCTCTCTCCCACTCCGGAAGGTCCCAGGATCGGTTCCCAGTGTTGCCTACAGAGAAGACAAGCAGACACAAAAGAACACACAGAGAGCAGACAGCAAGCACAAAAACAATGAGGGGCGGGGGGAATAAATAAACTAAAATAAATAAATCTTAAAAAAAAAAAGAGAGAGACATGCTTAGGTCCGTGGCAGTACCCTGATCCTGGACCCTTTCTCTTTTGTCAGTTTCTGACTGAGGAGATGGAAGAGAGAGGACATGGAAGACAATGGAGATGGTGGAGGCCAGAAGGAGCAGGGCTAAGAGTGATTTCATCTGTGCAGTTGAGTATTTATGTGTATGTCTCTGTGCTCAAACTATATCAGTATGTGTCTACCTCCACATTATAGTTACAGAGCTCTCAACCTGCAGCTGTATAAAAAGATTTATATTTTTTTCTAAAGTGGTTTGGGACAGGGGTGTGGTCCAGCAGATGGTGAGCAGGTTCACAGGTGTGTCTGGCTGAAAAAGGTATCTGGCCCAGGGCCTCTTGATTGGCTGTCAGTGAGTCATGGCGGTTGGGTTCCCGGAGCAGAGCTAATTGGCTGCCATGGAGTCGGGTTCATGCCCTGCCTTATCTTTAGGGCCTTCTCCTGCCAGCCCGGACGACAATGTTCCTTGTATTGGCAGTGACACTCACAGGCTGCTGACTCGGGGTCAGTGGGACATGTCCCTTGCATAGCTTTCCCAGCAGTGTGTGGGTTCACCTTGACCTCACCACACCCTGACGCCTCAGCCCTCCTATGCCCAAGGGCACCTGAGTGGGAGTGATTTGAGGGGCTAGCTGGCTGGCTGTGACCCAGCAAAGCCACAGAAGGGCTTCCTCGGTTCCAGAAGAATCACCTGAACTGACTGAGAACTTGAAGACAGTCAGGATCTGAGGAAGACCTCCAGGAAGATGGATAGGGCAATGTTGCTATGGTAACCCAGCAGTCTTCTGAGGGTGTGCACAGAGAGGAGGCAAAAGGCAGGAAGACGGGGTCTTCTGTCCTGGCTTTTCAGACATGAGGGATCCCCAGACATTTGGGCCATGGGAAGGGTTTCTGCCTCCCAGACTCTCGTCCACTGTACACACAGACATTTTTACTTTTCCCAGTCCCTTTATGGGCGTGGCTTCATGTCCTTCCAGGAGGGCAGGGCCCAGAAGGCTATCCCAGTAGAGATGGGCAAAGCAAGGCCTTGTGGAGGATACGCACTGACCAAGGTCACCAGGCTGAGACTGGCAGCCAGCAGGAGCCCGGCAGGCACAGGGACATTTACCCCCTGCTGAACTTAGCAACTCCCTCTTCTACCTGTCCCAGAAACAGCTGTGCCCCCAAGTTCTTCATTAGTATCCCAGGGACCACCCAGCTCAGGGTAAACTGGGAGGACCTCGTGCAATCATCTAGACTCAGGGCTGTGACTTCTGAGACATTCCAAGATTTCAACAGAGAAACAATCCAAAGTTTCCTCCTCCCCTCTGTCTGCCCCCAGGACAGAGTGTAACTTCTGAGTGGGGGGCCGGAGGGTGTTTGTGCTGGGGACGCTGGCAGGCCTCTCGCCAACTCCCAATGGCTGCCAGCCTGTCTGCCAGGACCCTGAACTCCCTGCTCTGGCCCGCCCAGGCGGGCACAGCTGCCATCCAGGGTGCCTGGGCAGAGGGCCAGAGGGAATTTTCCACCTGCCTCTTTTGTTGTCTGCTCTGTGGTCTAGAGCCTGAGCCTGGGGAGGGGCAGGGCCCCTTGGACATCTCAGAGCAGAGTTCCTAGGTTGTCTTGGGCAGCCTCACGCAGGGCTTGCAAACCCATACCTTGTTCCTTGACAGCCAACCAACAGGGTCTCTTTTCTGCCCTTCGGGAGACACAGGAAATGGCTGGCGGATATGGGAGAGCTGGGAGCAGGGTGGCCAAGCCCACTTGAGTACACCATGGATTTCCAGGGTTAGAGGGAGTCTTGGCTCATTCAGCTGAGCCCCTGCCTTGTACAAATGGAGATACTGAGGCACCCAGAGGGCAAAGGACATGCCCAAGGTCATCAAAGAGGGAGGTGGTGCAGGACTAAAAGTCCTTTCCAGATTCACAATCCGGTGTCCTTCAGCATATTTTACAGTCTTCCCAAGAGCTCTCCTTTCCACCAACCCCGCTCCCCCATCCAGATTGAATGTAAGGCCCACCCACTCACCCCCTTCTCCTTGGCCCAGGATTTGTGGGGATCCCCTGACCTGCCCTCCACATCTTCTCACCCCAAAACTGAGTTCCAGTTGCGCCCCCCCACACCTTCAGGGTGCTTCCCCCTCCGGAGACTGGCTGGGCCATCCCTTGGCCGCCTTCCGCTGAGAGTAGAGCCCGTAGTGCTCTAAGGGCAGCCGGGAATGAAGACTGAAACCGCCAGCAACCACGGGAGGCCGGAAGACTCCGGAGAAGAGATTAGAGGCAGATAGCTGAGGACTCAGCAGTTGGGTGGGGTGGAAGGCTGAAACTTGGGGCCCCCAGGGAGGGGCCAAACCTGGGCTGGGGGAAGCTGGGTTTGCACGTTAGGTCCGCTCCGAGGGTCTTTCTTGCCACCTAAACCCTGCACTTTGGGAAGCCCCAAGACCCCATCCTTGGGAGGTGAGGTCAGGTTGTGCCCCAGCCTCTCCAGACCCGGAGCCTTATATCTCTCCGTCCCATGGTGAGGTGACTCCCTGTGCACCTGCTCCTGGGAGTAAACAGCAAATGGAAGGCCTGGGGCGGGGGCGGGGCGAGGCTGAAACTGGGTGCTGGGAGCCGGATGAGTCATGTTCTCGCTGTGCCACCTCCAGGGAAGAGAGGGAGAGTGGAGGATGGGGCAGGGTGGGATTGGGGTTTGGAGAGGTATATATCCCAGCCGCAGCACGGCAATGTACCCAGACCCAGGTCCACAGTCTCCTCCGGGACTCTGGAAAATGTCCTTGGAAATCTCTCTTACAACCTATTCATTTTATAGAGTTAGGAGGCTGTGGCCTAGAGATAGCCCAGAGAGGATCAGTGAGCTGTCTAAAGATACACAGCGCGATAGTGTCCTCTGGTCTCCTGAGCCATGGTTCAAACCCTGGAGGCAGAAATAGAACTCCCAGAGTGCTTTCCTTGATCCATAGGATCCCATTGCCTACCCGGACAGGGTTCGGAGAAATCTGTGATTATAATCCCTGCTGAAGATGCAAGTAAGCCCCAAACTTGCCCTGGGGACAGGGAGGCAGGAGGCCCCTCCTCCTCCCTGACGTCAACAGGGTGTCACCAATCCCCGGAAGCCCTGCCCAGTGGTGTGACATCACCGGGCTGGACGAGCTCTGTTGGGAAGAGGAGGGTGGAGGGATCCCGGTCTGAGTTAGTATCTGCCACAGGACCACAGCATGCCCTGTGGGAGGTAGCAAACTCGGCGGGTTACCACGAATTCCTCTCTGCTGTCCACTTCCCTCCTGGAGAAACCCAGGATGCCTGCTGGTTTCCCTAGGTGACTTAGTCAGCTCTCTGAGGCCAAGTTATGAATAACATAAAGCCCAGCCTTCCCTGACTATATGTGGAATTGTGGCTAATAGGGTGGAGTTTAGAGAATTCAGAGTATCAGGCTCACCTAGCAAATCTCAGCTCAGCACTGTCAGCTGTGAGATCCTGGGCAGATTTCTGACCTCACCGAGACAAAGATGAGAATACTTATCTCACAGGACTGTTGTGGAGATTAAATGAAATCATCTGTGTGTAACTCGGGCAATAATCTCTGTCTGGTAGCAATATTTGCTCAATTTTTGGAAGATAAAATACAAATATTACAGACTAAGATAACTAGTATTATAAGAGTAAACCAAAGGTCTAAGCCCTGCATTTCTATCACAGTAGAATAGAGTCCTTCCTGGCTTTCTTTCATTCAACGAGCTTTTCTGAAAGCCAGTGACCAAAGCACTCGGTCCACAATGGTGCACCCTCTCCTCTCTGTGTTCCTACAGGGTCTTGTTTGTTTGTTCTGACTAGAACATTCTTCATTGCTCCCCTCACACCTCTTTTTTGTCAGTTAACTGCTGCTCCTCCTTTGGAGCCCAGAGAGGCTGAGACCAAGGTAGCGTGAGGGACCCGTCCTCTGTGCTCCCACGTCCTCTTTCTGGCTGCTTATCACCCTGCTTATCCAAGTGCTCAGCACTCTTTTGTGATGAGCTGTCCCTCTCTCCCTCTACGTCGCACCTGAGGCCAGGGACTCTTGCTATCTTGACTTCCCAGCAAAGGTAAGAGTAAGCATTTGTGGAATGAATGCATGGAAAGAACGAGCTCTGGGCGACATTTGCTTCTCTGGGCTTCTGTGTCCATGAAAGGGGCCTGGCAGACCGTCCGTCCCAGCTGTGGTTTAAGTTGTTGTCCCGCCGTGATTATTGATAGCACCACCTTCCACCCTCCAGAGCGTCTCAGTTTGGAGGCTAAAGTTTTATAGTCACCCTAGGTCTAGGAACCCTAGACAAGGAGCCTTATCTTGGCAGCCCAATGATCTGGTTTAGCGTTACTCTTCTTGTTAATTTTTTTTGTCATACCTTTGTTCATTCTCCCATGTGCTATGGGATGTTGGTGGGAGAGTTTGTCCCAGCCTGGGCCTTGGTTCTAAAGGAAGCAGCAGCCTCCCCTCCTCTGGGCAGGGAAGGGGCAACAATCAAAACACCCTTGAGGTAGGGAGGGTTACCTCCCAGCAATAAAATGTCTCCTCCTCAGAAACTTTGGGGGGTCTGACCTTATTTAATTCAGGAGACCAATAACAAAAGGTGCTAAAGGTATAAAGATGCAACTCCAGAGGCCCAGCATGTATGTGAAGAGGAAATTACCATACAATGCGCCTCTTTGTGTTTCTAAGTGCCAGCCCATCCCTAAAGTTAGAAATCGCCCATGGTAAAGGTGTGGAGACTTGAAAATCCTCCCAAATACATCCTAAAGGGATCCCTTAGTCAGCCCGGGGCCTCCCAGGACCACTTCTGTAGGACAGAGGAAGATTCTGCTACCAAACCCTCTCAGAGGAAGGGCTTGAGGGAATGGAGAGCTGCCCGTGTTTCTCCACAGGCCACTGCTCAGAGGGGAAGAAGAAGAGGGAAAGAGAAAGAGAGAATGAGTAACCATGGCAATCTTTCCATAAATGGAGACTCATCAAATCTGGAAGGGACCTTGCAGAGGCATCTGGCCAGGACCTCATTCAATTTATTCAGCAAACACCAGGTCTTACAGCCTGCCAGGCACTGGGCTAGACCCTGGGATACCAAAAAGAAAAAACAGTTGCCCCCCTGTGAAAGCCTACAAGCCTCTCAAGGAGGCCATCAAACAAACCATGCTGGATGCTGGCACTGACAGGCCACAGGGGTGGAGGAAAGCTGGAGCCTGAGGGAGCTCCCCAAACCCTGACAAGGTGGGGAGGATCAGACACCTAACATCTGACCTTGGGCCTGCAGGAAAAGGAGAGTCAGCCAGGTGCAGAGTAGGCAATGGCAGGATTGAGGAAGGAGGGACGTGTCTTTCGGGCACAGAGAGAAAGCTCCTATATTTAAGGAGACGGAAGAGCGAGGTATTTGCGAAACCTCAAGGGTTTTTAGTATGGCTTCTTAAGAAAAATTAGCCAAAATTTGGAAATGGGACACAAAGATGACTGGTGCTCTTTCAAAATCATCCTAGAGCATTGTCTAACAAGCCAGCCTAAGGATTATCAGACGTTTTAGAGAAGATGGCATTGTTTAACTTATCTTTACTACTCAGTAGGGCCCGTAGGGTGCTGTGAATTTACGCGTTCACTTGTAGGAAATTGATGAGTTGCAAATAATTTTTATCCAGTAGAAAAGAGAGGGAAGCGGCTGTGGCTCAATCAGTAGGGCTCCCGTTTACCATATGGGAGGCCCCGGGTTCGGTTTCCCGGGCCTCCTGGTGAAGGCAAGCCCGCCCGCACGGCGTAGTTAGCTGACCCAGCGAGCACAAGCAGCAAGGGGGGGATAAATGAATAAATAAATAAAATCTTAAAAAAAAAAAAAAAAAAAAAGCATCTCTGAAAAAAAATAAATTAATTAATTAAAAAGAAAAGAGAATGCCAAAGTTTACAGTTTTCTTGTCTTGTAAGACATTAACCAGTTTTGTATCCAACTTTGCAATCTTATTCCAGCTTTCTTTTTTTGTACTAACTGTACATAGTTACAGTCTTACACCCTCTGTTAAAACAGCTTTTCTCATGTTAATGAACTAAATAAAGCTTTGGCATGTGTTTACTATATATGTAGGAGACTCATGTTTTTAACTTTTTGAAAATTATACTTTGATAGAGTGCATATGGGGGCATGGTGGGAAGGGAGGGTTTGGCCGTCACCTTAAAATAGAGGGGAGGGAGCAGATGTAGCTCAAGTGGTTGGGCACCTGTTTCCCATGTACAAGGTCCCAGGTTTGATCCCCTGTACCTTCCAAAAATATAAATATAGAGAGAGGGGAAAGTGTATGTGTAACTCTATAGGACAATACCAAATGATTTAGGTCATTTCTTATAAACATACCCTGTAATATTGAAGCAGGCTAGTAAGATAGGGAATCAATAGATGGATCTGGAAACTGGCAAGAAGTCCACGTGGACATAGATAACCCCAAGATGGCTGCTGGAAGACTTTCATGAAAAATCCCTTTCAGAATGAGCTTTCCTCCGGAAGCCAGGAGAAGCCTCAGATATTATCCAGGGACATTATCATTGGGCCCACCCTGGGGATTGATGGGTGGGGTAATCAATCAAAACAGCAAACAGCTGGAACTCCTTCCATGCCATTAGCAAAGGGGTGGAATAATTAACGTTTTAAAAAGTAAGCCCAATGGGAGACACTGGGGAGTGAGAGGGGGAAGGTGCCATGGTATAGACTGGACACCCGATAATGCAGTGATAAAAGGAAAAAATAATAATAATTAAAAAAAATTTTTCCCCCATTTTTTGACTGTCCCAATCCTTTAATTATATTTTATTTTTAGTTTTTTTTCCTGAGTTTCCATGTATTTTATCTCTTACATTTAAGCTTATCATTACTATTTCATTTTCCTATTAGTTATATTTGGTTATTATATGGGCTTCATCTTCAAGGAAGGTTTAGATCATAGAAGGGTTACAATAGGGACTGCAGAGGATCGTTGGTGGGGGGTGTCTGGGATGGGGGATTCATGGGAGGAAGTTCATTTGAATATACATGAAAGATATATAAAATTGTCCAAATGACCACAGTGGGTGGGCAATCACTCAATAAATGAGGGAATACTGAATTCCCAGCCTGGAGAGCTCTGCCACATTCTCCAAGGGAGCAGCAACAGTCCCCCGAGAGCAGGGGCAGTGTCTGGCAAAGGAGGATGGTCCGCTAATGGGTTCTTGTTATTGATGACTAGCCTTACAAGTCTTTGCCCTTGTAATTGAAACTTAGCCTACCGTTATGGGGTGCCTAAGGGTTACCATCTGAGGGCCTCCTTGTTGCTCAAATGTGGGCTCTCTCTAAGCCAAACTCAGCATATGAATGCATTACCTTCCCCCCAGTGTGGGACATGACTCCCAGGGAAGAGCCTCCCTGGCAATGAGAGATTAACACCAAGTGCCAACTGGCAATACCACTGGAAAAAGACCTTGAATAAAAACGGGAAAAGGTAAAGACAAATGAGTTCATGTGGCTAAGAAAGTTCAAAGAGTCAGGAGGTCATCCCAGAGGTAACGCTTATGCACACCTCAGTAGGGTCTCGTAGAACACCAAAGTGGATACCACCCCAAACAGAGGGGCTCCTGAGGGCTCTGGAGACACTCAGGTCCTATATAAGGGGGGATAGCTCCAGAGATTGACGCCTTATCAGTGGGCTCTACTTTGGAATCTGTGCTCCTGAGAGTGACAGAGTTGGACTCAAATCAGTCCTCCCTGCACATGGTCTATCAGTCCCTTCTATTCAAACCTATATGTGATGCTGGAGTTTGTAGGTGTACTTCCAGAGACTGGAGCCTTTGGCCTGCCCATGTGCCAGCTGTGCTTGGAATTTCGGTGGAGCTGCAACTCCTACTCTGTATCTCAATGTACTCACCCAAGTCACCTGGTGAGGAGATGATGATGGACAACAGCCATCCCAGGGAATGGAGAGAGTCTGCAGCTGCAGGAAGGATAATCCCATCCATCATATCCATGGGATATAAGCCCCCTCTCACTTGGTGGTGGAGTGGACATCACCATCCCAAACTCCTTAGGATTGGGGGAAGAGCTATGGACTAGAGTGGACTCACTGGTATTCTGTTGTAGACATATTGTGTTTCAAGCAATGGAAGAAATTACAACAGTGAGGTGGAGCCAGTGGCCACTGGATGCTTTCAGGGCAGGGAAGGGAAAAGCAGTTGTAATGCAGGGCCTTTTTCAGGACTTGGGAATTATCCTGAGTGACATTACAACGACAGATATAGGCCTTTTTACATTAGCATATAACACGCAGAACTGTGTGGGAGAGAGTGTGGTCTACAATGTGAACTATGGTCCATGCTTAGTGACAAAGCCCCAGGATGTGTATATCCATTGCAGGTGATGTGCCACACTAATGAAAGATGTTTATGTGGGAGGTTGTGGGAGGTGTGGAGGTGGGGAACATGGGAATCCTTGTAATTTTTGTGTAACGTTTATGTAATCTAAGCTTCTTTTAAAATATAAATAAATAAATTAATTAAAAAAACCATATACCATTGATTGTATACTTTAGGTAAATTGTATGGTTTATGAACAAAAAATATAATAGGATGGGTTGGGAAAAAACACACCAAATATAAGCTATGGACTATAGTTAGTAGTTATACTTTGATGATGCTCTTTCATAATTTGTTACAAATGTTTCACAACAATGCAAGATATTGGTGGTGGGGTGAGGTATGGGAGCTCTGTATGATATTATGCATGTACTTTTTCTATACACTTATTGTTTATGTATATTTATTTCTGAGTGATATTCTTTAAATATATATGTAAAAGTCCATGGAAAAAAAAAAAAAGCAAGCCCAAAGGCTGAACACACTCTCAATCTCCCGCCGCTCCCTTGGTCTCTCTCTTGCCTTCTGTGCCCTGCTCTCCCTGTGTCTGCCCTGCATGGATCAACACACAAGTAAAACCTGGGCATTTATAATCTATAATGGGAAATTGTAGTCTATAAATCAGCCTTCTTTACCACTCTTCAACCCTTTACTCTCTACCAGGGACCCATGATCTGTTATCTTCTCCCACTTCTCTTCCCTCCCTACCTTAAAAATTACTGGCCTAATTAACGTGATGTGCTCTTGAAATTCATTTCGCAGCATAGTCAAGACCCTAGACAAAATCTGGTAACGATTTGACTGAGCAATGCCACTCCTAGCATCCCCAAGAGAAATGAAAGCATATAGCCACACATAAACTTACAGAGGAGTGTTCATAGATGCATTGCTCATAAGCTAAAAACTGGAGTCGATCCAAACATCACCAAGAGTTGAATGGATGAGCTAACTATGGTTGTGGGTGGAAATGCAAAACGGTACCCCTATGGAAGACATTTAGTACCACTTACCTAAGTTACAGATGTTTCCCAGTGGAAACAACTCAGCAACAATAAGGAATGGACTACCCTTTCACAGAACATCATGGGTGAATTTCAGAAACACTACAGGTAAAAGCTACCAGACTCTTGAATACAGACTGATTCCATTATATCCTAGCAAAGGTTAAACAGTAGTGACAGAGAGACCAGTCTGGGGCTGGGGCTAGGAGGAGACTGACTGCAAAAGGGCCCAAGGGAAACTTGGGGGGTGAGGTAAGTGCCCTCAACATCATTGTAGTGCTGGTTACAAGGCTGTCCACATGTTCCCAAACTCATCAGGGTGTATATTTAATCTGAGTAAATTTTACTGTCTGGAAAATATGCCTCCATGAAGCTGCTAAAAAGGTGGGGGTGGGGCGGGGAGAAGGGACGAAACAAGGTACTAAGTTGAGAGAAGATGGAGCTGAGAGCACGGTGGGAGGATCACTTAAGCAGGAAAAGGGATTCTTCCCCTCATGCTGGGAGGCATGGGAAGGAGGTGAGTGTGGGTGGGATCCGGAGGTGTCTGCGGTGGGAGGGGGCGCTGTGTGGGTGGGTCCCAGCTCTGCATGAGGGTAAGGAGGGTGAGCTCTCTGCTAGCTGTTCAAGCCCCATCTCCTGTACAATACACCTCACTGGGGTATTTGAGAAAGACTAGAAGAGCCCCAGACAACCGGTTTCTTATCTCGGCTCTACCTTTTACCCCTTATAGGCAAGTCTCACAAGCTCTTCAAGTCTCAGGGTCTTCATCTAGACATACGGATACTAATCCCTTCCCTGCCTACATCACAAAAAATCAGAGCATGCAGATGAAAGCACGTTACCATGGCAGGGGCCATAGATGGAGAAAGATGACCCTAGAACTCTTATCTATTCCACACACTCCCAACACTGCCTCCTGCTAACTTGTGCGTGTCCTTGAGGACAGGGACCAAAGGCATACTTCCATATCCCACAGTCACTGGGGCAGTTCCCAACCCTTGGAGATGTTTAGAAACAAAGACTTAAAACCCAGGACTCTTTTTGGTAGCACCTTTCTGCTTCTCTGAGCTGTTTGGCATGCTGCTCCTGCTGCTGATGACAGCTAACATTTAATGGGCACTTGTGTGACAGTCACTGCTCTTTTTTCCACACATTAATTCATTTAAACCTCAAACAGCTTTTTGTAGTATATGCCACTGTAATCATCCCCATTCCACATGCAAGGTAACTAGGGACCAGAGAAATTATGAACTTGCCCAAGGTTCTGCTATAAACTAGTTTACATGTGTTTACATGGCAAGTTACTTATTTTTTTTTTTTTTTTACCGGGAGGTCCCGGGGATCGAACCCAGGTCCCTCCATATGGGAGACGGACGCCCAACCATTTGAGCCACATGCACCCCCCAAGTTACTTAAATATAATGACAAACATTTGAATGTACAATAGTTCACACAGTTTAAACTTCAGGCGGCTGCAAACAGGCCTTCATTAGAAGTCCCATGGTGTACCCATGTCTCACCATCCTATTGCCCTGCTCCATAGAGAAAACCGCTTTTATTAGTTTCTTGAGTATCCTTCTAGTATTTCTCTTTGCATATACATTAAGTAACGTATATTTGCATACATATGTGCTGTTTTGCTTCTTGTATTTTTACTTAATATATCTGGGAGATCATTCCACATCGGTAACAAAGAGAGTCGCCTCATTCTCTCTTTTTTAACAGCTGTATAGTATTCATTCATGTGGATGTACCATGGTTTATCTAACTAGTCCTTTTATTTTTTTATTATTTTTTTAGGAGGTACCGTGGATTGAACCCCGGACCTCGTACATGGGAAGCAGGTGCGCAACCACTGAGTTATACCTCTCCTCCTTTAACTAGTCCTTTTAGATGGAAACTTAGGTTATTTCCAGTTTTTGCTATTACAGACAACTGCAATTAATAAACTTGTAAAAACATCATTTCTTATGTGTTCAAGGTGTATCTGTTGAATAAATTCCCAGAAGTGGGATTGCTAAGTCAAAGGATAAATGCATCTCTTTTTTTTTTTTTTTTAAAGATTTTATTTATTTATTCATTCATCCCCCCCTTGCTGCCTGCGCTCACCGGGTCAGCCAACCACGCCGTACGGGCAGGCCTGCCCTCACCAGGAGGCCCCGGGAACCGAACCCGGGGCCTCCCATATGGTAAACGGGAGCCCCACTGACTGAGCCACAGCCGCTTCCCAGGATAAATGCATCTCTAACTCAGGTAAGTGTTACTAGAGTCTTCCATAAGGGTTGTATCATTTGCATTTCCACTAGCAACATATAAGAGTGCCGATTTCCCTACATAACAGCCTTACCACAAGGTGTGTTATCAAACTTTTGGATTTTTGCTTACCTCATAGGAAATAAATGGTGTCCTGGTGTAGTTTCTTTTTATTGTGCTAACATACATGTAACAAAATTTGCCATTTTAAGTGTACAATTCAGTAGCACTAATTACATTCACAATGTTGTGCTACCATCACCACCTTCCATTGCCAAAACTTTTTCATCACCCAAAACAGAAACTGTACCTCCTAAGCAATAACTCTCCATTCTCCCTTCCCAAAGAAAAACCTCTTTGGGTTTAGGGTAAGAGTTGTTTGGGCAAAGATAAAGGAGATGAGTTTTCCAAGCAAAGGGAATATCATTGCAAAGGCCCAGAGATATGGAGTGGCCAGAAGAGAGTGGAGGTAACAGGAGGGGCTGGGGGGAAGAGGATGCCAAAAGGGACGTGCAGTCCCCAGGAAGGGCCTTCTCTAGGCTTTCTCCTGAGGCAGGGGAGAACCACTGGGGGATTTTGAGTTGGAGTGATGAGATCACACTTGAGACAGATCACTTTGTTGCCGAGTGGACAATAAATCAGAGGGGAGTTGGGGAAGAGGAGCAAGACTAAAGGCTGGGAAACCAGTTAGCAGGCTATTAAAGAATGCCAGGCAAGACGTGTTGGTGGTCTGAACTAAAGCAGGAACATTGGATAGAAAAGGAGGGGGACAATGGGTAAAAATATAGGTTTTGTTTGTTTATTTATTTATTTATGAGGTGCCAGGGATTGAACCTGGGACTTTGTATTCAAGAAGCAGGAACTCAACCACTGAGCTACAGCCGCTCCCCTAAAAATGTTTTGTTTTTTTTTTTAAAGATTTTATTTATTTATTCATTTATCCCCCCCTTGCTGCTTGTTTTAAATTGATTTTAATTACAGAAATAATCCATGTTCTAAAAAGTATAGCAATACAGAAGCATTTAAATTAAAGAGCAAAGGCCAATTCCACTCCCAACATGGCAGAGAAAGCTAACAGATCCCTGTTCTTGGTGTGGACGATGGCAAAGGAGCATGGTTCTCAGCCAGCCGCCAGGGCAGCCTCCTGCTTCTGCACCTTCTCCACTGGGATGGAGGCAGCCTAATTGCGTAGTGTGCTTTGGGGAGTTTTTTTCTGGAAGCTCAGCCTAGATTCTGCATTTGGGGCACCCCCAACAACTCTGTGAACTATCTTCATCTCTTTTTTAAAAATCTCTTTCTGCTTAAAATAGAATGGATTCTATTCTTTGCAGTTAAGAACCCCAGGGATAGGAGAGAAGGATAATAGCCCAGAGGGGTTGGGAAGGGTTTGGAATGATGAACCTAGAGGTCTAGGTTGGATTAGAGGGAATAAAAAAGGAAAGGGGCTGATAGATAGTGACAAAGCAGAAACATCATGGGACTGGAGGTTTCAAAATGATGCTTTAGAAACAAAGGACAGGGAAGCAGATGTGGCTCAAGCAATTGGGTTCCCATCTACCATACAGGAGGCCCAGGGCTCGATTCCAGGGGCCTCCTGGTGAAAGGCAAGCTGGTCCACGTGGAGTGCTGGCCCACACAGAGAGCTGCACAGCAAGATGATGCAACAAAAAGAGACACAGAGGAGAGACAATAAGAGACACAGCAGACCAGGCGCAAGAGATTGAGCGCCTCTCTCCACTCCAGAATGTCCCAGGATCAGTTCCCGGTGCTGCCTAAAGAGAAGACAAGCAGACACAGAAGAACACACAGAGAGCAGACAGCGAGTTCAAAAACAATGGGGGTGGGTGGGTGGGTGGGAATAAATAAATAAATCTTAAAAAAAAAAAAACAACAAAGGATAGAAGAAGCTGAGTGGAGAAAGTCATGAGATATTTGGATTTAAGATTTAAGAGGTAGGGCAGGTCCTAGTGATGACAAAATAAGAGATGGGGCTGTGGGAATGGGTGACTGAAGTCCAAGTGGAGAGGAAGATCATTGGAGTTGAGCAGGTCAAGGAACAAAACAGTTAAGATATTGGATATCCATAACCAAAAGAATGAAAGAGGACCCCTATCTCACCCCTATACAAGAATCAACTCAAAATGGATCAAAGATCTAAATATAAAAGCCAGGACCAAAAACTACTAGAAGAAAATGTAGGGAAACATCTTCAAGTCCTTGTAGTAGGTGGTAGTTTCTTGGACCTTAGACCCAAAGCACGTGCAACAAAAGAAAAAATAAATAAATGGGACCTCCTCAAAATTAAACACTTTTGCACCTCACAGGAATTTGTCAGAAGGGTGAAAAGGCAGCCAACTCAATGGGAAAAAAATATTTGGAAATCACATATCTGATAAGGGTTTAATATCCAGGATATATAAAGAGATGTTACAACTCAACAATAAAAAGTCAAATGACCCAATTAAAAAATGGGCAAAAGAGTTGAATAGACATTTCTCCAAAGAAGAAATACAAATGGCAAAAAAACACATGATGAAATGCTTGACATCACTCATGATTAGGGAAATGCAAATCAAAACTACAATGAGATATCATTTCACACCTATCAGAATGGCCACTATTAAAAAGACAGAGAACTACAAGTGTTGGAGAGGATGTGGAGAGATAGGAACACTTCTTCACTGTTGGTGGGAGTGCAGAATGGTACAGCCACTGTACCATTGAATATAGACTTGTCACGTGACCCTGCAATACCACTACTGGGTATATACCCAAAAGAACTGAGAGCAGTGACACGAACAGACATCTGCACACCGATGTTATAGCCACATTATTCACCATTACCAAAAGGTGGAAACAACCCAGGTGTCCATCAACAGACAAATGGATAAACAAACCGTGGTCTATTCACACGATGGAATATTATGCAGCTGTAAGAAGAAATGAAGTCGTAAAGCATGTGACAACATGGATGAGCCTGAAGGACATTATATTGAGCGAAGCAAGCCAGACACAAAAGGACAAATACTGTATGAATGGGTTACTATGAACCAAATATATTGTGTAACATATTGTATGAATCAAAAAAAAAAAAAAGTTATATGTATTACATTTAATTGAGAAATGTCTATATTTATTCATCTTTGTTTACTTTTAAATTTTTAATTGTTTATATTTTCAATTATTTATATACAAATATACAAAATAAAGTAAAAAATATATATTGGATGGGTTAACTCTGTGGATACTGAATCACCCAGAATAAAGGCAAGATGGAAAGAGTGAGAGAGACTCCAGTTAAGTTCCCAAATCCATAAAGGAGGAGGTGGTGAGGGACAGAGGGGAGAGATGGCAAAGATGGAGGGAAGGAGCCTTACAGAAACCTCTGCTCCCTTCAAAAGAATCGGAGACCAAGTGAGCAAGGTACTTGGCCTCTCTTGGGCTCAGTTTCCTCATTTATAAAATGGGTAGATTAATACCTAATTGCCAGTTTGTTGCAAATTTTAGAAATAAAGTTAAAATAAGCCACTTAACCGAGCGAGTGGATGGTATGGATGAGAGAAACTAAGTGGGGATGAGGTCCTGGAGCTTAAGAAATGAGATCCAGGCCAGGTCTTACTCCCTCCCCTCCTCTTCTCCAACATCAACTAACCTCAAGAACTGTAGCCCTTGACTTGCCTCCCGGGACAAGCCAGGAATTCTGTTTCTCTCAGTCTGTGGTACTGCATCAGGGTAGACCATCCCTCACATTCTGTTGCCCAGAGCCCAGGGCAATAGGATGTGAGATCCTGCCCCACCCCCTTCCACCCTTCAGGCTCCCTGACCCATTAAATCCCCTGCCCCTCCCTCATACTGCAGCAAGGCAGGATCTTGGCAGGAGGACTGCCCAGGGGCAGCAGAGACTGGGCACTAAGTCCTTGTCCGGCCACCACGGTGGCAAGCTGGAGGGCCCGAGGGAACTGTAGGGAGCTGGCCCAGAGGTGGTGCATGCAGCTCTACCCCAGCCTGCCCCTGCCACCCTGATCCTCCTGCCCCTCTATCCTGTCTGCCTAGTTGCCTCTGTCCCTGTGCTGTGTTTCCCCTTCTTCCCCCATGAGAACACACAGCTTAACTCTGCCCTTCTCTGTCCCTCACTGGCTCTCTTAGGTACCCATTCCACCTGTCTCCATCTCTTTGTGAAAGTAATTATTTTAGGTTTGTAATATTGGTATTAGTTTTACACCCACACCCATTCTCCGTGTCTCCCTTCTGCCACCTCTTCCCCATTTCTGGTCTTGCCCATCTCACTGGATTGCCCTTTTCCTTGCTTCATTGTCTCTTCTTTCCAAATCTCTGTGGAGTGATAACAGCTCCCCTCTTGGTATCTGCAGGAATGAGATGCTTGGATAGCCCAGGAGAATGCTGCCTAGGCACAAGAGAGCTGGCTGACAACTCTGTGCCTTGCTTTCCTCCTCTGTAAAATGGTTTGCTGTGATGAATGAGAGTACATATCTAGATTTCAGGTCACTGCGCATGCACCATAGGATGACAGCGATGTTCCCAAAGCTCATCTCTTCTCGCCGGTCTTGCCTGCCTGGGTCTTCCCTGGTCACTGTCTTTGGGCCTGATGTCCCCCAACCCTGGCTTCAGCCAGCTGGGCCTAGGTATCAACCCCCTGCTGAAGCAGCGTCCTCCCAGCCGCCCCCCATTCCCCCACCTGCTGGCTTCCTCTGCCAGGGCAACAGCCTGCCACAGCCAGCCTGAGCAGGACGGGGCTGGAAACATCTCCAGCCCCCCCGTGGGGCCCAGTGTCAGTTTCAGGCCCTTCTGGGGTAGGAGGAGGCACAGGGTGGGGCTGCCAAAGTCAACACAGCCTGTCTCCCTGGGCAAGGACCGGTTTGGCACCTGCAGGCCTGGTTCCCAGCCCACGCGCCTGGGTCTCGGGCCTCTTCTGGTGTCAGCTGCAGTTTCTCTCCCCACTGTTCTCCAACTTTAAAATTTCTCTTGTCTCCAGCATGCAGTCTGGTCATGCTCTCCAGGACCACAGACCTGCCAGCTGCTCTCCCAGGCCCTGCCCCAAGACCCAGAGGAGCCCCTAGAGAACTGGCCCCTTGACCCCCACAATTTCTTAACTCACACCTAAGACTGGGATTACCTGCCCCGCCCCCTTACAATTTACTGCACATTAACATGACTTCACGATTCCATTGTCTTCATTATTCCAGGAGACCCCAGGCCAGATAAAAGGCTTGATTGTTCACTTTTATGGGAACTTCCCAAAAGACCAAGCAACTCTTCAGTGGAAAGCTCCCTAAGATTCTGTGAATCTCTTGCCTCAAAAATCCCCACCTTGCCATTTCCACTAATCCTGGACTGATGCATCATGAACCTTCCCCCTAACACTGAAAGGCTCCTCTTAAACCAAACTTCTAATTCTCAATAAATTCATCAAGCAGCAGTCTCCTTTACCGTAGTGAGCAATGCGCTCAGCTTTGTGTTATCATCAGGCTGTGCTGGTCATTTCTGGGAAGCTGGCATTCAACACTTTCTACTTATTTTTCCCCCAGATGAGCCATTCTGATCTCCCCAGGAGCGGCCCCAATATGCTCCCAGACCTGGCCCCCATTTCCCTCCCAACCCAGATAACCCAGCTCCCTGCCCTACAGCTACCGCTGACTGGGGGGCTGGTTTCGGGCAGGCCCTAGGCCTCTTGCCACATGGACAGAAAGGATGGGAGGGAGGGAAGGGGCTGGATTTAACTAACAAATGAGCAAGGAAAGGGTGCAGCTGGCGTTGGGCAGAAGCCCCCAACAATCCAGACTTCTCTCCCTTTGCTCTGGAAGAGGAGCAAAGCTTTCACCCTCTCCAACAGCCTAATTTGTTTTGCAAAATTGATGTGTGTTCTATGCCCAGGCCCCATGGAAGCTGTGAGAGCAGATGGAGATAAGCAGGAGGCAGCTCCAAACTGGAGAGATTCTGTTGCATTCAGAATTACTACCCCCTCCCCAGCATGGATCCCTCTTCATCCCTACTTCCAAACATTCTCCAAGTTCTTGTAACCCCCAGGTGCTCCCTCCCTCCCCTGATACCTGTTTGCTTAGGTGCAGGAAACTGGCCATGAGGAGCCAGCCCTTTCCCCAAACAGAGGGGGCACTGCCCTCTTGGCAGCTGGATACCCTACCCCTGCCTAACTGACTGTAAGCATTTTGAGCTCGAGGCTGGAGCCCCTTTCCACCCCAACCTGGGCCTGGGCGCGCCCCTTGGGCAGGCAGCAGGATGTCACTAACGCCCTTTGCCCATCATGGGCAGTCTTGGTGAAAGCCAGGCAGCTGCCTCACCCAGCGCTGCCCTGCCCCAGCCCCCTCCCCACCCGGGGCGGGGCGGTCCTCCCTCTCCCCTAGCAGCTCTGAGGCTCGGGGCTTGGGTCCCAGGACTGAACAAAGAGTCCTTTGTTTGGGCTGGAAACAATTGTTCTCCCCTTTATGGAAACATGGGCTGTGTCTCATAATCAAGCTTTCAAAGGCCGGATCAAAGGGCACTGCAGTGCGGAGTGCTGTGGATTATGAAGCTGTCCTCAGAACCACTGACAACCTGTCATCAGTCCTAATCCTTACCTGTTCCAAGTGCGCTGAGAACACCCTTTCTTCCCTGGGCTGGGCCTGTATGCGCCTTGAAGCAGGAAGGGAGCTGGGGGGCCTGAGGAGGGCAGGGTGGGTCTCTCCCCCTCCTGGCACCCAGGGCTCCGGTTACAGCAGCAGCCCCTGCCAGCGCAGCATTGGGTGTGAACGTGCAGAGAGGCACTACATGGTGAGAAAGGGTGGTGCTTGGTTTGGCCCAGGGCCACCCCCATCTCCCAGATCCTCAGGGAGGGGGGGCAATCCTGCACAACTCGCAGGGGCCTCTCCTGCTCCCCATCAGCTTTGGCACAGGGTGAGTCCCTACCCAGACTCACACGGGCCCACAGCTCTCTAGCCCTCTGCCTGACCTTCACCCCCGCCACTGGGCCCTATCTCTGCTCCACCTCACCTTGTGACCCTCCCCACCTTCCCCTGTATCTCCCATGTTGGAAAAGCTCAGTGGTGCAGCACCCAAGTAGACCTTCCATTCTCCATCCAGGGCCAGGGCTGGGGACACACAGGTCCCAGAGCACAAATTCCTTCTTGGCCTCCATGAATGTCTCACAACCCGGACAGATAGAAGTCCTAGATCACCTAGAGAATGAAACCAGTCTCTCCCCCTAGGTCGGAGGCTCCTTGGGACAGTGCTACAATTAGAGCACAGAGAATCACATTGTCAGAACTGGAAGAGGCTTTTGGGACAAATTTAGGGGTTTGTGACCCCTCTCCTACCCAATCACATGCAAAGTTTTAGGCATCTATTTATTATTCTGTGGGGGTTTCATCAGGGTTTCAAAATAGTTTAAGAACCACTGATGGGAAGCGGCTGTGGCTCAATCAGTAGGGCTCCCGTTTACCATATGGGAGGCCCCGGGTTCGGTTCCGGGGGCTTCCTGGTGAGGGCAAGCCCGCCCGCATGGCGTGGTTAGCTGACCCAGCGAGCACAAGCAGCAAGGGGGGGATAAATGAATAAATAAATAAAATCTTAAAAAAAAAAAAAAAAGAACCACTGATGTAGCATCAGATTTTACAAATGGGGAAACTGAGGCTCAGAGAAGGGGTGTGACTCAGCAAGTTTCGTGGCACAACTGAGGCTAGTAGAGAATTTTCCTAACCCCCTGCCACGGATGTGGGTTCCTGCTCCTTCCTCTGTGTGGCTTGTCTGCTAGCCAGCAGCCACCCACAAAGGTTCATGACCTTCCACAAGGATCAGGTCAATTCAAGTGTCCATGGAGACCCAGTCCTTCTCCCGAGGAAGCTTTCAATCAAGTAGAGATGGAATAGATAAGAGCTGACAGACAGGGATATGAATAAGTGCACGGGGTTCTCTGCAATGCACAGAGATTACATCAGAAACATGCCTCTACAAAAACATGTGAAAACTAGTACTCAGAAGAAGGCCTGTGGGGGCCTCTGCTCCGTTCTCCAGTCAGGCCTCCTGTGGGCAGGGACTCAGTGCACTCCCTGACTGGCGGACTGGCCTGGGATGCTGGGTGAGCTCCAGCGGAGGTGAGGAGGAGTCGTACACAGAGGTCAAAGACGGCAGGCTGGGCCTGCAGCCCCCAGCCCCAGCATGAACTGAGCCCCTCGCTGAGGGCTGGCGTGCAGCCTGGGCTTTGGAGAAAGAGGAAGGAGGCAGGCATCCTGCCCCAAGGAAATGTAATGTCCTGTTCAGGAGACAGGACACATGGCCCCCATGACCTATTCCCCAGCAGCACAGCAGCCAGAGTTCAAACCCTCCAGGGGCGCCCCATCCTGCTCAATGTGAAGTCTGACGAGATCCACCCCACTCTCTCCCTCAGCCTCTCTGTTCCAGCCACACTGGTCTCACTCTTCAGCTTCTGGGTACCCTCACAAAGTGTTCTCTCTGCCTGGAAGCCTCTTTCCCCAGATGCTCCCATGACTCACATCCTCAAGTCTCTGCTGGAACATTCTCTTAACCAAGAGACATTCTGTGATAAGCCTACATAAAAGCCCACCCTTGCCCCAGCGTCATCCCTACCCCTTTCCCCCTGCTTTATTTTCCTTCAGGGAGCATATCAGCACGGTGTAATTATTTGTTTAGTGGCTGTTAATTATATTTGTATTGTCGGTCTCCCCAAATATCATGTTGGCCCCATGAAGAAGACAGAATTTTTGTCTGTTGTATTCATAGGTGTATCTCCAGTGCCTAAAACAACACATAGTAGGTGCCCAATAAATATTTCGATGACCATAGTTGAAAGAATACAGGAAAAGGAACATGGAAAATGAGAGGGGATTCAACTGGATCTCTAAGATTCCATCAGGCTGCAAGAGTCAGGCAGGCTGTGCTGGGGTGGCCTGGGCGGGCTTCGAGATGGGGCCCAAGGGGGCAGTTTGCTCATAGGCTCTGAGGAGAACCAGGCCTGTAAGCAGCAGGGGGCATGAGGCCAGGTTCCAAGGGCTTGTTGAATCCCAACAGCCCCCACGGAACAGGTTCTGTGACCATCTCTCTCCGGTCCTTCACTGCTTGAAGACCCTTCCCGCGTCATTTGGGTCTCAGGCCAAATGCCACCTCCTGGGAGAAAATGGAGCCTTCTTCCCTGACCTCAAAGCGATCACCTTCTAGCAATCGTCCTGTTTTACTTCTCCGCACTTGGCACTCCCCGCCAAATTTCTGATTCGGTGTCTGCCTCTCCCCTGCAGAATGTACACTCCACAAAGACAGATACTAGGTCTGCCATGTCCACCGTTGCATCCCACACTTGGAGCAGCACCTGGCCACTGTAAGCTTTCAAAAGAGATAGGTCAATGAAGTCCTGTTTAATAGCTGGGGAAACAGAGGCAGGGGAGGCTGGGAGCCTCCCTTCCAGACAGTGAGTGACGGAGCCAGGCTCACTCCTCCACACCTGCGTTCCCCTTAGCTGCCTGCCCCACAGCCACAGCTTGCCCTCCAATCCAGTCTGCACAGAGCAGACTAAGTGAAATTTTCAAAATGTTAATCAGATTCCTTCTGGCTCTCGCCTCCCATGACTTCCCACTTGGCATACAGTCATCTCCAAACTGCTTTCCAGGGCCTACACCACTGCCCTCACCGGGCCCCCGTCCACCCTCACTTTCTACCCCCTTACCCACACTCAGACCGTCGCACTTGCGCCTCCCCCTCAGGCTCCTCTCCACAAAGGTCTCACCTTGGCTCCTGGAGCTGGCTCCTAACAATCCTCCAAGTTTCCTTGGAAAGGCCATCCTGGCCACTACACAACCATCCAGTTCTCAAACCCAGCTTACCCTCCACTACATCCCCCTTCCCATCTCCTTCATTGCACTCACCACCTGCTACAGTTAGGGGCTTTCAGTTGTCCCCAGCCACCTAAAACATAAGGGTGAGAGCAGAGACCATAACTGGTGGCTCCCCACTGTATTTAGGTGCCCAGAGCTGGGCCTGGCACAAAGTTGGGCACTCAAAATATTTGTTAAAGGGATGAATGAATGAGTGGGAATGGATTTGGGAAGCTGGCTCAATGGGCAGCAAATAAATGAGGATGGGAGGAGGGCTGGGTGCTGAGGGCCCATAGGACAGGGGTGGCAGCCTACAGGCCCAGATACCCATCCCTGAGCAGGGCCCAGACTACCTGGTAGGAGACCAGTGGCATTAAGGCTCCTTGCTGGGCTGGGGAATCTGAGTTGGAGGGAGAGTGCTGGTTATTGAAACTGGCAAAAGGCAAACTGGCAAGCTTAACCCAATGCATCTCACTCTTATCAATTTTCTCTGAAGTTGTTATCTCTCTGGACTTCAAACAGCTGCCTCTTATCTTCAGCCCAGCCCAGGCAGTTATCAAGTTCTAGAATAACAGCTTTCCAGGCTGCCTAGGAGCCCAGTGCCAGCTCTCCAACCTGGCATGGCGAAGGCCATTGTGCATGTCTGCCCTCCCTTCACTCATTAAGGCCCTACTCTCTCCAGGCTTGGGTTTTATTTTAGCTCTCTGTCCCTCGTGTCCCATTATCCCAATCTGGAGGGAGGTAGAAGACATTAAATCTCCATGAAGTCACCTTAGATGAAGTCAGAGCTAAAAAAAATTTAGCCCAGGGGTCCAGCTGGTCTCTCTAGCCTGTTAAGGGTCAGGTACCATGCCTTCTCTTACCACCTGAATCATAGGTTGGAGCTTTGCAACTGCCTCCTGGGGTGCCCAAACACACCCAGGTGTCAGGTCTCCTCAAAGAACAACCCAGTCTGCAACACCCATTCTGTGCAGGAAGAGAAATTTGCTGGGGAGAAGTAAGCCAAGGTGCCTAGATCCACCCTACCCTGAGAAGTCACCTCTCACCTGCCCAGGACCAAGTCAACTTCAGGACATTGAAGTCAGATGGGCAAGGTAGAGACTGGGCCATTCTGCAGCCTTCTCTGGAAGCCTGGTTGCAGGCCTCAGGATTCTGTCTCCTACCATTCCCCAGCAGGACACAGATACCCCACTGAGCTCAAAGTCCCAGGAGGCTACAGGCTGATACTTCACCTCACTTCACACCAGGTCCCATTGAGATAGGTCAGCCAGGCCATGACTAGGGGTGGGGGCTGGAGAGTGTGTCCAAGATTGTATACCCTGAAGGACTCATGTGGGCGCTTTCCACTGCTGCCCTCCTCCGCCAGCTGTGGGAACATGTGCGAGTTTGGGGGAAGGGAAAGTTCATAGGGCATCTCATCCTCCTTTGCCCCCTTACAGCTTGAAGCAGGGAGGATGGCAATGAGGAAAGGGAACACATACAGAACTAGAATTGGGAACACCATGTCAGCTCCTATAGGCCAGTGGGATTGCAACAGAGAGGGGCAAAGGCGAATGGCTCCAAGTGAGGCTGCAGAGACGGGCAAATTTTAGATGATACGTGGTCCGCTATGCTGGGTTAAGGAGCCTGGGCTTGATCCTAAGGATGAAGGAAAACTGGCTTTAATAGGGACCAGACTGGACCAGACTTGCCAGTTAGAAAGCTGCTCTGGGCCGTGAGGCAGGGAGGGGAGGAGGATTCAGAGGGGAGGCAGGGATAGGGACTTGCAGGTCAAAGGTGTCAGGAAAGCCAAAGGAGGGAAATGGACGGATTTGAGAGATTCCATGAGTGCAGGTGTATTTTCTCAATATAAAGATACCAGAAGCCAAGCTTCCAGCATGTGGAAGTCCTTCAGAGGTTGTTGATTTGGTTTTGGCTTTGGTTTTAGTAACATGTATATAAAACACAAAATTTCTCATTTTATTTGTGATTGTAAAATTCAGTGTAAATTGGTTTGAACAGAATTATTAACAGAAACAGCCTGAAACTTTCTAATCTACTTCAACATACAAAAGTATATTCTTGAGTTATTTAATTCAGAAAGAGTTGAGAGCTAAACTTGTAATTAAAGGAAGACGGAGGGGATAGGGAAAGCGAAGCCCTATTTTTTGTTGTCTAGAACTTACCCTTGCCTCCTCAGAAGTTTTTTTTGTTTGTTTGTTTTTTTGTTTTAGCTGTTTTCAAAAGTGGTCTTCATCCTCAAAAAGGCTGGAAAAGGTAAAATCCAAACCCCTTACTTTGGCCTGTAAACCTTCCGTGAAGCAGTCCAGCCTAGTTCTCCAACCCTATCTCCCTGTTCTCATCCCGTTTTCCAGCCTAATGACAGTAAAGGCCTAAAATCCCCTGTGTGCCATAGTGCCCCAAGCCGTCACACCATTGCCCAGGCTAGCCCCTCTGCCTGGGATGCCCCCTTCTCTCCTGCATCTTGCTCAACACAGGGTGTAGTGCCTGGCACCTGGTAAGCTCTCAATCAATATGTGTTTGTTTTATACACAGCAGAGTTAAGCACACCCTTTTTTACCACCCACTGTACAGAGTACACACCTCTAATATAGCACTGAGGTAGTTCAACAGCAACCTGTTTATTTGACACCTCCACCCAGACCGTGAGCTCCTTGAGGACTGAGATGGTCTTTTTTTTTTTTTTTTTAATTTAAAAAAATTTTAAATTTTTAAAAATTCTGGCACTATATATACAACCTAAATGAAACTGTTCCCTTCACTTTGCTGCCTGGAACGTAGTGTTCAATAAATGCTTGTTAAATGAATGATGACACCTCTGAAACCTTCCTGTGAATAACTGTAGCATGCTTATTCTACCTCTTATGTCTCTCACCACACTCTTCTGAAGCCCAGGGGTTCATCCAGGGACTTCTGGATTCAGACAGGTCCAGGCTCAAATCCTGGCTGCACCCTTTAATGATGACCGGGGCTACACCTTGGGCCTCAGTTTCCTCTTGGTAAAATGAGGGTGATCACAGTACTTATTCCCTCAGGGAAATGAGTTTGTCAAGTGTCAAAGAGATGGCAAGTTTATTATTCCAGCATCCCCCCAGGTTTCCCACTCAGAGTCCGAAAGACGGCAGCTGAGCACCTCAAAGACGTTGCTGCCCGGCCTTTGCCCTTAGATAAAATGCCCCATGTATGGCCAAAGGGCAGGAAGGTCCAGAGTGAAGATAACATTTTTAAAAATTCGTGACATGGAGAAGGATGAGAAAAAAAAAAGGAAAAGAAAGACCGGGCGGGCTGGTAAGCGAATGGGGAGGACCTCGAGGCCGCCTGGGAGTGCCCGTGTGTACTGGTGAGGCAGGGCCAACCGCCAAGGTCCCGCACCCGCCCGCCAGCAGCTGGCCCAGGCTGGGTGGCTGCTTCTCCCCTCCTCTCCAGCCTTCTCCTTCTCCAGGCCCCTGGGCTTCCCCAGCAAACCTCTGAATTCCTGGAGTTGCTCTCCAGCTAGGAGAGGGAGTCTTTGGAGGACAAAAGGATAGAATTGTCCCTGGGGACTCAGAATCGCCGACTACAAATGGTGGCATCCCCAGCCTAAATTTTGTGTGTAAGTTGGGATAACAATATCTATCTCCTAAAACTGTAGTGATTAACTAGGTAATGTTAAGGAGATCATAGAGTTTACCGTACATTTGAGAGTGAAAGGAGCCGCTACTAACAATTACACTGGAATTAGAGGCATGGGTGGGGAGGGAATGGCTCGCTAGGCTCTGTATCCAAGCACCTCCAATAACCATGGCAGCTGCATTCATGGGCTCTTACGACGTGTGGGGTGTGGGCCAAGTGCTTTACCTCACTTGATCCTCACAGTAGATAGGGTGACCTATTTTACAGCTGGCTAGCCACCATTTTCAAGGTGGATAAATCGAGGCGAAGAGTAATTAAGTACCTGTCTTGGGTCACCCAGCTGGTAATGATGGAACTAGAAACTGAACTGAGTCAACGCACTGCATGACTACAGGATCTTGGCTTCGGTAAATGCTATTACTCTTCCTTCCTTTCTTATCCTCCTCACACCGATTCCTAGTAGCCTGCCGCCATTTGGAGCAGGCTTCTCTCTCTCTCTCTTTTTTTAAAAGATGTATTGATTGATTTTATCCATCTTTACACCCCACCCCCCTACCCACCCCCCATTTTTGCTGTTTTTGTGCCCATTTTCTGGGCAATTCTCTGTGAGGCTTCTCTCTTGAAGGTGTCCTTCCCTGGCAGCTCTTCCTTCTCCCTTGCACGCTGCAGTTTTGCAGGGTTCTTTCTCCCTGAGCCCTCTCTTCTTTGCCTAAGCCCATGCCCTGGGTAATCCTACCTACACACACAGCCTCAGCTACCAGCTAAGATCCCCCAACCTAGTATCTGCACCCAGGCCTCTCTGCTGAGCTCCTAGCCGATGGGTTCAGAACCTTCTGGGCATCTCCAGTGTCCCTCACCTCAAACCAAAGCACACCTGGAAGGCACCAGGGCGTGCTCTCATGAGGCCAGGGTACTCCAAGGTAGAGTGCCTCAGGCTAGAATAGATGAACTGATATGTTCTCAACGTGTCCCCTCAGCCAAGCTTCAGGGAGCCATTGGGCAGCTACAAGTTGGAGACTATTTTCTAACAATACCTAGAGCAGCATGTCATAGGTGGTGTTCTCAGAAGCAGACGCTGAGTCAGAGTTGCAAGTCTGGGTTGCAAGATGTTACCTGTGAAGGGAAGGGGAAGAAGTGGGAGTGGGCAGAGGGAGAGGTTGAACTGCATTGCAGGCCCAACAAATCCTCAGCAAACCAGCAGGGAGCTCAAGAGCTCTCCGTGTGGGGCAGAGATGGCCAGGCCTTCATGCCCCACCTCATTTGTTCACCAAATGGGGGCTGCCACAGGAAGGGCTGGAGCTCGGCGAGGCTGCCCTCTGCAGCCCAACAGGCCCTGAAGGTCCTGCCTACTAGGAGCCATCTGCTGACCCCACCCCTTCACAGGCGGACACCAAGTGCTTTCTGGAAGGGGGATCTGAGTGGCACGTCTCGGGGCCAACTATGGTCCACACCTCATGTTGCTCAGGTTCACTTCTCCGTGTGTTCAAGGACACCTCCTCTAGGATTCCCTGATGCGACACTTAGAGAGCTTGGACTTAGAAGCACTTATATGCCTAGGGTGCCTCCTATTTACCCTGGCAGCCTCTGCTTATGCCTGTCGCTCAGTTGGTTAGTGGGACAAACTGCAGCCCTCGCTGCTGCAGTTGATCTTGGGTATGCCGTGCATAGCTCACATTCTCCATTTTGCACTAACCATTCTGGATTCCCTCTTCCCCAGCCAGCACCACTGCTGGTCATCATGCCCTTCTCAAATGGGGTTGCTGCACTTACCCATTTATAATCACAGTAGGGCAAGAGAACACCCAGAAGCACTCAAGTCGATCACTGGAGTTCCATACGAATTTCTCCCTGCCCTCATGTATAACAGTAGCCCTAGTTCCTCCTGACAATCAGGCTCCGTTACCCTTGCCAGGATGAAGACTCCTTTCTTGCCTACTGGATCCCGAATACAATGACTCCAAAGTGCCCAGGCAGCAACCACAGCTAATGATTTAACAGGGCTCATGCCCTCTAACACTGCAGAGCCCAGAGAACTAGCTTACGTTTGGAAATTGGGCAAGGGACCATGACTTTTTATTGGGGCAACCCCCCTCAGCCTTCTAGTCATCCTTGATTTCTTCTGATGGTTAATGGTACAAGCTAAATAGCATCCTTGTCAACTGCCCGTATATTTTGCCCCCATCGACTTGATGTTCTAATTACCATCTACTTGGGAAGCGGCTGTGGCTCGATCAGTGGGGCTCCCATTTACCGTATGGGGGGCCCCGGGTTCGGTTCCCGGGGCCTCCTGGTGGGGGCAGGCCCGCCCGCGCGGCGTGGTTGGCTGGCCCGGCGAGCACAGGCAGCAAGGGGGGGGTGAATGAATAAATAAATAAAATCTTTAAAAAAAAAAAATTACCATCTACATAATCCACTGTGAGTCAGCATCCCTTGGTTGCCACTCTGACCCTGCCAGTGTTTACAATGACTGCTACAATCTGGCTTCTTGGCATTAAGTGTAGCCACCTGGTCTCCATTGTTAGACTCCTATAGGCTCCATTGCTATGGACAAGCTCCTTCTATTGAGACCCCTGGCCGACAGAGGAAAGCCACCACTGAACTTCTGAGTGACAAGGGTGACCCCACTCAACAATACAATCCTAGAGCACTTGGCAAACAGTATATCCTCTGTGCCTTCCACGGAATATAATTGGCTGGTGGGTCTTCCCATGGTACATAGTACATGCATCTCAGCATACCCACTTCCCTGAACCTTTTAATCCTTTCCTTTTCTGTCTGTCACAGTAATTCTGGTGCTGCAACTTCATTCAGCATGGACAATCACTTTTTCCATGCTTCCAGCAGCCATCATTGTAACATGTTTACACCCCATCTCCTGCGTCCTTGCTGGGGTGCTAAATCCTGTCTCTCAGAGCGTTCTCACAAGTCAATAAATCTTTCCGATCCAATTTTATGTTTCAACCCCTTAATCAAGCATCCTCAGATTCTAGCACTATGTAAATTTCCCTAGCCCTGATGCAACTTGCTGGCTAGTTGCTGCAGTTCCTTTGGAGTATAGTCCCTTTTCTCTCCCATTAGACCCACCACTTCCCCAGCTGGGTCAGACTAAGACTAAACCCTAATAAACAATTAAAGGCCTAGAGGCCAGAAGAGGAGGTGGGGGTGGGTCCTGATGGGGTACACTTTATCTTGCTGAGGAGAAGTCTCTGCATTGTTTTCAAGCAGGAGTTAGCGGGTGGGGCAGGGCTAGCTCTTAATATGGAGGGATGGGCCACATTTGCAGATTCAGAGGTCCCTGGTATCAGAATTCTTCGGGACCTCCATCCAGATGTCTCCATCCACAGACATCTCCATCCCATGTGTCAGGGTCCCACACTTTTCCAACAAGGGCTCTGACCATGGCATAACAGACTTGCCTGGTCAAGTGTTTAACTAGTTTTGAAGTCCAGACATTCTTTTTAAGTCCTAGGCTTGGTGGCTCAGCTTTCTGGGCCTTCCACTACAGCTGATGAGATCTTCTTTACATACAACCAAAGAGGCCCCCCCAACTTTCACACCTGACTTTTGACTCCCTTCAGAATTTCTTTATCCTTCTAAGGAACATCAGAGTCTGAGCAATAGACATTCAATATCCTTCTTCTTATAGGTACTGCTTCCTCCACACCTATCAAACTTCTAGAACATGTTATGTCTAGGCCATTCTCTTTCAGTGGTGTACCATCCCGATTTACCACAAGTGAAAGTTTTAACAATACCACCTTGTGCCAAGGGCTCTCTGCTCCACTTACCACCAGTGATGGAGTCCTCATTGCCAGCTGGGCATGTGTCACCCAGCTGTGACCTCCCATCTTATCATCTGCTTTCTTGGCTCTCTCCCAATTGGGTTCTCTGGAAGCAGAGCTGGGATGTAAGAAGTTTATTTGAGATAGAGCTTATTAAAGGTCAACACCTATGAAAGGGAGAAGAAGCAGGACTGGGAGAGGGAGAAGTCTAACCAGGTGCAGCCTCTCAAAGCCTGGACCAACCAGCCAGTGGGGAGCCCTGGAGGGAGTACTGCCGGTCAGAGATGTCCTGCCATGGCTGAGGTGTCCAGGTGTTTATACCCCTATCTTGCTCAGGCACAGGAAGGGCATGACCTCAGGCTCTCTGAAACTGAGGCAGACCCTAAAAAACATGGCAAGTGGGGCTTTCTAGTGACCTCACTCCTTGCATCTGGGCAAGTCCTTCCCTAAAGGGGGATCTGGGCAGCCCATCACTGCATCTATCAAAAAGCAGTTTCAATGAGAATATTCTCGCTGTCCTGATTTTGTGATAATCAGGGTAGGCTAAACATTCACTATATTAGAAACCATACATGCTTCCCCAGACCTAGTTTTTCTCCCTAGGTCTGGATTTTTAGAATGCTAGTGATAAACTAAGCCTGATTTACTATATGACCTTCCCGTATGGGAAAAGACAGTAACTCTAGGTGTCTTTGGTCAAACTTAAGAGATATAGCAGGGGGATGGATGTGGCTCAAATGGTTGGGCATCCGTCTCCCATATGGAGGGACCTCGGTTCGATCCCCGGGACTTTCCGGTAAAAATGAAAAAAAGAAAAATATAGAAGGTGTGTGGGCCACCAGGCCCTGTACGCAGGTGCACCGTCAGGCCCTGCAGTAGGTGAGTCCCCCAGGCCCTGTGTGCGGGTTCACCGCCAGGCCCTTCGAACCACGCAGCAAGATGGTGACATAGCAGGAGAGTGACACAAGGGATAGCCAAGACCAGATGCACCAAAAAACCAGGAACTAAGGTGGTGCAGGCGGTAGGGCACCTCTCTCCCACACTGGAGTTTCTGAGGATTGAATCCTGGTGAAGACAGGAGGATGAGAAGAGAGGGCAGGAAACGGACACAGAGAGTTGCCCAGTGAATGGATACAAAAGCAGCAAAAATGGAGCGGGGGAGCAGTGAAAATGGATAAAAGTAAATAAATAAATCCTAAAAAATGTATAGGGGGGTAAGATACAGACTATAGTTAGACGATGCTCTTTCATAATTTGTTAACAAATGTTTCACAACAATGCAAAGTATTTGTGGTGGGGTGATGTGTGGGAGTCCTGTATAATGTTATGCATGTTTGTTTTGTGGGTTCACAATGTTTACTGAACACTTATAGTTTGTGTATGTTCATGTATAAATGATATACTTCAATAAATTGTTTTTAAAAAATGAAACCAACAAAATTACCGAGTAAAATTAATAAGAAAATGAAGTAATAATAATAGTTTTTAAAGTGACAAATAAAATACAAAAATTAAAAAGAAAAAAAAAAGCAGTTTCAGGGGAGCAGATATGGCTCAAGCAGTTGGGTGCTTGCCTCCCACATGGGAGGTCCCAGGTTTGGTTCCCGGTGCCTCCTAAAGGAGATGAGCAGACAACAAGCAGACAGATAAGGGAGCTGGGAGCCATGGGTTGGGGTGGTGGTGGGGGTAAATAAAAATAAATAAAGAAGTATTAAAAATAAAATAAAATAAAATAATGTAGCAGGGATACCTTTAAAAAAAAAGCCGTTTCCATTCCCCTTTGTCATCAACTAGCGATCATTTTATAAAACTTAAGCATTCAAATAAGGGCATTGCCAGTTAGAAGACCTTTTCCTCAGGTGATGAGGGCAAATTCTTCTAAGATGGTTGTTACAATCTGCTTTAATGTGTAAAAGAATAAGAAATCAGGACCCCAACCTTACATTCAATGTAGTAGGGCTTCAACAATTATTTTTTAAACAGCTTTACAGAGGTAAAATTCACATACCATCTAATTTACCCATATAAAGTGTACAGTTCAATGGTTTTTAGTGTGTTTACAGGAAAGTAGCTGTGGCTCAATTGGTTGGGCTCCCGTTTACCATATGGGAGGCCCTGAGTTTGATTCCCGGGGTCTCCTGGTCCGCACGGTGAGCTGGCGCAGCAAGATGATGCAACAGAAGGAGACAAGCAGACACAGGGGAAAAAAAAAAAGAAAGCAAAGCAAATGGACACAGCGAACACAAGCAGCAAGGGGGGAATAAATAAATAAATCTTTAGTGTATTTACAGAGGTGTGCAACCATCACTATAATCAATTTTTTTTTTTTTTTTTTTTTTACCGGGAGGTCCCGGGGATGGAACCCGGGTCCTCCATGTGGGAGATGGACGCCCAACCAGTTGAGCCCCATCCATCCCCCTATAATCAAATTTTTAACATTTTCATCACACTGTAAAGAAACCCCCCTGGGGAAGTGGATGTGGTTCAAGTAATTGGGCTCCCGTCTACCATATAGGAGGTCCAGCGTTCGATTCCTGGGGCCTCCTGGTGAAAAGCAAGCTGGCCTGCACGGCAAACTGTCCCACGCGAAGAGATGGCACAGCAAGATGACGCAACTAAAAGAGACACAGAAGAGAAACAATGAGAGATGCAGCAGATCTGGGTGCTGAGATGGTGCAAGAGAGCAAGCAGCTTCTCTCTACTCCAGAAGGTCCCAGGATTGGTTCCTGGTACCACCTAAAGAGGAAGATAAGCAGACACAGGAGAACACACAGAAAGCAGACAGCAAGAGTAAAACAATGGGGTGGGGGTGGGGGGAGAATAAATATATAAATGAAACTTTATTTATTTATTTATTTTTAGGTTGGGATATGACCTTTATTGAGCTTATCCACCAAAGTGGAAATAATGTCTGTACAAAACCAAATGTTTGTTACTATAACTTCTGCATCACAATTAAAATCCAAACAGTTTTTTTAAAAACAGTCAACTCAATCAAAACCCACTACTTCAGAATCAATAGCTTCTTTGAAGCCACAGTAACACTTAAATATGGTTAAGACTCAAATGCAGAAATTTGGTTGGTTTAAAAAAAAAAGCAAACAAACCCATACTCATTAGCAGTCATTCCCCATTTTCCCCCCAACCCCCATAGCCCTGGGCAACCACTAATCTACTTTCTGTTTCTATAGATATGCCTATTCTAGACCTTTCATATAAGTGGAGTCAGTTAAATGTGGCCTTTTTTGACTGGATTCTTCCTCTTAGCATGATGTTTTCAAGGTTCACCCATATTATAGCATGTACTCACACTTCATTCCTTTTTATTACTAAAGTATCTTCCATCTAAGAATACACTGCATTTTATTTATCCATTCATCAGTTGATGGATATTAGGGTTGTTTCTACCTTTTGGCTGTTATAAATAATGCTACTATGAATACTTGTTTACAAGTTTTTGTATGGACATATGTTTTCATTTCTCTTATGTATAAACCTGGAAATAGAATTGCAGGGTCATGTGGTAACTCTGTGTTTAACCTTCTGAGGACCTACCAGCCTGTTTTTCACAGCAGTTGCACTATTTTACATTCCCACCAACAATTAGTGAGTGTTCCAGTGTCTCTGCATCCATCCTAATGCTTGTTATTATCTGTCTTTTTGAAGTGACATCTCATAGTTTTTATTTCTATTTCCCTAATAATGTTGAGCACTTCTCACCACTCCTGCCATGTTTCCTTCTCTTTCCCAGCCCACAGCCATGACCTTTTAGGGAGTTCCTTACAATCATTTGACTGAGGAAGAGAGAACTCGGGCCTGGTTTACAGATGGTCCTGCACAATATACAGGTACCACCCGAAAGTGGACAGCTGCAGCCTCTTTCTTGGATGTCCCTGAAGGACAGTGATGAGGGCAAATTCTCCCAGTGAGCAAAACTTGGAGCAGAGCACCTGGTTGTTCATTTTGCTTGGAAGGACCAATGGCCACAGGTATATTTGTACACTGATTCATGGGCTGTTGCCAATGGTTTGGCTGGATGGTCAGGGACTTGGAAGGAACATGATTGGAAAATTGATGACAAAGAGGTCTGGGGAAGGGATATGTGGATAGACCTTTCTGATTGGGCAAAAAACATGAAAATATTTGGGTCCACATGAATGCTCACTAGAGGATGACTTCAGCAGAGGAAGATTTTAATAATCAAATGGATAAGATAAGGGAAACGGATGTGGCTCAAGCGACTGGGCTCCCATCTTCCATATAGGAAGTCCAGGGTTCGGTTCCTGAGGCCTCCTGGTAAAAGGCAAGCTGACACATGCAGCGAGCTAGCCCAAGCGGAGAGCTGGCCTGAGTGGAGAGCTGGCTCATGCGGAGGGCTGGCCCACAAAGAGTGCCGGCCCACACAGATTGCTGGCCTACACGGAGACCTGGCTCAGTAAGATGATGCAACAAAAAGAGTCACAGAGGAGAGACAATAAGAGTTGCAGCAGCCCAGGGAGCTGAGGTGGTGAGCGCCTCTCTCCTACTCTGGTAGGTCCCAGGATCCATTCCTGGTGCTGCCTGAAGAGAAGACAAACACAGAAGAACACACAGAAAGCAGACAGCGAGCACAAAACAACGGGGGGCAGGGGGGAGCGGGAGGAGAAATAAACAAACAAATCTTTGAAAAAAATGGATAAGATGACCTGCTCTGTGAGTAGCACTCAGCCTCTTTCCCCAGCCACTCCTGTCCTTGCCCAATGGGGTCAATGTGAATAAAGTGGCCATGGAGGTAGGGATAGAGGTTATGCATGGGCTCAGCAACACGGGCTTCCCCTCACCAAGGCTGATTTGGTACAGCCACTGCTGAGTGCCCAATCTGCCAGCAGCAGAGACCCACACTCAGCCCCAGATATAGCACCATTCCCTGAGGTGATCAGCCTGCTACCTAGTGACAGATTGATTACATTGGACCACTACCATCATGGAAGGGGCAGCAATTTTTTCAAACTGGAATAGACATATTCTGGATATAGCTTTGCCTTCCCTGCACGCATGCTTCTAACAAAACTGCCATCTGTGGACTTACTGAATGTCTTATCCACTGCCATTGCATTCCACACAGCATTGCTTCTGATCAAGGAACCAACTTCCCAGCAAATGATGTGTAGGAATCGGCATGTGCTCATGGATTTCACTGGTTTTACCATGTTCCACATAATCCTGAAGCAGCTGGATTGATAGAACGGTGAAATGGCCTTTTGAAGACTCAATTATGGCACCAACTAGGTGGCAATACCTTGAAGGGCTGAGGCAATGTTCTCCAGGAGGCTGTGTGTGCTCTAAATCAGTGTCTACTCTATGGTGCTGTTTCTCCTATAGCCAGGATTCACAGGTCCAGGAATCAAGGGGTGGAAATGGGAGCGGCACCACTCACTATTACCCCTAGTGACCCACTAGGAAAATTTTTGCTTCCTGTTCCTGCAACCTTAAGCTCTGCTGTTCAACAAGTCTTAGTTCCAAATGGAGGAGTGTTTCCACCAGGGAACACAATAATGATTCCATTGAATTGGAAGTTAAAACTGCCACCTGGCCACTTTGGGCTCCTCATGCCTCTGAATCAACAGGCAAAGAAGGGAATTACTGGGGGCAGATGTGGCTCAAATGGTTGGGCGTCTGTCTGCCATATAGAGGTACCTGGGTTCGATCCCCGGGACCTCCCGGTAAAAAAAAATATATATATATAGAAGGCACGTGGGTTGCCAGGCTCTGTGTGCCGGTGAGCCGCCAGGCCCTGGGAGCCATGCAGCAAGATGATGATGTAACAGGGGAGAGACAAGATGAGATGCTCCGAAAGCTCCAGAAGCCAGGAGCTGAGGTGGCGCAGGCAGCAGAATACCCATCTCCTACATCGGAGGTCTGCAGGATCGAATCCTGGTGAAGACTGGAGGAGGAGGATAAGAAGAGATGGCAGGAAACAGACAGAGAATTGCCCAGCTAATGGACACAAAACAGCAAATGGGGAAGGGGGGGGTTAAAATGGATAAAGTAAATAAATAAATCTTTAAAAAAAAAAAAAGAAGGGAATTACTGTACTGGCTGGGGTGATTGATCCTGATTATTGGGGGGAAATAGAACTGCTCCTACACAATGGGGGTAAATAAGAGTTTGCCTAGAATACAGAAAATACCCTAGGGCATCTCTCAGTATTAACATGCCCTGTGATTAAAGTCAATGGAAAATTGTAACAACCCTATCTAAACAGGACTAACAATGGCCCAAAATCTTCAGGAATGAAAGTTTGGGCCACCTCACCAGGTAAAGAACCACGGCCTGCTGAGGCATTTGTTGAGGGTAAAGGGAACATGGACCCTAGTAGAAGAAGCTAGTAGAAGAAGGTAGTGATAAATATGAACTTCAACCATGTGACCAGTTACAGAAATGAGGACTGAATCTCATGAATATTTCTTTCTTGTTTTAAGTAGGTTTGTATATGTACATAAAATTAATATCTTTGTTTTCTTCTCTACCTTTTCCCTTATTATATGTATGGCATAAGTTGTATTTGTTTCATGTCATAGTATTTAAGGATGTCAAGTTTAAGAGTGAATATTGCCCAAGGACTTGCATCCTGTTCTAGAGGGAATTAGTTCATTTCTGGTGTAACAGTTGAATATTGTTATATTGTTAGGTGGATAACAAGGGGTGGACAGTGATGGTTAGGCTAATGTGTCAACTCAACCAGGTAATAGTGTCCAGTTTTTTGGCCAAGGAAGCACTGGACTAATTGAATACAACAGCATTTCATGGACTTTGATCATCAGTGAGTTGATTGCATAGATGGCTGGTTACATCTACAATCAACTAAGGAGATTGCCATCAGAAATGAGTAAAGTCTCATCCAATCAGTTGAAGGCCTTAAAAGGGGAAGTGATTTCACGATTCAGAGAGAGAATTCCGATCTCTACTTCAGACAGCCACCGTCTCCTGGAGTCTTATCAAGGACCTCCATTGGAGCCCCTGGTTTGCAGCCTGCCTTGCGGTATTTGGACTTGTGCATCCCCACGGTTGCATGAGACAATTTTATAAAATCTCATACTATTTATAATACCCCCTGTCAGTCCTGTTTCCCTAGAGAACCCTATTACAATTGGTTCCTAAGACTTTTGGTTGCTCCCTTGAAATCCTGTATTTTCAGGAACACTCCTGGGTCCCCTTTTCAGGAAATTGGCCAAAAATCTACCTCAGGTGACCTGTGCTCATTGGTTCTGGATCCATCCTCTGGCCAACTACACAGGGCAGAGCACCCCCACTTCTGTGCTTACCTACTTCAAGCCTTTGACACTTTTTCTGGTGCTACCAAGTCTTGGCAAGAACAAGTCCTCAGGCCACCAGTGTGAAAGGTCAGCTCTGACAGCGGGTCCCAAAGCCTAAGCCCTAATTTTTTTTTTTTTTTTTAATGTGATTTTACTATTGAAGGTGCTCTTGCCACCTCAAAGACCATCACAGATCTATCTTCTGGCTCCCCTTTCTCCACTAGGACTTGTTTCCTTCTTTGAACTCCTCTTAGCTCCATTCGTTCATTCATTCATTCTTTTTATTTCCTATTAGTATTTATTGAACACCACCATGCTTCAGGCTTTGAGATATAATCCTAGGCAATAAAGACACAAAACCACTTTTTTGGCACTTATCTCAAGCTGTGTTGTATTATAGTCAATCATGTATTTATTTATTCATTCAACAAACTTTTACTGAGCATTTACTAAATGCCAGGCACAATACTAAGTGCTGAGCACACAATGGTGCCCTGCACATTTTTGGTGGAGAAGACAAGTACGTCAACTGACAAAGATGAAATAATGTGGTAAGGTATATGATAAATGGAAGCAAGGAAGGAAGGAAGGAAGGAAGGAAGGAAGGAAGGAAGGAAGGAAG
>JAKSZT010054304.1:43953979-43984502 GCA_026826555.1 Tolypeutes matacus | reverse complement strand
AAGGAAGGAAGGAAGGAAGGAAGGAAGGAAGGAAGGAAGGAAGGAAGGAAGGAAGGAAGGAAGGAAGGAGGGAAGCGGGGAAGGAGGGAGGGAGGAAGGAAGATTGGTTAATGGATAGATGGATGGGTCGGAGGAGGGGAGAAGAGGGGAAAGAGAGAGAGAGGCTGACTCTGAGCTCCACTAGGACAGAATCATGTCTGATTCAGCTTTGTCTTATATATGAATAAGTACTCCACAAGCATTTGTTAAATTAATATAAGCTAGTCCCTTTCTAGTTGTGGCCAAATGCATCAGGACCTCCCATTGAAGCCTTCCCCTACCCCAATTGAGGCAGATAAGACCTTTTGGGCACCAATCTCTCCTTCCACTCCTGGAAACTTGGGAATGGTAGAGCTCCTCCCCAAACCTCCATCCCATGCCATCAGCCCCTCCACAAATTTACTCCTTGTATTGTAGAGCCTGTCTCTCCACATAAAGGGCTGTGGGGAAGGAAACCAGAAAAGGCAGTTTTACTAGCTCCCTACCTACCCCCATCCCCACAGGATATGTTTCTAGTAAGGATCACAGGGTCCCCCAGGGCACCCCATTCATCTTGTTAAATTGTCCCTCATGGAGAGCCTATCTCCTTGGATAACACTAACCAGACCAGAGCAGGGGGCAGTTTGCTCATGAAACTGTGACCAGGCCCCACCCTCTACAGTTACAGTTGCCCTCAGTGCTGTAGCTGAGATGACAACCCAGCCGAGGCTTTGTTGGGTTCGTGACTCGAGTCTGTTTGCAGAGAACTGGCACCCAGCACAGCCGACAGAGCTGACTGACGTTCTGCTCCATTCTCTAGCCCTGGGCCTAAGGGACCACACCCGCCCACACACAAGGGAAGCCAGCTCAGGTTACAATGTGGTTACAAAGGAGGCCTAGGACTGGGGGGAGAAGGCTCTCCTGCTACCACACCCACACACACACACCCTACCGTCTCCCAGGTGGCTTGGGTGCCTGAGGAACTCAGCAAGGCCCAGTCTAAGGTCTCTGGGAGAGCAGTGAAGGAGTGAAGCCACCTTGGTTGTCATAGATACCAGAATCTTGGTGCAGCCACACATCCGTTTTCCCAGGATTCATTGTGTGGTGCCTCATTAAGACACTCTGGGCTTGTCCATGCTTGGCCGTATGCACCCCAGTCTAGCCTCAGCGCCAGCCTTCATCCATGAGGCCTTGGAAAAGTACCTCAGGTAACAGTAGACCATTGTCATCTATGGATACGACATTGCCAACACGTGTCCGCTGCTGCATTCCCATTCTCTGAGCATTGTTGAGTCCTCATTTTCTTGTGCATCACATCTATCAACAAATCTTTTCAGCTCTACCACCAAAATATAATCCTTATCTGCCCATTTCTCACCATCTTCGCTGCTCCACCTTTGTGCCTTGCATGGTCCTCTCTGTCCTGGACCCCTGCAATGCCCCTCTAACTGGTGCCCCGGCTCCTCTCTGCTTCTACATGTGCTCTCCGTTTGGCAACCAGAGTGAGCTTTTGAAAACATAAATCAGACTGGATTACGCCCGCAGTTTAAAGCTCCACTTCCCATCACACTTGAATGAAAGAGTTCTTTACTCGGGCCTCCAGGCCCCTGTGCACTCTGGCCCCTCCATGCCTACCTCGCCGGCCTCATCTGATACTGCCAGCATTCACTGGCGTCAGCACACAGCTCTTCTGCTTCTCAAGGACACCTAGCTTGCTCCTGTTTCAGGGCCCACCTCATATTTCCTCTTCCCACGGCTCACTCACTCGTCATCAGACATGTCTTAGCTTAACTCTCAGCTTTTCAGAGAGGCCCTCACCAAACATCTTCTCTTAAATAGATCCCTTCCCAAACCCTACCCTACCCTCTAACACATCACCCTGTCATCTTGTCTTCAGAGCACTTATCATCCCCAGAAATTATTTGGCGACTTTCTTTCCCTATTTATTATCTGTCCTTCACCAACTCAAATGGAAGCTTCCTGAGGGCAGGGATCTTCTCTGTCATGTTCATGTGTGTACCCCCAGTGCCTCAAACAAGGGATGCTCAATAAAAACATTTTTGTAAAATAAGTGATGCCAACAATTTAAATACCCCACCCCCCCATTCTTACTCCAAATACAAGGTCTACCAGGTTTTGGTAAAATATTTGTAAAAACAGCACAATGTTAGAATATTATTCAGCAATAAAAAAGAATGAGGTACATGAAATAACATGATGATCCTTGAAGATGTGCTAAGTGAAAGAAGTCAGACACAAAAGCCAACATAATGTATAGTTTCGTTTATAGGAAATGTCCAAAATAGGCCAAACCATTGTAACATGAAGTAGACTAGTGGTTGTCATAGGCTGAGGGGAAGGAGGAATGGAGTAACTGCTAGTGGGTACCAAGTTTCTTTTGAGGATGATGAAAATGTTCTGGAATATTAGATAGTAGTGATAATTGCTCAACTCTATAGATAACTAAAAACTACTTAAGTGCACACTTAAATGGGTGGATTTTATGCTGTTTGAATTGCATAACAATAAAGATGCTACTTTTTAACATGTAGTACATAGTTACTGTAAATGATTCAAACAGTGCCAAAAAAGTAAAAGAAATTAAAAATAATTTTAAATCCCACCTCTAAAGATAAACTTTTGGTGAGCATCTTCCAGGCATTTCTCTGCCAATGTGTACACGTACAGATAGAGTTTCCTCAACCATTTTTTTTTTTTTTTTTAAAGACTTTATTTATTTATTTATTCATTTATCCCCCCCTTGCTGCTTGTGCTCACTGGGTCAGCTAATCACGCCGTGCGGGCGGGCTTGCCTTCACCAGGAGGCCCCGGGAACCGAACCCGGGGCCTCCCATATGGTAAACGGGAGCCCTACTGATTGAGCCACAGCCACTTCCCTCTCAACCATTTTTAAAAAAGGTTTTTTTTTATTAGAGAAGTTGTGAGCTTACACAACAGTCATGCATAACATGCAGAATTCCCATACATCACCCCTTCACCAACACCTTGCATTGTTGTGGGACATTTATTACAGATTATGAAAGAACATCATCAAAATATAATTACTAACTATGGTTCATAGCTTACATTTGGTATATTTTTCCATACACCCCTCTATTATTACACCATGTGTTAGTATTGTACATCTGTTATACTTCATGAGAGAACACTCCCATCTTTCTACTGTTAACCACAGTCCATCCTCCACCACATGGCTCACTGTGTTATACAGTCCCGTGCCTTGTACCACCTATCCAAAGTGTACACTCAGTGACTCTCACTTTCATTACAAAGTTGTGCAGTCATCGTCTCAGTAAATTTTTAAACGTTTTCCTTCGTCGAAAATAATCTCATACCCCCTATTATTGATCATTAGCATTGATGTAGTACCTTTTTTTACATTGATGCATGAATATTGCTGTCAACTACAGTCCATAAATTACATTAATTGTATTTTTCTCTTGGATCACCATATTCTTACCACCTTGTAATAGTGACATACATTTGTTCTAGTTCATGGAAGAACATTCTTGTATTTGTACTAATAACCACAATCCTCATCCAACTCCAGGTTCATTGTGTTATTCAGTCCCTAGATTATCCTCTAGCTTTTTTTCAATTGACATTTGCATCCCTAGACTACCCCTTTTAGCCACAATCACATTTTATAAACTAGCCTTGCTAATTGTACTTACTCTAATGTACTACCATCAACTCTATCCATTTCCGCACTTTTACGGTCAAGCTAATTAAAAATTCTACATATGTTAAGCAACAATACCCCTTCTCAGCCCTCATCTTATCTCCTAGTAACCTATACTCTAGGTTTTAACTTCATGTGTTTATTCTTCATATTTAGTTCATATTAGTGAGACCATACAATATTTGTCTTTTGTGTCTGGCTTATTTCACTCAGCATAACGTCCTCAAGGTTCTTCCATGTTATCACGTGTCCCAATTTCATTACCACAGCATGGTATTCCATCGTGTGTATATAGCACATTTATTCATTCATCAGTTGATGGACACTTGGGTTGTTTCCATCTTTTGGCAATTGTGAATAATGCCTCTGAATATCTGTATGCAAATGTCTATTCATGCCCCTGTTTTCAGTTCTTCTGGATATATTCTGATTAACGGGATTGCAAGATCTATGACAGTTCTATATTTAGCTTCCTAAGGAACCACCAAACTGTCTTCCACAGAAGCAGCACCATTCTACATTCCCACCGACAGCCTCAACCCTTTTTTGAGAGCAAAACATCTGAAGGACATGACTCACTCCACCTGGAACCTGGGCCAACTGCAGGAGTAAGTTTCGGCTGAGACCTTTGATAGGCCACTGTTTCTAGGAAGACTTCCAGGGCCACCCAAACCCATGTGGATGGCCTCCACCCTTTCTCCAAACTCTTCACTGAATTTGCCTAAGTGTGAAGAGCCTGGTGATTATGGGATCTCTTGAAGGTGGGTCCTGTGAGCTGTTGCTTTGTTTCCTCGCCAGGACTCTAGCAGAGAACATATATTATTTGATAAATATTTACAAAATGTATGAAAAAAAAATGAATTAATAAATAATATGAATAGATAAGTTTATAAGTAAATCAGACCCCGGAGCACATCCCTAAAGATTCTCTGAGGTTGTGAATAACAAACCATTTTCCCTCAATGTTTAGGTAATTTTTAGAATTTGTAAAGCACTTTCCTGTGTATCACCTCCTCCCTTTTGCTTTTTAAAGATCTATTGAGGGAAGCGGCTGTGGCTCAATCAGTAGGGCTCCCGTTTACCATATGGGAGGCCCCGGTTCGGTTCCCGGGGCCTCCTGGTGAAGGCAAGCCCGCCCGCACAGCGTGGTTAGCTGACCCAGTGAGCACAAGCAGCAAGGGGGGATAAATGAATAAATAAATAAGATCTTAAAACAAAAACAAAAACAAAAAAACATCTATTGAATGTCAGTGGATAAGAAGGCATTATTCACCCCATTTTTGCATTGAATAAACATGGGTTCAAGGAAGTTAAAGGTCTAACTGCTGATTAAAAATTTTTTTTTAATTTTAATGAGCAAAGGACTTGAAAAGACATTTCTCCAAAGAAGATATACAAATGGCCAATAAACACATGAAAAGATGCTCAACATCTTTATTCATTAGGGAAATGCAAATCAAAACCACACCAAGATAACACTTCACACTCACTAGGATGGCTATTACTTTTTTTTTTAATGGAAAATAACAAGGGTTGGCAAGGATGTGGAGAAATGCATTGCTGGTAGGAATGTAAAATGGTGCAGCCACTGAGGAAAACAGTTTGGCAGTTCTTCAAAAAAGTTAAACGTAGAATTACCTGACTCAGCAATTCCCCTCCTAGGTATATACCCAAAAGAACTGAAAGCAGGGGCTCCTGCAGATATTTGTACATGAATGTTCACAGCAGCATTATTCACAATAGTCAAAAGGTGGAAACAATTCAAATATCTATCAACAGATGAATAATGAACAAATTGTTGTATATACATGCAATAGAATTTTATTCAGCCATAAAAACGAATGAAGTTCTGATACATGCTACCTCATGGATGAACCTTGAAAGGATTGCTTTGAATGAAATAAGCCAGATGCAAAAAGACAGATGTTATATGATTCCACTTATAGAAAATATCTAAAAACGCAAATTAATTGAGACAAGAAGTTGATTAGCATTACCAGGGGCAAGCACAGGGAGGGGGAATGGGAGTTATGGCTTAATAGGTATAGAATTTCTGTTTGGGGTGATGAAAAACTTTTGGTAATGGATGGTGGTGAGGGTAACACAACATTGTGAATGTAATTAATATCACTGAAGTGTATGCTTAAAAATGGGTAAAAATGGCAAGGAGGAACCTTCAGTGCATAGTGCTAAATGAAAGAAGCCAGTCTGTAAAGGCTACATACTGTATGAATCCAACTCTAAGATATTGTGGAAAAGGCAAAACTATATACAAAGAGCAGAGATTGACATGGGTTTGGGGGATGGAGGGGAAATGGAGAAGGAAAGAATGCGTGGAACCCAGGGCGCTTGAAGGGCAGTGAAATGTTCTGCATGATACTGTAACGGAGGATACATGGCATTACGCATTTGCCAGAATGCATAGAACTGTACAACACAGAGTGGACCCTGATATGAACAGCAGATTTTAGTTATTAATAATGTGCAAAATTGGTTCATCATTTGTAACAAATGTACCACATTAATGCAAGATAGTAATAAAAAAGGGAAACTGTGGGGCAGCTATATGGAACTCTGTACTTTTTATGCAATTTTTTAGTGAACCTAAACCTGCTCTAAAAATAAAACTTATTTTCAAAAATGGCTAAGATGGGGAAAATGATTATCTCTGCATTCAAAAAGGTGGGTATGACAGGTTCAAAAGAAATGAGAATAAAACTGTATGAAAATGGGGGAAAAAACATGTCCAAAATTTTACCAAATTTCCGGAGGCCTTTAAACATGGGCCCCTGGCCTGGCTGACTCCCTGCTAGCGCTCACTCCAGGGAGCTTTAAAGGAGTTAAAAAAAAAAAAAAAAAAAAAAGAAATAAATAAAGGAGTTCAGCTGGGTCTTCCTTGACATGAGGGGACACAATCTGCAAAGTACAATAGGTGCTTTATAATGAAAATCCTAATGGTCTAGGTTGCATCATGTCCCAGGAAACCAAAGAATTCCATATTTTAAAATCGTGGGGGCAGATGTGGTTCAAATGGTTGGGCGTCCATCTCCCATGTAGAGGGTCCTGGGTTCGATCCCCGGGGCCTCCCGGTAAAAAACAAACAAACAAACAAACAAACAAATAAATAAATAAATAAATAAATAAAATAAAATAAAATCATGGTGTGACCCATGGCCCTCGCTCCCAGCTCCAGCCCCTTGGCATGATGACTGACACAGGACCAGGATGCTGGGCTGAGCGGAGAGCCTCCTCTCCCTTCCCTCTCACAAGGTTTCCGTGAAGGGCTGGGAGCCCTGCCCTGAGCAAGGACCCCGGAGAGTCTCTCTTCATGCAGGCGTGTGAGGGCTAGAACCATGCCAGTTCACACCAAGAAACTTTCACAGCAATTTGACAGAGTAATTTTTTATCTATTGAATCTATAATGGCAACAACATAAAAGGGCTTGTAATTTATATATCTTCTTTTTTCTTTTTGTTTTTCTAGTAATTCATTTTTATTGTGTTTTGCAACCGTATCAGATTGGGAATGGAAAACAAGACAAAACAAAGCTGGTCCTTCACCACAGGTAGTTTGAGCAGCTCATCTAGAAGACCTGGCTGGTCTCCAGGTGCCACAGCTGTGTGCTAAAAAGCTGGTCTAAGGCGAGTTACCTAACCTGTGTGACTCTTCAGTTTCCTTATAAGTAAAATGAGGTTAATAATAGTACCTACCTCACAGGGATGTTGTGAGAATTAGGTGAGATAACATGTAAAGCACCTACAGACGTCATAGGTAATAGTTCCCCCCACCCCTTCCCGTTTCTTTCCAACCCTTCTGCTGATTCTGTGGTGACATATTCTGTGACGAGGAGAAACCCAGTGGAAGACAGAGAGATGGAGGAATAATGACTGGCAGTAGGCTGAGTCATGGCTCCAAAGAGTTGGAGAACAGCCGGAGAGCTGAAGAATCCCTTCTATGAGAGTAAGCGCTATACAGACTGAGCTCAGCCTCCCATGGTGACTGTTTTAGGAAGAGGACTCAACTGTCTTCTTTGGCCCCTGAGCCCTTTGAGAGGAGAGGTCCCACATCCCTAGTTAGCTCCTTCGGGAGTCCTCTGCCTGCCACTCGGCATTCTGGAGTCCCTTGTGGAAGGCCCGCATGCTGCTCGTTTGCTGGCAGGTCACTGGGTGCAGGCGAGGGAGCCACAGCTGCTCTGGTAGAGTGGCTCTATGGTATGAATCCAGCAGAGGTACAACAAGGGGGCTGGACTACAGGGGGCTGGAGAGGCAGCAACAGAGCTGCTTTCCCAGGTCTGGGAAGATGCTCTGCTGGAATTTGGCACTGTGGGTTTGAGCTGGGGCAAGGGTCATGGATTTGGAGGGCCTTGAGCAATATTTTCTAGAGCTGGGAGATAATTGGGGGGCTGAGAGCAAAAAATCAGGGAGCTAAGAGATTATATAGATGGTAGACAATATGACCAGGTGATTTAAACCCTGACACTCCCTGGGGTGGTGGGAACCTCTTCACTCAGGGTTGGTTAGGAGACCCCTGGCCCCAGACTACCCACAACCTGCTCTCGGTGCCAACTGTGAAGAACAAATGAGAGAAACTCACTTCCAAAGACCTGTTGAGGAAACCCACCATCACCTGGATATGTTTAGGTCTTTGGAAAAGAGCAGGTCAAGATGAAATCCAAGTAATCCCATCCCAGGACATTCAGAGTCAGGTGAGGGGGCTGCAAGGTCTTGGTACAGGTATCCCAGGCATAATGCAGGCTGGCAAGTATATTAGTCTCCTATTGCTGCTATAACAAATTGCCACAAATGTAGTGGTTTAAAACAACACAGATTTATTTTCGTAGGGTTCTGGAGGTCAGAAGTACAAAATGAGTCTTAAAGGGCTAAAAATCAGTATCAGCAGTGTTGGTTCCTTCTGGAGGCTCCAGGGAAGAATCTGTTTCTTGCCTCTTCCAGTTTCTAAGGCCTCCAGCATTCCTTGGCTCCTGGCCACATGACTCCAATTTCTTCTTCTGCCATCTCCTTCTCTCTGACTTTCCTCCTATGTACCTCTTATAGCCACCCTTGTGATTACATTGGGCACAACTGGGTAATTCCAGGATAATCTCCCCATCTCAAAATCCTTAATGTAATCATATCTGCAAAGTCTCTTTTGCCATGAGGTAACATAATCACAGGTTCTGGGAACTGAGATGGACAGATCTTTGGGGGGCCTTAGCATGGCAGACTAAGGCAGCAGTTCTCAACCTCGGCACATGGGACCTCCTACTCATACAGTCGGTGCCCCTGGCATTCTGCCTCTGAAGTAGCCTCCGCAGGTGGTCTTAGAGCTGAACCCTTGTGTGCTGACCACCCCATCCCGAGAAGCTGGGAAGGGGTGGGACAGGGAACAGAGCTGGCACTTCCTAATCCAGTTGGGAAAAAAAAAGGTGACATAGGTGCAGATTCAGCAGGGCAGGAAATTGAAGTATGTCCCATTTGATATCCTTGTCTGTTCTGGTGAGGGAGACAGCAAGATAGTTTGGTGAGCTTAAATAAGGAAATTGAGAACCAAGAGCTGGAGGAGAGGTATGGGAATGGGAGAGGGAGATGATTCACAGCAAAGGACTACCTGTGTCCACTGAGCCCCTGCTGAGATGGGATACCATGGGCTGGTGAAGTCACCAATGAACACAGCCATGACCCAAGCACCTTGTAAAGGGCTGGGCACGTAGTAGGTAGTTAATACATAATTGGTGACTGAGTGCCTGGTCATCATTGTTGACAGACAGAGAAGAGACCAGGTGGAAAACACATCTTACATGAACTTGTTCAATTAATCCCTTGGTGGAGGAGGAAATGTCTTCTCCAGACTGAGTCACATCTATACCAGGCCTCCTGACGCTACCTAGGCTCTCCACTCTGATGTGCCTGAAATAAATCTGGGGTTGCAGATGCCCTGGGGGCTGGATGCCCAGCATTTCATTTCCTTTGTGATATAGGTTCTGCTTCCTGCTTCTCCACCAAACTTGCCTGCACTGACACCTTTGGTCCTCCCCTCCACCTCTTCCCCAAACCTACCTTTCCCCCATCTCCTTCCAGAGAGAAGTGCCAGGTTCACTCTCACCTCCTCATCTGGTCAACTGCAGAACTGAAGACCAAGAGGGGCAGAGCTTCCCCAGGGGTGCCCAGGTTACAAAGAGGGTTGAGCCTAGCTCCAGTGCAGCCACCTCATCAGGATACCACACCACCGTGGGGTCTCGCAAGCTTGGATTCTATTGCCAACTCCCTTCTGTCTCTCCCTAGACCTCAGTTTCCTTCTAGGAAATGCCCTCTGAGGATGGCATTTGGTCCTCCAGCCTCTGGTGACTTGGATATAACTTCCTGGCCCTCCCTAGGCAAGGGAGCCCCCCTGGAGGCATCTCATCCTCTGGGAGTTGGCTAAGAATCCCTGGCCCAAGGCAGCAAGTACCTGGCACCAGTGTTGTCATGGAAAGGGAACACAGCTTGCTCCCCAAGGGCCTGAATCACCTGCCAGCACAGCTGCCCTCTCCCCACCCCTAAGAGCTCTGTCCAACCTGTCCTACAGGTGTGTCTGGCTCAGGGCCAGAGGGGCCCAGCACCCAACTCATTTACGGGAATGGAGGATGTAAACAGAGGACAAGGGGCGGGCAGAGGACAAAGGCGACCTAGCTCTTTTGTTTGCACCTCACTCAGCCCAAAGGCTGCTCACATCACACCCCAGGGGGGCTGGCACCCTGGAACCTGGGGACCTACCCAGCAAAGGGCAGCATACAGTGCCATGAGTTGTCCCCGTGTGCTCTCCAGATTCTGCCCCCTGCCCACTTCCTGCTGCCCATTGGCAGGGCTGCCTTGGCCCACGGTCCCTCCTCACAGCCCCCTCTGGGCCTCAGGCAAGGTTCTACCTGCCCAGCCTAAGGTCAGGACACAATTGGAGAGAGCAGGTGCTGAGTCATTGGCCAGCGTTTGCCACGTGGCCTGCTTGGAGGGAGGGGAGGGACTTTAGGTTTCGGTTTTCCTACTTCACAGAATTGAGAGGAGGTAGAGGACAGAAGGCCAAGGGCATCTGAAGAAGCCTCAGCAAGAATCAGTTAGGAACCCCGGTAGAATGAGCATGATTGTACCTAGCTCTCAGAGCTCATCTATTTAAGGTGCTTGCCATGGATCCTTGGCCCATAGGAAACTCTTAAAAAAATTCCACACTTTTGATTGTGGCTGAAAGGAACACTCTAGGGATGTAAATGTCAATGAAAGAAAGCTAGAGAATAATCTAGGGAATGAAAAACATAGTGAATCCAGAGTTGGATGAAAATTGTGGTTAATGATACAAATACAAGAATGTTCTTCTATGATCTAGAACAAATATACACCACTATTACAGGGTGGTAAGAATATGGAGATACATGGGGAAAATACAATTGATGTAACCTATAGACTACAGTTAATAGCAATATTGTAATATTCTTGCATCAGTGTCAAAGAAGTACTGTGTTAATAATAGGGGCGTATGGAAAAAATATACCAAATGTACGCTATGGACCATAGTTAGTGGTAATAGTCTGATGATACCTCATAATCTGTAAAAAATGTTCCACAACAATGTAATGGGTGGGAGGAAGAGTGTTGTATGGGAAATCTGCACTTTTGCATGATTGTTTTGTAAGTTCACAACTTCTTTAATGTATATGTATATATAATTCCACTTTCAACAAATACTTATTGACTATCTACCATATTCCAGGCACTGTTCTAGGTGCTGGGGATATCAGTGAACAAAACAAAGACCCCTGTCTGCCCACATTAGCCTCCATTCAATGGGGGTGGTAGATATTCAACTAGATAAGTACATAAATAGATTGCATAGTAGATAATAACAGGTGCTGAGGAGAAAGATAAAGCATCGGAAGGGGGGAGGGAGGGCTTTGCCAGGGAGGCTGCTGTGAGGGGAGGATATTTGAGCAAAGGCCTGAAGACAGTGAGGGAGCAATCCCTGAGAATCCCTAGGGGAAGAGATTTCCAGGAGGAGCACACAGCCAGTGCAAGGGCCTCAAGGTGGGAGTGTGGGTGGCATGGCGGGGAGAAACCACAGGAGTAAGGAAGAGGGAGAGGGAGGAGGTGGGGTCACACACACACAGCACGGGAATTTCTGAGCTTCTCTCCAGACACAGGAGCAGTGGGTGGTTACTAAACGCCGGGCAAATGGATAGCTGCTGTCCCTGGGTCAACAATTTGGGGCTTGTTGCAAAAGCTCTTCAGGGCACTGTCTGCAGATCACATTCCAGGTCTTCTCCCACTCTGCCCTTGGCTGAGAAGGTGGCAGGGACAGGTTCCTTGAATGAAGTCACCTCCTCCTCCAGCCACCAGAGGTCAAAGCATCCCTCTCCTGTTGAATCAGTGTCACTCACCCTGTACACCTGCCACACGGCAGTGGTGACATTTCCCTAAAGCCACTTTAGGCTTTTTGGCGAGCCTCAGGCCAGTGCCTGGAAGACATCCCAGCAAGCGGCTCTCACAGTCTCATCCCTATGCTGTTGGCTAGGAATGTCATAACGGAGACATCTGCCAGGGAATTCAGGGAGCACAGAGAAGGTCTCACCCAGTTGGGGGCAGAGGGAGAGGATGTCAGTGAAGTTTCCTAGAAGAGAAGCACCGGATGTTGTTTCACCCTCTGCTCAATAATATCACCAGCAGCAGCTTGAGGTGGGTGCCATGTGCTGCCCTGCATGCTTTACATGCATTATATCATTTAATCTTCTCACTAATCCCACGGAGGAGGGACTTTGGACATCCCAGGTTACAGTTCACAGCTGAGGCTCCGTGAGGTTCAGCCACTTACTCAAGGTTACACAGCTCATACATGGCAATGTCAGGATGGGATCCGAGGTCTACCGATCTCCACTATCCTCACTCGGTCACACTCCAAGCTGTCTTTCTGAAATCAGGGTTTCCCATGGTGTAGCAAAGGTACCACGGGTGATACACAATGGTTCACAAGATCACCTAAGAGAGCACATTTTTAAAAAAAATTTAATAGACATGAATTCCTTTTAGTGTATGATAGGAAAATGATAACTACACATCAAAACTTTTTCTTCATTTTAAAAACAATTATTGGGAAGCAGCTGTGGCTCAATCAGTGGGGCTCCCGTTTACCATATGGGAGGCCCCGGGTTCAGTTCCCGGGGCCTCCTGGTGAAGGCAAGCCTGCCCACGCGGCGTGGTTAGCTGACCCAGCGAGCACAAGCAGCAAGGGGGGGATAAATGAATAAATAAATAAATAAATCTTTAAAAAAAAACAAAAACAAAAACAATTATTGAATTATATCTTTCATACATGAACACACATAACAATAAGTGTATAGTAAAAGTTGTGAACTTACAAAACAAACATGCATAACACCATACAGGGCTCCCTTACGTAATCCCACCACAAATACCTTGCATTGTTGTGAAACATTTGTAACAAATTATGAATGAGCATCATCAAAGTATCCAGGGGCGGATGTGGCTCGGGTGGTTGGGCATCCATCTGCCGTATGGAGGGACCTGGGTTCGATCTCCGGGACCTCCCGGTAAAAAAAATATATATATATATATGTATATATATATATGTATATATATATATGGAAGGCGCATGGGCTGCCAGGCTCTGTGTACTGGTGAGCCGCCAGGCCCCGGGAGCCATGTAGCAGGATGATGACGTAACAGGAGAGAGACGCAGGGGAAAGACAAGACGAGATGCTCCGAAAGCCAGGAACCAAGGTGGCGCAGGTGACGGAGCACCTCTCTCCTACATCGTAGGACTCCAGGATCAAATCCTGCTGAGGACTGGAGGAGGAGGATGAGAGGAGATGGCAGGAGACGGATACAGAGAGTTGCCCAGTGAATGGACACAGAAGCAGCAAATGGGGAAGGGGGGGGTTTAAAATGGATAAAGTAAATAAATAAATCTTTAAAAAAAAAAAAAAGTATTACTACCAACTACAGTCTGTATCTTACATTTGGTGTATTTCCCCCTAAATCACCCTATTAATTTTTTGTTCATAAACTATATAATTTGACTAAAGTGTACAATCAATGGTATTTGGTATAATCACTGAGTTGCACATTCATCACTTCAACCAATATTAGAGCATTTTCATTACTCCAAAATAACAAAAACAGCAAAAAACAAGCCATATTATACCCAGATGTTAGTACTACTAATTGCATATCCTATCATGTGCTTTCATCATTTCTATTCATTTCCAAACAACTTTTTACCAATTCTGCACAGATTAAACTGCAGCTTTTCATTCTCTAAACACATTCTTTTCTCTGGTGACTTATGTTCTAGCTTTTAACTCCATGAGTTTGCTTGTTATATTTAGTTCATAATAGTGAAATTATACAATATTTGTCCTTTTGTGTCTGGCTTGCTTCACTCACATAATGGCCTCTAGGTTCACCTATGTTGTCACATGCTTCACGACTTCATTTCTTCTTACAACCAAATAATATTCTATCATGTGTATATACCAAAATTTATCTATTCGTCAGTTAATGGACACCTGGGTTGTTTCCATCTTTTAGCAATTGTGAATAATGTTGCTATGAACATTGGTGTGCAGATATCTGTTCGTGTCACTACTCTCAGTTCTTCTGGGTATATACTTAGTAAAAGTATTGCCGAGTCACATGGTAGATCTATATCTAACTTCCTTAGGAACCACCAAACAGATTTCCACAGTGGCTGTACCATTCTACATTCGTACCAGCAGTGAATAAACGTTCCTATCTCTCCACATCTTCTCCAACACTTGTGGTTTTCTGTTTTGTTCATAGTGGCCAATTTAGCTTTGATTTGCATTTCCCTAATAGCCAGTGATGTTGAGCATTTTTTCATGTGTTTTTTCACCATTTGTATTTCTTCTTTAGAAAAAGTCTATTCAGGTTTCTTGTCCATTTTTTTTTTTTTTTAAGATTTTATTTATTTATTCATCCATCCCCCCCTTGCTGCTTGTGCTCGCTGGGTCAGCTAACTACACCGTGCAGGCGGGCCTGCCCTCACCAGGAGGCCCTGGGAACCGAACCCGGGGCCTCCCATATGGTAAACGGGAGCCCTACTGATCGAGCCACAGCCGCTTCCCTCTTGTCCATTTTTTAATCCAGTCATTTGTCTTTATTGTTGAGTTGTAGGATCTCTTTCTATATCATGGATATTAGACCTTTGTCCCATGTGTCACTTCCAAATATTTTCTCCCATCGAGTAGGATGTCTTTTTACCCTCTTCACAAAGTCACATGTCAAAACTTTGATGAGACAGAGAGATGTAATGTTTCCTTCTGAGTGAACCTCTTTTAAGTAAAAAGGTGAGTTTATTTAAGGGGGAAATATTAAAATAAATTATAGTTTAGGAAGTCTGCAAATGTGGCAATGGTACATGGTGACTAAAGGCGGGAAATTTGACAGGTTGGGAGAGCAGAGGCTCACCCACTCATCCCTGTCTTCTGAGGACTAGCCTAGGATGAGATGCAGATCTAAGAAATACAGGAAACACACTGGGAACAGAAGGAAGAGGAAGCAGTGAAGGAGGTGGAAGAGGAGTCAGTGTGTTACTTGGCTATTCAGCCTTTGTACTCCCAGAGCCCTTGGCTTTGGGCTGGCTGTCCACAGGGTGAATGCCTGTTGGGCAGCTGATAGACAGCTCCATCTATGAGCTACACCTCCAGAAAGGGCCCTGGCTCCACCCGAGCCTTCTGGTACCATTTCCTCTCACCTGTCTGACTGCACAGTGCCAAAGCAAAGGCACCCAAGGGGCTTCGTACTGCTTTGAAGCAGATATGTTTCAGAAACCAAGTGAAAACCAATGACTGGCTGTCCCATATTGCAAGGTTCCGAGTTAATGGAGATAATGCTTAGGGCAGGATCTGAGTAGAAAAAAGAATGAGACTGGGAAATCCCTAGAAATTGAGGCTTATGGGGTTGGAACAAATGAAGGCATTATCAGAATGGAGAGGCAGGCAGATTCTCCCCTGAGGACTGAGGACCTGGGAGAAAATCCAGGCTCAAGGTTACAGATTCCTGGCACCACAGTTTCTAGGACCACATGAAATAGAAATTTCAGGATATGAGTTTTTTTTTCCAGGGATTGCATTAATTATCTGGTATTTTTCTAATAAAATGTAATGTTTCTGCTCTGGGGTGCTTTGTGCTGAGTGCTCATGTAATACTTTTAGCCTACAGAACATGCTATTGCTTCATCTGTGTCTTGGATACCTCTGTGCAGCCAGGTCCGCAAACTGATCAATTATAGTTTTGAACTCAGATTAGCTCTAACCAGGAGCCAGGCCCCACCCAGCTGTGCAGTTTATAAAATATTATCCATTAATCCCACAGACTATAAACTCTTGAGAGAAGAGATCAACTCTGTTCTATTCTCCCATTGCAACTTCAATGTCGAGCACAGTGCTCAGTAGATAATAATAGTTCACTAAATACTTGTGGAATAAATCAATGTACATCTTTTATCAGCTCTGATGTCTTTTATTAAATTTTTATTTCTATTCCAAAGTGTTTTTTAAAGTGCATATATATATGCACACATACATATACATATATGCTTATAAAGCTGAAATATATACATGTATGTGTATGTGTTTAGATGAGTATATAGAACATAATATATGTATTTGTTTTATTTTTTTAACAAATAAATTTTATTGATATATATTAATAAAGCATACAATTCACCCAAAGTATACAATCAATGGTATTTGGTATAATCACATAGTTGTTCATCACTTCAATCATTATTAGAGCATTTTCATTATTTCAATAATAATAATAATAAACAAAAATGTTTTTGTTTTATTTTTTTAACCCAGAATCTTGTGATATTTCTTGAGAAAAATGTTTATCCACAATTTGTATTTGCATTGCTAGAGGGCCATTTACTAATTCCTACAGTCAATATATCTACTTCTGGACACCGAATGGTTACACAAAGTCCTTAAATTTTAGTCTTGAGAAGTGGTTCCTTTTTAAAATTCACCACAATCATGAGAAATCTCCTTCTTTTGAAAAGTGACACAATTCAGATGTGAATGGTATTATCATGGAAATAAAAAGGTCCAGCCAAATCCTTTTTTATGCAACATTCCCTTTGGCGAAACATCTCTTAATGAGAAGAATTCATTTTTTTCCCCAGTCAGGAAATTGCTGCTCCAAACTGCTAATACCAGTTCAATATTTTACTTATATCTTACATCTTAGTTTAGTTGCAAATAATACACTTCTTAAACAATCTGGATGAATGAAAAGCCTCCCACACTCATGCAAAATGTAAAACGTGATTTTCCACCGGAAAACCTTCCATATCATACGTTTACTTTATGTACATAATGGACGAATTTTTACTGATATCTATACACATGAGCAGTAATGCAGATAATAAGGCAGTACCCAAGCACGTGGGCCAGCACATTTTCCAGCCGGGTCCAGAGGCCCCCTCCACCCCTGCCTTGTGGGCGTGCGCCGGGGCCCGGTCTACAAGGCCCTGGAGCCCCGGGCGCTGGGCCTCCAGGGCTCCGGGACCGGCTGGTTAACCATTCCTGGGGCTCGGCTCTGAGGATGAGGTAATCCGATCTCCCGGGAGCGTGGAGCACCCGCCGGCAAACCAGCCGGGCCTGCACGGCAGGGCTGACGTCACCCCGACCCCCGGCGCGCGGCTGTGACTTGATCCGGAGCACGGGTCGGGGGGGGGGGGCTCTTGAGCTAAGGTCACATTCCTGATTGAAGTCACTCCCTGGGCTGCCTTTGTGGAAACCCCCGGCCTGCCCCAAGGCCCTGGTGCAGCAGGAAGAACTGCAGTCCGGAAGGAGAGAGATCTGGAAGAGCCCACCTGCGCATGTTGAGGGCGCAAACTTGTTGCCGGGGTAGGGTGGGAGGCGGGGGCGGAGGGTGCTGTGTGTCAGGGGAAGCGTATATTGTAAGAACGCAGGAAATGCCGTGGAGAAAGCCCTGAATTAGGCGTCTGCAGACTCTTGTCCCTGACCCTCGCACAGCACACTCCACACCCTGCTGGATAAACTCACCCCGCCCCCATTCCCCAGAAAAGCACAGACCACAAATTCTCCCCGCCCCCCACCTTTTAACAGCTAACATTTATTAAATATAAAGCATTCCGGGTGCTCTACATAGATGATTTTATTTAATCTTCAGAACAATCCCAGGAGACAGATATAATTATTAGCTACATTTTGGAGATGGGAGAGTTGAGGCACGGAGCAGGGAGTAGCTAAGTACCTACCCCAAGATGGTCAGCAGGTAACAGCTGACTGAGGACTTCAATCAGGCAGGCTGGTACCAGCACTCCAGTGCCGCCTTTCCTGCAGCCCCCAGCTGGGCTCCTCTCCATCCTGTCTCCAACCCGGCATCCCAAGCCTCCCTCTTCCTCTGCCAGGCCTCAGCTTTTCATATCCAATTCCTTGCAAACCACAGTCCCTGTCAGTTCAAAGGAGAAGAAAGTTCATGGCTAGCAAAGATGCCAAATTTTCACTCATTAGAGCTAAAGGTCCTCAGCCTTGTCAAAGGTCACAAGTTAGGTGTTGGGAGGTGACAACTAATGGCCTTTAATTTATGAAGTGTGAGATGATACATTCATTTATTCAATACATTATTCAGTATCTACATGATAGACACTGTGAGCAAAAGAGGCTAAATGTCATGCCATCATGGAGCTTACATTTGTGTTGGGGGGAGAAAGACAAATAAATATGTCGTGTGTCTGATGGAGAAAAATAGAGTAAGAGAAGACAGGTAGTGCTGTCATGGCTGCAATTTTAATAAGAGTGGTCAGAGGACTTCACAGAGTAGGTGATTTTTAAGCAAAGACCCAAAGGAGATAAAGGAGTAAAACATTTGGATAGGGGGAGAGGAGGAGGAAGCAGTCCAGGCAGAAAGAAATGGAAATACAAATGCCTTGAGGCAGTGGTGTGTTCCAGAATGGTGAGGAGGTCTGTATCTGGACCAGAGCAGAGAGGAGGAAGAGATGTGGTCAGAGAGATAGGGGGGAGCAGATGGTGTCAGGCCTCATACATCACAGAGATGACCCTAGCCTTTCTTGTGAATGAGCTGGAAGCTTCAGAGGGTTTTGAGGAGGACTGACATAATCTCATGGGTGGAAAAAGGGAGAGCAATTAGGGCACTTATGTATTAATCAAGATAAGAGACCAGGTTGGTAGCACTGGAGGTGGGTTGAAGTGATTGGATTCAGGATATATTTTAAATGTAAAGACAAGTGGACTTGCTGACAGAAGGGATATGGATGTGAGAGAAAGGAGACAAGGATGACTCCAAGGTTTTTCGCTTGAGCAACTGGAAGGAAGAAGTTGCCATGTACTATGGGGAGAACAGTTTAGAGGGGGATCAGAAGTTGGATGTTGAGTGTGTTGAGTGGGAGTTGTGAGTAGAGATGTTATGGAGACCAGTGGACATCTGGAGTACAGGGGTACCATCAGAGTATGGATGGTGTTTGTCATGGAGTAGGGTAAGATCATGGTGGGCGTGAGTGAAGGTAGAAGAGAGGACCAAGCACTGAGGTCTGGGACATGCCAGCATTTAGAGGTCAGGATGCTGGAGAGGCACCAGCAAAGGATTCTGAGAAGGAATGGTCCCTGAGGTGGAACAAAACCCATAAGAACCTGGTGTCCTGAAAGGCAAGTGGAGAAAGTGTTCAAGGACGAGAATGTAGTCAATGGTGTCACATCCACTGCTAGATCAAGGAAGAAATGAGGACTGAGAATTAGCTGTTGAATTTAAGGTCACTGCTAAGTTGGATAGATAGAAGCATTTGTGATTGGTGTGAGTTTAGGGGACAGCAAATAAGGACAACTCTTTGAAGTAAATGGCAGCAGGGAAATACACAGAAGCTGGAAGGGAATGTGGGTCAAGAGAGGGCTTTTTAAGATGGGAAAATTATAGCATGTTCATATGCCAATGGGAATAATCAAATAGTGAGAATTACTGGGGCATTCATTGTCTTTAGTAGGTGAGAGGGGATGGGATCTAGTGCACAAGTGGATTGGTTGGCCTCATCCAGAAGCACAGTTCACCTGAAGTAACAACAGAAGGCAGAGGGTATAGGCATGAATGTTGGTAAGTGGGTGGATGCAGTGGTGGGAGATGGTAGGAGCTCTTTTCTGATTGCTTTCATTTTCTCAGTGAGATAGGAAGCCAGATCCTCAACTGTGAATGAGGAAGGAGAAGAGGTGGTGAGGTTTGAGGAGAGGGGAGGTTTGAAATAATCTTCTAGGAGAATGAGAGAGTGAGTCACCTGGAGAAAGGTCGTGTGATTGTCAGGCCTCGCTCAGGCCCCCTGGAGATTCATAGTCATTAATTCAGACCAGAGTTTGTCAGCCTCGGCACAATTGACATTTTGAACTGGGTAATTCTTTGTTGAGAGGGGCTTTCCTGTCCACTGGGGGAGCAAAATTGCCCCTCAGTTAAGAACCGCTGATATTGACCAAGAACAGTAAGCATGGCTGTGTATGTCCTCTTGTCATGTTCATCAGCACAGATGCCAGTGTGGAGTGGGCTGAGAGCTGGATTTAATCAAAGTTGTGATTTGCCAAGTGCGTAGGACATAGTAAGAGGAAGCAAGGGATTTGAGGGTATCTGAAAGGGAGCGATTACAATGACTGACCATGGAATTTAATCTGGGTAAAGAGGGGAGAGAGAACAGCAGGGAGTGAGGGACAGAGAAACGTGGAAGGATCAGTGGACCAGAGCTCCTGGTAGGGCAGAAGGGCTGCTGATGTCAGAATTCTGCAAAGGGTGAGCCATAAAAATGGGAGGTGGTGGTCAGAGAGGGAGAGGATTGAAATTGAGAATATTGAGGTATTCAGTTATTGGTAATGACAAAGTCTAGGGGATGACCCTAGAAGTCAGTAGTTGAATTAACGTGGAGGACAAGACAAGAAGTCTTAACAAAGGGTTTTACAGTCACATTCTTGGTTTCATGTTTAACCATGTTTCCTGACAGTGCCCTGGATTTGCTGTTTGCCTGGAAGCTGTTTCTTTTTCCTTTTTAAATTTTTAACTTTTTATTTTGAAGTGATTTCAAACTTAACAGGACAGTTGCAAAAGTAATACAACACCAATACAGAGAGCTCCAGTATGCCCTCTACCACAGATAGCAGATGGTACCAACTTTTAATATTTTGCCACATTTATTATATCATTATCTTTCTGTCCATCTGTCTGTCTATCTATCTATCTATCTTCTAAACATTTGAGAATAGGTTGCATACGTTATGCTTCTTTTTTTCTTTCTTTTTTTTTTTTTTTTAAATTAATTAATTAATTAATTTTACCGGGAGGTCCTGGGGATCGAACCCAGGTCCTTCCATATGGGAGATGGATGCCCAACCATTTGAGCCACATCCATTCCCCACGTTATGCTTCTTGAACACTTAATACTTCCATGTATATATCCTAAGTATAATGATATTCATCTATGTGACCACCTTAAGTGCCGTTATCAAGTTCAAGAAATGTAACATTGATATAAAGCTTACAGTCCATATTCCAATTTTTTTCAATTGTCTCAATAATTCCTTTTGGGCATTCTCCTTCATTATTAGATCCCATCCAGGATCATGTATTGCATTTAATAATCATTGTCTCTCTCTTTAAATAAAAAAAAAATGGTAACATATATACAATATAAAATTTCCCATCTCAACCACTCCCAAGCCTACAGTTCAATGGGATTAATCACACTCCCAATGAGTGCTAGCCTCACCACCTTCCATTACCAAAATTTTTCCATAACCCCAAATAGAAACCCTGCACCCACTTTGCATTAACTTCTCATTCTCCCTGCTCCTCCCCCACCCCTGGTAATCTATTTTCTACTTTCTGTCTCCATGAATTTGCATCTTCTAGTTCTTTCATTTAAGTGGAATCATACAATATTTGTCCTTTTGTGTCTGACTTATTTCACTCAACCTGAGATCTTCAAGATTCATCCACGTAGAAGCATTGATCAGAACTTCATTCCTTTTTACAGCTGAATAATATATACCTCATTCAGTTTATCCATTCATCTGCTCATGGACATTCAGGTTGCTTCCATCTTTTGGCTCTTGTGAATAATGCTTCTATGAACAGTGTACAAATATCTGAGTCCTTGCTTTCAATTCTTTTGTGTACATACCAAGAAGTGGGATTGTGAGGTCATATGGTAATTCTATTTTCAACTTTCTGAGGAACCACAAAACTATTTCCTATAGCAGCTGCACCATTTTACATTCCTACCAACAAAGGACTAGAATACCTATTTCTCTGCATTCTTAACAGCACTTGTTTGTTTTCATTTTTTAAAATAATAGCCATTATAGTAGATGTGAGGTGGCATCTCACTGTGTTTTGTTTTTGTTTTTGTTTATAGGAGGTATCCATGATTGAACCCGGGACTTCGTACATGGGAAGCAGGAGGTCAACCACAGAGCTACCCCACTCCCCCAACTGTGGTATTGATTTGCATTTCCCTAATGAAGTTGAGCATTTTTTTATGTGCTTTTGACCATTTGTATATCTTTTACTTTTCTTTCTTTTTTTTTTTTTCCAGAAATGTCTATTCAAGTCCTTTGTCCATTTTCTAATTGGGTTACCTTTTTGTTGTTGAGTTGTAGGAGTTGTTTATATATTCTGTATATTAAACCCTTATCAGATATGTGATTTCCAAATATTTTCTCCCATTCTGTTGGTTGTCTTTTCACTTTTTTGATAATTGCCTTGGATAAACAAAAGTTTGTAATTTTGATGAACTCTAATTTATCTACTTTTTCTCTTTTTGCTCATGCTTTCCATGTAAAGTCCAAGAATCCATTGTCTAATGTAAGGTCCCGAAGATATTCTCTTATGTTTTCTTCTAAGAGTTTTATAGCTTTAGCTCTTATATTTAGCTCATTGATCCATTTTTATATATGGTGTGTAGGAATCCACTTTCATCCTTTTGCATGGGGATATCCAGTTTTCTCAGCACCATCTTTTGAAGAGACTATTCTTTCCCCATTGAGTGGACATGGCCCCCTTGCTAAAAGATCAAGTGGTCATAGATGTGTGGGTTTATGTCCGAACTCTCAGTCCAATTCCATTGTTCTATATGCCTGTCCTTATGCTAGTACCACACTGTTTTGATTACTGTAGCTTTATAATAACTTTTGAAATCAGCAAGTATGAGTACTCCAACCTTGTTCTTCCTTTTCAAGATGATTTTGGCTATTCCCCATTCCTGCTGTTTCTTTCCATGTGGAGGAAGCACCATTAGAGTAACATTTCTGGCCTTTCTTCACTGGAAAGATGCAGTGAATTTGGTGAATTTAGGAGCATGAACAGTACATGTGTAGCCCAGACCCTTCCTCCCTCTCTCTCTCAAGGGTGAGCTGCCCACAAGGAGTACACAGTCTATTCTGCTTCCACATGCTTAATTTCTGGAGTCAGGGCTCAACATGGTTGAGGGGGTGGAGAGGTGCCTGTCCAGTGCTACCTGTGACTGGATGAGTGTATCTGTCTAGGAGTGAGCTCAGTATTTCTGTCCACAGACAAATCCATATTCTCTATTATCAGATTTATCAGGAATAAATGTGTTATTTTAATCTTCATGTACCCTACACTTTCATAAAATGTGAGTTTTATTTCTCAGAATTTGGGTGGGAAACCCCAACCGTAGCACGTACAGGAAATACTTGATATTATAATTTACTGGGTTTTCCTTTTTGAAATGCAGACATGCCCAAGTTCTTCTATCTTAAAAATGCAAACCTGTCCACATCCTCATACATAGTTACATCCAACTTCTCAAAAGAGCCGTCTGTGTTCTTGAGGAGTTCAGAGAACTACCATATGCTCTGTGAGTGTCTGTCTATTTGTTCACAGCCACATGTTCCCAGAACAGTGTCTGACAACACAAAGATGCTCAATAAACCGTGGTTGAATGAATGAGCACTCACTGCCTTCACTTCCCCTCATTGTTTCCTTCTTACCTACTACAATCTCAGTCACACCAGTGATATCACAATTCACCCAAATTTCCAAAAGTAAGCAGTTTTCTGATATGTTATTAACCAACTTCCTTTGACATTTGATATTGTTAACCATTTCCACCTTGTAGTTTCTACTCCTCAGCTTTCTTTGACACCACTCTCCCTGGTTTTTGTTTTCTTTCTACCTTGTTGATCTCACTTTCTCAATCTACCTACCCATCTTCCTCCTCCATCTGGCCTCTAAATATCCAAAAGCATGACCCTTGGACTTTCTCCCCCTCTATTTTCTATACTTTTTCCCTGGATAACATCTGTGACAGTTTGAGATTGTTTTATGAATCCCAAAAAGAGAAAGATTATGTTTGTAAACGAATCTATTCCTCTGGGTGTGATATCCTTTGATTGCATTGAATTCAGCTGAGATGTCTTTGATTAGGATACCTGTTAAGATTAGGCATTTAGATTTGACCAGATCAGAGGGTCGTGACTCGGGTTGAGTCCCCACCCGCTTGCAGGGTCTGATATAAATGGACACTCACTCAAGAAGACACACAGGAAGAGAGGGATCTCTGTCATTTTTTATCCTGGAGCCCCAGGGAGAGATGAGCCATTCCTCTGAGAGTTTGCAGCTGAGAGAGACGAAGCCCTGAGAGACAAGCCCTATGCCAGCCTGCAGCTGAGATCAGGAAGAAGCTGGGCCCAAGAAGCCTCAGAGAAAGAGGAAGCCCAGAGGGAAAAGCTGAAACCCGGCAGAGATCACCCACCATCTTGCTTCAGCGCATGGTAGCTGTCTTTGTTGAGAAAGTACCTCTTATAATACCTTGAGTTGGACTCTTTAACTGTAAGCTTTTACCCCAAATAAATACTCTTTATAAAAGCCAACAGATTTCTGGTACTTTCCATCAGCACCCCTTTTGGCTAATACAACATCCGAATCCTTAGTTTTTGTTTGCTTGTTTTGTTTTGCTTTTGTTTTATTGGAGAAGTTGTAGGTTTACAGAAAAATCATGTAAAAAATACAGAGTTCCCTTACCCCCCCACCCCCCCATTAACACCTTGCGTGAGGTGCATTTGTTACAATGGGTGAAAGAATATTATTATAATTGTACTATTAACTCTAGACCATGGTCTACATTAGGGTTCCCTGTTTGTACTACACAATCCTATTGTGGTTTTTATGCAATTTTTTATTCTAGTAACATTATACAACCAAAAATTTCCCCTTTTAACCACATTCAAATTTATAATTCAGTGCTGTTAATTATGTTCACAATGTTGTGCTGCCATCACCACCATCCATTCAGACCTTTACTTTTAGCCATCATTTATATGCGTGATAACTCTAAAAATTCTATTTTTGGCCCCAACATCCCTCCTGAATATCTGCCTACTGAATATCTTGAGCCTCTCAAACCTAACAAGCCCAACAATAAGATCACTCTCTCTCCCACCAATCTACTCTTTCTCCTGAGTTTCAGGGCTTAGAGAATTGTAGCCCCATGTACCTAGTTGTTCAGGTCAGAAATCTTTGTGTGTTATCTGTACTCTGCCCCCTCTCTTCTACTCTTCCACTTCCCATGTTTCTTTTTTTTTTTTTTTTTAGGTACAGCTGCCGGGAATTGAACCCTGGACCTCGTATGTGGGAAGCCTGCACTCAACCACTGAGCCACATCAGCTACCCTGAGTTGGTTTTTCGGTTTGTTTGTTTTTTAAAGATTTATTTTATTTACTATTCCCTCCCCCACCCATTGTTTTGCACTTGCTGTCTGCTGTCTGCTCTCTGTGTCCATTCACTGTGTGCACTCTGTGCTTGTTCGTCTTCTCTTTAGGAGGCCCCAGGAACTGAACCTGGGACCTCCCATGTGGGAGAGGGGAGCTCAATCGCTTGAGACACCTCAACTCCCTGCTTTATTGTGTCTCTCAATGTCTTTCCTCTTTGTGTCTCTTTGTTGCATCATCTTGTTGCATCGGCTCACTGCCCATCGTGCCAGCTCACTGTCTTGCTCATCTTCTCCAGGAGGCACTGGGAACCGAACCCAGGACCTCCCATGTGGTAGGCAGGAACTCAATTGATTGAGCCACATCTGCTTCCCACACCGCCCACATTTCATCACTCGGGGTCCTGCTCATCAGACCTCCATGATACCTCCTGAACCCTTACCCCACCCCAGTCCTCATTCTCTGTCAGTGCTGTAGTTTAGGCCCTCATCCTCTCTTACTAGGAACTGCAACCGTTTTCTAGCTGTTTCCTAGTCTTCAGTATCATCCCATCAAATTTACCCTTCTGTACTGCCATCAGTGGGATGTTTTCAAAAAGCAATTATGCTTCTGTCACCTTCTTACAAACTCCTTAAGCCCTTCAGTGGCTGTCATTACCCTCAGGATCTAAGAAAGCATTTCAGGAGCTACAAGCCTCTCCGCCTCCTTTCACAGCATCCCTCTGCCTGGAGTGCTGTGCTTCCAGTCCTGCCCACCTTCCTACCGTCCTCTGTGTAAGTGGTACCTTTTCATGCGTCTTTATCTTTGCACATGATGTTCTTTCTGCCTGATGACCCCCACTTCTGCCCAGAACCCACCCACGCCTGGTTCCAGAGTCTGCGCTCCACTCTGTGGTTCCACTGTCACTTTATACCTGCTTGCATCGTGCTGCTCATCCCAATGTGTAGTATGCATCTGCTTAACGCCTGTGAGTTCATGACGGGAGAGTCCTTGTCTTGGTTTCCTTTGTATCATCAGTGCCTGGCACGTAGCAGGTTCTTCAGTGAATCATTTTTAATTGAGGCATAGTTTTCCACATTATAAGTAGATGAGCCATACTTTATGTAACTTCTCCCAGATACGAAACGTGTTGCTTGTTTCACTTTTTTTTTTAAGAATTAGTATTTCTTTTTCAAAATGGAAAAAACCTTTTTTATTGTTTTAAGAGCATATGGGGAAGCGGATGTGGCTCAAGCGATTGGGCTCCCATCTATCATATGGGAGGTCCTGGGTTCGTTTCCTGGGGCCTCCTGGTGAAGGAGAGCTGGCCCACGCAGAGAGCTGGCCGGTGCGGAGAGCTGGCTTGCGTGGAGAGCTGGCGCAACAAAGAGACAAAGAGGAGAGACAATGAGAGACACAACAAAACAGGGAGCTGAGATGGCTCAAGAGATTGAGCACCTCTCTCCCACATGGGAGGTCCCAGGATCAGTTCCCAGTATCTCCTAAAGAGAAGACGAGAAGAGAAGATGGGCAGATACAGAGAGCACACGGCGAATGGACAGAGAGCAGACAGTGAGCGCAAAAACAAGGGGGTGGGGAATAAATAAATAAAATAAATCTTAAAAAAAAAAAAAAGAGCATGTGGGGGGAGAGGGTATAGCACAGTGGTTGAGTAACTGCTTCACATGTACAAGGTCCCAGGTTCAATCCCTGGTACCTCTTTAAAAAAAAAAAAGAAACAAAAGAAAAAGAGCTTATGGACTGGTTGTTAAAAAAAAAAAAAGTTTCAGTCAATACAGAAAGGCCTAAAAATCATGCCTAATTCCACCATCTATAGATGGCCATTGTTATCAAGCTGCTACATATCCTTCCAGACTGTTTTTACACATACATATACCTGTAGATAGCTATACATTTTTAAAACTAAAAATGCTGTTTCATAACCAGCCTTCTTCACTTAACAGTATATCATCAACTTTCCATATCATAAATATTCATATATCATATTTAATAAGTGCACAGTGTTTCACTGAATGGATATAACAATTTATTTAACCAGTCCTCTCTCTTTAGAGATTTTGGTTGTTACCAAGATCCAAGATGCCATGAATCGCCTTGTACATACTTCTTTGTACTCTTATCTGATTATTCTTTTAAAATATATTTCTGGGAAGCGGCTGTGGCTCAATCAGTAGGGCTCCCGTTTACCATATGGGAGGCCCCGGGTTCGGTTCCCGGGGCCTCCTGGAGAAGGCAAGCCCGCCCGCACGGTGTGGTTAGCTGACCCAGCGAGCACAAGCAGCAAGGGGGGGATAAATGAATAAATAAATAAATAAATAAATCTTTTAAAAAATAAATAAATAAATAAAATAAAATATATTTCTTCAAGTTGAGTTGTTGGGTTGGGGATTTGCATATTTTTAAAGCTTTGGCCAAATTGTTCTCCAGGAGGATTATACTGATGTATTTCTACCAGTAATGTAAGACAGAGCTGTTCTCCCCACTCGCTGTCCACTATTGGGTATTACCATTGTTTCATCTTTGTCCACCTGGGGTATAGGGAGGAATGTTTTTGTTTACTCCCTTTGAGAGAATTTTAAGCAACTTTGAGGCCAGCATCTCCACAGATAATCACAAAGGAGCTGCTGAATAAGTATTTTATGAATACAGGGAGATAACGTAGCAGATGGGATAAGCACTGGACTGGGTCGGACACAGGTTTCAAGGCCTGGTTCCGTCACCTAATGTTTGTATGAGTATAGACAAGTCCCTTAATTTTATTAAATCTTCTGAGTTAGAGATCAAAATTTGTACCTCATGATTATTGTGAGATAGTGATGTTAGTGAGATATGTGTTTTAAAAAATTGCCAAGAGCATTTAAAAAGTAATATTTATATATGGTACAATATTCAAACAGTTTAGTAGGTTATATATCAAAAGTCTCCTTCTCACCCCCTTCTGACTCACATTCTCATGTCGGAAGTGCTACAGGTTACTCTTTTCTTTTGTGTCCTTCCAGAAATAACCCCCTCCCCCCCATTTCTCTATCTCTCTCACACACACATAAACAAATGACAAAAAAATTATACACATTGTTTGTTCTACATCTGCTTTTTCCACTTAATATGTTGTTTTGGAGATTGGTCCACATAAATGCCTTCTTTTTAATGCACTCTAATTTACTTAACCTCTATCTATTAGCAGACATTTGGTGATCATGCCTAAGAGCATGAGCTCTGGAATCAGACTGCCTGAGTTTGAGTGCTGGCTCCCCAATTTACTAGATTGTGAAGTCTTGAGCAATTGACCTAAGCTCTTTGTGCCTTGGTTTTCTTATCAGCAAAATGGGATGATATTTACCTACGTCAAAAGGTGGTTGGGGGGAAGCGGCTGTGGCTCAATCAGTAGGGCTCCCGTTTACCATATGGGAGGCCCCGGGAACCAAATCCGGGGCCTCCTGGTGAAAGCAAGCCTCCTGGTGAAAGCAAGCCCGCCCGCATGGCGTGGTTAGCTGACCCAGCGAGCACAAGCAGCAAGGGGGGGATAAATGAATAAATAAATAAAATCTTTAAAAAAAAAAGGTGGTTGGGGACAATCTCTTTAGCAGATTGCCTGCTACGCATCACATTTTAGTTTAATGCTTATTCAGTAATAAAATTATTTTTCTTTCTCTTAAAAAAAAAAAAAAGGTGGTTGTGAAGATTTTCCAGTTCACACACATAAAATGCTAACAGCATCTGGCTCTTAATAACCACCCAGTAAAATGACTTGTTTTTATGCGAATATTCTCACTGTCCTGATTTTGTGATAATCAGGGTAGGCTAAACATTTGCTATATTAGAAACCATGCATGTGTCCCCAGAGCTAGTTTTTCTCCCTAGGTCTGGTTTTTAGATGCTGGTGATAAACTAAGCCTGATTTATTATATGACCATCCTGTATGGGAAATGACTGTAACTCTAGGTATCTTTGGTCAACCTTAAAAGATACAGCAGGGGGTCAGATGTGGCTCAAATGGATGGGCGTACGTCTCCCATATGGAGCGACCTGGGCTCGATTTCCAGGACCTCCCAGTAAAAATTTAAAAAAAGAAAAATGTAGAGGGTGCATGGGCCCTGCGTGTGGGTGAGCCACCAGGTCCCGCCAAGCCACGCAGCAAGATGATGACGTAACAGGAGAGTGACACAAGGGAGAGCCAAAATGAAACATGCCAAAAAAACAGGAATAAGGTGGTGCAGGCAGTAGGATGCCTCTCTCCCACATCGGAGGTCCTGGGGATCGAATCCTGGTGAAGACAGGAGGAGAGAGATGAGAAGAGAGGGCAGGAAACAGACACAGAGAATTGCCCAGCGAATGGACACAAAAACAGCAAAAACGGGGGAGAGGTGTAAAAATGGATAAAAGTAAATAAATAAATCTTTTAAAAAATATATAGGATTTGGAATTTTAAGAAAAAATAAAATAAATAAAGTGACTTGTTTTTAATTAGTTTCCAGTAATTTGTGGGGTTCTGTTTTTTGTGTGTTTTGTGTTTTTTAAACTGCAATGATTATCCTTGCACCCATATAAAAGTCTGTCTGGAGAACAAATCCCCAGAAATGTACTAGTGGTGTCAAAGTGTGTGTGGTTTTTAAATTTTGAACTTCTCTAAAGAGGCTGTTCTAGTTTGCCCAACCTATGGAAAATATGAGAGAATGATTTTTATTCACAGTCTTTTTTTTTTTTTTTTAAAGATTTATTTATTTACTTTATCCATTTTCAACCCCCCCCTTCCCCATTTGCTGTTCTGTGTCCATTCACTGGGCAATTCTCTGTGTCTGTTTCCTGCCATCTCTTCCCATCCTCCTCCTCCAGTCTTCACTAGGATTCGATCCTGGAGACCTCCGATGTAGGAGAGAGGTGTTTTGCCACCTGCGCCACCTCGGTTCCTGGCTTTTGGAGCATCTCGTCTTGTCTCTCCCCTGCGTCTCTCTCCTGTTACGTCATCATCTTGCTGCATGGCTCCCGGGGCCTGGCGGCTCACCAGCACACAGAGCCTGGCAGCCCATGCACCTTCTATATATATATATATATATATA
>JAKSZT010054304.1:43902262-43953879 GCA_026826555.1 Tolypeutes matacus | reverse complement strand
GCAATTCTCTGTGTCTGTTTCCTGCCATCTCCTCCCATCCTCCTCCTCCAGTCTTCACTAGGATTCGATCCTGGAGACCTCCGATGTAGGAGAGAGGTGTTTTGCCACCTGTGCCACCTCGGTTCCTGGCTTTTGGAGCATCTCGTCTTGTCTCTCCCCTGTGTCTCTCTCCTGTTACGTCATCATCTTGCTGCATGGCTCCCGGGGCCTGGCGGCTCACCAGCACACAGAGCCTGGCAGCCCATGCACCTTCTATATATATATATATATATATTTTATATATATATATATATATATATATTTTTTTACCGGGAGGTCCTGGGGATCGAACCCGGGTCCCTCCATATGGCAGACAGACGCCCAACCATTTGAGCCACATCTGCCCCTTTATTCACATTCTTAAACTAACCCAACATGTTGTTCAACTTTTATTTTTTTAAGCAAATCAATTTTACTGATACATATTAATTGTACATATTAATACAATTCATCCAGTATATACAATCAATGGTATTTGATATAATCACATAGTTGTGCATTCATCACTTCAATGATTATTAGAGCATTTTCATTATTTTAATAATAATAATAATAAACAGACAAACAAACAAGAAAATTCCACACCCCTTAGCATTCCTTCCTCAGATCTACATAACCACTAATCTCATTTCGTCTTTATAAATGGACTTATATTTACATTTCATATAAATGGAATCATACAATATGTCGTATTCTGTATCTGGTCTCCTTCACATAGTATAATGTGGTTTCTTTTTGGTCTGGTATTAACATTTTGTAGTATTAACTTACATTTGTTCAGCTTCAATGAAAAATTGGTCTTATATATGCATCTCTACTCATATTCATATTTCACATAATATATTTAGTTCATAATAGGGCAATCATACACTATTTGTCCTTTTGTGCCTGGCTTGCTTCATTCACCATAATGTCCTCCAGTTTCATCCATGTTGTCATATGTCTCACGACCTCATTTCTTCTTACTGCTGCATTTATCCATTCATCAGTTGATGGACACCTGAGTTGTTTCCAACTTTTGGCAATTGTGAATAATACCGCTATAAACATTGGTGTGCAGATGTCTATTTGTGTCACTTCTCTCAGTTCTTCTGGGTATATACCTAGCAGTAGTATTGCCATGTCCCACAGTGAGTCAATATTCAGCTTCCTTAGGAACTGCCAAACCGTCCACAGTGACTGTACCATTCTACATTCCCACCAACAGTGAATAAGCGTTCCTATCTCTCCACATCCCCTCCAACATTTACAGTTTTCTGACTTTTTAATAGCGGCTAGTCTAATAGATGTGAAATGTTATCTCATTGTAGTTTTGATTTGGATTTCCCTAATCACTAGTGATGTTGAACATTTTTTCATGTGTTTCTTCATCATTTGTATTCTTCTTTGGACAGTTGTCTTTTCAAGTCTTTTGCCCATTTTAAAATCAGATACTTTGTCTTTTTATTGTTGAGTTGTATGATCTCCTTATATATCATGGATATTAAACCCTTATGTTAATACTTTTATTTTTAACTTTGCCAATACAATAAATGGAAAACAGTATCTCCTTGTTGTTTAAATGTACATTTTAATTTTTTTTTAGTAATTTTGAGGAGTTAGCACTGAAAATAGAGGTTCTTGGGCACCTAGGGGAGGATTCATTGATAGGCATAATTGAGTGCATATAGGCATTTAGGGCTGGGGAATAGAAGAATGATTTTTATTTTTCTTAGATATTCAAAGAGGTCTAGAAGCCAAAAGCCAAAAAAAGAAAAAAGAAAGAAAAAACAAGCAATATGCTCATCATATGGTATATGGTAACCTCAGTGTGAATAAATGAACAGAGGTTGGGCTTCCAGTCAAGGTGTAGAAAGCTGAAAATGTGTCTCTCCCACTCTAAAAATAAAAAGAAGTCAGATAAACTACAAAATCATAATTTTTCTTAATGCATCAGAGAGAGGGGGTCACAGGGCAATCATGTAGCCTAAAATCGAAGGAAAGACAGGCCCTCCCAAGGAGAGACTGGATGTGGGAACTGGCTCAGCTGAGGCAGAGCATGGGAGGAAGAGACACTGGGTGCCACCCTAGAGGATAAGAAGAATTCAGCTAGTGTTTTCAACAACGTGCTAATGCCTGAGTGTGGGCCAGCACTACAGTGCATAGTCCCTGGGAGCAGCATACCTAAGGGGTATTAGCACTGTGTCTGTGGAGGGCTCAAGATTAAGACAGGGGCAAAGCAGGTGGCCTTGGAGTCCCCCTCAGTGGTGGCCCTGCTAAGGCAGGCAGCCCCACCCAGACCCTCCCACCCCAAAAAACAAAACCTTAGCTGCTGGGGGGAGGGGCAGAAAATTCTGTTGTCCCCCCTCCCGCACTGGGGCACATGTGAAGACTCTATGCAGAAGGGGAAGTAAAAGAAAAAAAGAAACCCTCCATCTCTGGGAGGGCAGGAAACAGTCCTGGACCCAGGATCCTATTGAACAGTGGGGTGGGGAAGGACGATTTTGCCCTCCAGGGGACATTGGCAGTGTCTAGAGACAGTTTTGATGTCACAATTGGGGGAAGAGAGTGTGCTATGGGCACCTGGTGGGTAGAAGCCAGGGATGCTGCCAAACAGCCTACAATGCACAGGACAGTCCCCACCACAAAGAATTATCCATCTCAAAATGTCAATTGTACAATAACAACTAAAAGAATTGAATATGCAGGAATAATTTTAACCCAGGACATAAAGGACTTGTACATGGAAAACTATAAAACATTGCTGAGAGAAATAAAAGAAGAGCTAAATAAATGGAAGGACATTGCATGTTCATGCATTGGAAGACTAAATATTGCTAAGATGTTAATTCTATCCAAAGTCATTTTCAGATTCAACTCATTCCCAATCAAAATTCCAACAGCCTTCTTTGAAGAAATGGAAAAGCCAATCATCAAATTTATACAGAAGGTTAAGGGGCCCAAATTGCCAAATTGCCAAAACCATCTTGAAAGGAGAAGAACAAAGTTGGAAGATTCACATTTCTCAAATTTGAAACTTATTACAAAGCGACAGTAATCAAAACAGTGTGGTAGTAGTGCAAGGACAGACATATACACCACAGGAATCAAATTGAGAGTGCAGAAATAAATCCTCAAAAGTATGATCAATTGATTTTTTTACAAGGGTGCCAAGTCCACTTAATTGGGAAAGAATATTCTCTTCAGCAAATGGTGCTGGGAAAACTGGATATCCATATGCAAAGAATGAAGGTGGGTCTTACCGTATACCATTTTTAAAAAATGGACTCAAAATTGATCAGAGACAGGGAGCAGATATGGCTCAAGTGGTTAAGCACCTGCTTCCCACATGGGAGGTCCCAGGTTTGATCCCCAGTACCTCCTAAAAAAACAAAGAAACAAACAAACAAATGAAAAAAAAAAACCAACTCTGGGGAGCCAATGTGGCTCAGTGGTTGAGCACCAGCTTCCCACATACAAGGTCCCGGCCTCAATCCCCAGCCTCAGTATCTCAAAAAAAAGAAAAAGAAAAAAGGATCAATGACCTAAATATAAGAGCTAATAGCTAAAACTATAAAACTCCTAGAAGAAAACATAGGGAAGCATTTTCAGGACCTTGTGTTAGGCAGTGGTTTCTTAGGCTTTATACCAAAAGCATGAGCAACAAAAGGAAAAAATTCATAAATGGAACTTCACCAAAATTAAAAACTTTTGCACATCAAAAGACTATCAGGAAAAAAAAAAAAAAAAAAAGACTATTAGGCAGGGGATGGATGTGGCTCAAATGGTTGGGCGACTGTCTCCCATATGGAGGGACCTGGGTTCGATCCCCAGGACCTCCCGGTAAAAAAAAAAAAAAGACTATCAGGGAAAGCAGATGTGGCTCAAGCAGTTGGGCACCCACCTACCACATGGGAGGTCTCGGGTTCAGTTCCCAGTGCCTCCTAAAGAAGATGAGCAAGACAGCGAGCTGACACGACGGGCTGGCGTAGCAAGCTGATGCAACAAGAAGACACAACAAGGAAACACAATGAGAGACACAACAAGCAGGGAGCAGAGGTGGTTCAAACAATTGGCCACCTCCTTCCCACATGGGAGGTTCCGGGTTTGGTTCCCAGTGCCTCCTAAAAGAAGATGAGCACACAATGAACAGACACAGAGAGCAGACAGTGAGCACAAACCATGGGGGGTGGGGGACGGGAGAAATAAATAAATAAAATAAATCTTTTAAAAAAAGACTATCATGTGAATGGATAAACAAAATGTGGCACTTACACACAATGGAATACTACTATTAGCTGCAAGAAGAAACGAAATTGGGATGCATATGACAATGTGGATGAACCTAGCAGATATTATGTTGAGTGAAATAAGCCAGACACAAAAGGACTCACTAAAATAAACTAAATTTGTTGAGCAAACTCAAGGAGGTAAACTTTAGAATGTAGGTTACTAGGAAATAGAAGGTGGGTTGAGAATGGGAGATAACGCTTAATGTATGCAGCATTATTACTAAGGTTAATTGTAAAAGTGTGGAAATGAATAGAGTTGAAAGTAACACATTATAGTGAGTACAACTAACAAGACTGATTTATAAATGTGATTGTGGTTGAAAGGGGGAGTCTGTGGACATAAATGTCAATAGAAAGGAAACTGAATAATCTAGGGAAGGAATAACAGTGATTTCAGTGGTGGATGAAGATTGTGGTTAATAGTATAAATATAAGAATGTTCTTCTTTTACAAAGTGCTAGAATATAGTGATACATGGAAAATTACAACTAATGTAACTTATGGATTATAGTTAACAGTAATATTGTAATATTTTACAGCAATGGCAAAAAGATATTTTTATTATTATTTTTTAAAGATTTATTTATTTCTCCCCCCCTCCCCTGCCCATTGTTTTCTTGTGCTCGCTGCCTGCTGTGTCTGCTTGTCTTTTCTTTTTTTTTTTTTTTATAGTTAATGCAAACTTTATTTACAAAAGACTCTTAAATTAGTTGTATCATGCCATGCATTCATACAGAATACAGTGACCCTTCAGGGCTACAGGAAGAAGAGCTCACAAACTCAAAGGAAAACTATTAAAGAGTTTCTAATAGTTAAAAGCTAGGAAAAATTAGGACTTTACAAATGAGTAATTAAAAATAAAACAAAAAGTAAAAGGATATGGAAACTAGTCTGAGCTGAGAGGAGAGCAGCTGTTTACAAGTCTGTACACTAAACTAATACACAGACAGTCTTCTAGAGAGGCAGGCGGCAACGGGAACCAATCCTGGGACCTTCAGAGTGGAGAGAGGCACTCAATCTCTTGCACTACCTCATCTCCCTGTTCTGCTGTGTCTCTCATTGTCTCTCTTCTGTGTCTCTTTTTTGTTGTTGTTGTTGCGTAATCCTGCTGCGCCAGCTATCTGCATGGGCCAGCTCTCCATTTGGGCCAGCTTGCCTTTCACCAGGAGACCCCAAGAATCGAACCCTGGACCTCCTATATGGTAGACAGGAGCCCAATCTCTTGAGCCACATCTATGTCCTGCAAGAAGATATTTTTGCAATACTAAAAAGGGACACAATAAGTGGATATAAAGGGTTATGTGATATTTCCTTTTGAAGCAATGAAAATGTTCTAAAATTGACTGAGGTGATGACAGCACAAATCTATGATGAAAATGAGAGCCACTGAGTGTACACTTTGAATGGCTTGTACAGAGCATGGGACTATATAACACAGGGAATCCAGTGGTGGATGATGGACTGTGGTTGACAGGACAAATATGAGAACGTTTTCTCCTTTATGATAACAAATTATAATACCAATAAGGGTATTAGATATGAGAATCAATCCACCTTCTATTAAACCAGTCTGTAAAGAGATTTGCAAAAATATAAAACAATGCCATTCTTCTTACTACTTTGTTTTGGAAAATATAGTTATGCCTCATAAAATGTTATAAATAACATAAATGTTAACATGAATGATTTTGATTATTATTTCTAAATGAAGTAAGAAATAAAATATTTAAAGTGTTTAAAAAAAAAGGGTGTTAATAATTGGGTGAGTTGGGGGGGAAATATGCCAAATATAAGATAGTGGCTATAGTTAGTAGTAATATTTTGATAATGTTTTTTCATAGTTTATAACAAATATTTCACAACAATTCAAGGTGGTGGTGGTGGAGAGATGTATGGGAGCCACATATGATGATATGCATGTTTGTTTTGTAAATTCATAAATTTTATTATACTTTTATTGTTTATTTATGTTCATGTACGAATGATGTACTTCAATAAAATTTTATTTCTTAAAAAAGACTATCATGAAAGTAAAAAGACAACCTACACAATGGGAGAAGATATTTGGAAACAACATGTGTTAGAGAGGCTGTGGAGAAATAGGAACACTCTTTCATTGTTGGTGGGAATGTAAAATGGTGCAGTGGCTATGGAAAACAGTTTTGCAATTCCTCAAAAAGTTAAACGTAGAATTACCATATGATCCTGCAATGCCACTTCTAAGTACATACCAAGAACTGAAAGCAGGGATTCAAACAGATACTTGCACATTTGTTCATAGTGGCATTATTCACAATTGCAGAAAGATAGAAGTGGCCCAAGTGTTCATCAACTGATGAATGAATAAAATGAATAAATAAAAAGTGGTCTATAAATACAGTGGAATATTATTCAGCCGTGAATAGTTCTCATATATGCTACAACTTGAATGAATCTTGAAGACGTCATGTTGAGTGAAATAAGTCAAACACCAAAGGAAAAATATTGTATGATCTCACTGATGTGAAATAATTAGAATATGCAAATTCATAGGGTCAGAAAGTAGAATACAGGTTACCAGGGACCAGGGTTGGGGTAGAAAATGGGGAGTAAATGCCTAAATAGTACAGAGTTTCTGTCTGGGGTGATGAATATAGTTTTGATAATGGGTGGTAGTGATGGTAGCACAACATTGTGAATGTAACACTACTACATTGCATATTTGAAAGTGGTTAAAAAGGAAAATTTTAGGTCGTATAATTGTTACCAGAATAAATTTTTTTTTTTTTTAAAGATTTTATTTATTTATTCATTTATCCCCCCCCTTGCTGCTTGTGCTCGCTGGGTCAGGTAACCACGCCGTGCGGGCGGGCTTGCCTTCACCAGGAGGCCCCGGGAACCGAACCCGGGGCCTCCCATATGGTAAACGGGAGCCCTACTGATTGAGCCACAGCCGCTTCCCAGAATAAAATATTTTTAAAACCATAGAATGATAAAATACAAACAGTGACCCTTATGTAAACTATGGACTACAGTTAATAGTATAGTTTACAATAATATTGTTTCATAATTGTAACAGAAGTACCACACTAATGCAAAATGTTCGTAATAGGGAAAACGTAATAGGGAATACGTGTATGTATGGGGGAGAAGGATAGATGGGAACTCTGTACTTTCTGAATGACTTTTTTTTTTTTTTTTTTTTTAAGAGAAGTAAGCCTTTATTTCCTTGTTTCACAAATAAAGCCAGTTGTGTTGGCTGCTTTTTGGTGGTTAGTCAAAGAGACCAAATCCCATATCCTCATTAGACTCCTCCGACTCTTCCTTTGTTTCAACCTTGGCTGGGGCTGCAACAGCAGCAGGAGCAGCAGTGGTGGTGGCGGCCACAGGGGCAGCAGCCACAAATGCAGATGGATCAGCCAAGAAGGCCTTGACCTTTTCAGCAAGTGGGAAGGTATAATCTGTCTCCACAGACAAAGCCAGAACTCGCTTGTACCCATTGATGATAGAATGGGGTACTGATGCAACAGTTGGGTAACCAACCTGCAGACACACACTGGCAACATTGCGAACACCCTCCAGGAAGCGAGAGTGCAGAGTTTCCTCTGTGATGTCAAGTACTTCAGGGTTGTAGATGCTGCCGTTGTCAAACACCTGCTGGATGATCAGCCCAAAGGAGAAGGGGGAGATGTTCAGCATGTTCAGCAGTGTGGCTTCACTGGCTCCCACTTTGTCTCCGGTCTTAATCAGCTGCACGTCACTCAGGATTTCAATGGTGCCCCTGGAAATCTTAGTGGTGATGCCTAAAGCCTGGAAGAAGGAGGTCTTCTCGGGCCCCAGACCAGTGTTCTGGGTGGGCACAGTGACTTCGCATGGGGCAATAGCACCAGCACGGGCGGCAGCTGGCACCTTGTTGGCCAGCAGCATGTCCCTGATCTCAGTGAGGTCCTCCTTGGTGAACACAAAGCCCACATTCCCCCGGATATGAGGCAAAAGTTTCTCCAGGGCCGGGTTGTTTTCCAGATGCCCTCGGATGGCCTTGCGCATCATGGTGTTCTTGCCCATCAGCACCACAGCCTTTCCACGGAGAGACATGCGGATCTGCTGCATCTGCTTGGAGCCCACATTGTCTGCTCCCACAATGAAGCATTTTGGATAATCATCCAAAAGTTGGATGATCTTAAGGAAGTAGTTGGACTTCCAGGTTGCCCTGTCTTCCCTGGGCATCACGGCGGTGCATCAGGGATTGCCACGCAAGGTTTAAAGACGATGTCATGGGAAGCGGCTGTGGCTCAATCAGTGGGGCTCCCGTTTACCATGTGGGAGGCCCTGGGTTCGGTTCCCGGGGCCTCCTGGTGAGGGCAGGCCCGCCCGCGCGGCATGGTTGGCTGACCCAGTAAGCGCAAGCAGCAGGGGGGGGATAAATGAATAAATAAATAAAATCTTTAAAAAAAAAAAAAAAAAAAAAGACGATGTCACTCTCACGAGGACGCCTGGCGAGATCTGAATGACTTTTCTATGAACCTACAACTTCTCTGATACAAAAAAAAATTGATGTCAATAGTGCTGATATGGGTCGGATGTGGCTCAACTGGTTGGGCGTCCGTCTCCCATATGGAGGGACCGGGGTTCGATCCCCGGGACCTCCCGGTAAAAAAAAAATAAATAAATAAGTCAAACAGTTTTATAAAAAAAAAAAATAAATAAAAAATAGTGCTGATGTTGAGAAACCCTGCATTACAGGTCTACAGCTGCTGAGGACAGGCAGGAAACTCTTCCCCACACAAGACCTGCCATAGATCCAAGGCCCAGGCTGGTTGCCTCAGGAAGGAAGGGCAGGATCATTGAAAGTGACCCTCCCCTGAGATGCAGGCACATGGAGCCTGCCTAGGACAGCCTAGACCGTGACAGCAGAATCCTCTGGACCCCCACCCCATCAGGGCAGCAAGCACCGAGCAACGAGTAACAAGCAGCAGCAAGCAGCAGTCTGCACGGGCGCAGGAGAGCAGGGAGAGATCCAGGATCTCTGTGGCCCTGGTGTACAGGACAGTCAAGAGCTGAGAGTGGGACGGGAACACTAAGAAAACTCTCTATCACACAGCACCTACGCCAAGCACAAGGTAATCCCGGAGGACTATGGAGCCGGTGGTACGCTGAAGGTACTCATAGCAACAACAAAACCCAAACCCAACTCAATTCTTGACCAGAATGACTACATACACGTACACTCCCACCACCACCACCACCATCACCAATAGTCTAGCAGAAGAAGAGGTGTGCGCGTTTCCAGGAATAAATAGTATTTCTCTGAGTCTCTACTGTTCTACACAAGATGCCCAACACTTAATGACAAATAATGTGATGCATGGAAAAACAAAACCCACTGTCAAAAAACAAAGTGATCAACAGAATTAGGCTCATAGATAACTCAGATATTAAAGGCTCTAGTGGAAAACATAGACAACATGCATGAACAGATGTGGCTCAAATGGTTGGGCGTCTGTCTGCCATATGGAGGGACCTGGGTTCGATCCCCGGGACCTCCCAGTAAACTGAAAAATATATATATAGAAGGCACAAGGGCTGCTAGGCTCTGTGTGGTGGTGAGCTGCCAGGCCCAGGGAGCCATACGCAAGATGATAACATAACAGGAGAGAGATGCAGGGGAGAGACAAGATGAGATACTCCAAAAGCCAGGAACCGAGGTGGTGCAGGTGGCAGAGCACCTCTTCCCTACATTGGAGGTCTCCAGGATCGAATCCTGGTGAAGCCTGGATGAGAAGAGATGGCAGGAAACAGATACAGAGAATTGCCCAGTGAATGGACACAAAACAGCAAATGGGGAAGGGGGGTGTTAAAATGGATAAAGTAAATAAATAAATCTTTATAAGAAAAAAAAAAAAGCACAGTAATAGAGATGGAGAAGGCCTTCAATGGGCTCATGAGTAGACTCAACACAGCTGAGGAAAGAATGAATCAATATGGCAAAAGGAGAGCTGACACCCCAGTATTTGCCAGGTGGCCCTCTTGCTCCTGATGTTCCAACTGCAACCTTCAGGAGCCTGAAAGTTTGATTCCGTTTTCATAGCTGCTTACCGCTGCCCTTCCTCAAAGAGAGCAAGAGACCAGCTAGGGTTATCGCTCTTTAAAAGTCATTTCAATTGATCTCGTTTTAGATTTATGCCTGTCATCTAATTGATGTTATTACTGAACTTTGGTGTTAGTATAATTTCTAGGGTAGTATTTTACAAATAAGCATTTGTTTAATATAGAAAAAAAAAAAAAAGAATGAATTAATAAAAGAACACCACGATTTTGTATGAATCTTTGGACAAAGTCTTTTAATCTCTCAGAGCCGAAAGTTTCTCCTCAAACTGAAAGGAATAATTCTTGTCTCTGAGTGGTTGAAAGGACACCTTTGGAGATATTTTAAAAGTTCTATATAGATGTAAATAACAGCCCTTAGAAGCTTTTTCTAATCCCAAAGATGCCTGCCTTGTTTTGTTATGTGTGTGTTTCAAAATGGGAAATTGCTTGACTTTTTTCAGAATGATATGTATTCCATCAATTTCTTTTTCAGAAAATATAAAGTAAAATTCACTCATGATACCACCCAGAGATAACCACTATTAACATTTTCAAAAGTGGGTTCATTCTATACAAAATGAATGCAAACCTGCTTTTCTCCCCCAGTTAATAATATATCATGAACAACTCTACATGTCAAGAAATACAGCTCCACAGCATTAGTTTAATGGGTGCCTAGTGTTTGAATAAATATTTCCACTATAGATTATTCTACCTATCCTCTTTTTATTTATTTATTTATTTTAATTTTTTATTTTTACCGGGAGGTCCCGGGGATCGAACCCAGGTCCCCCCATAAGGGAGACGGATGCCCAACCATTTGAGCCACATCTGCCCCCCCGACCCATCCTCTTTTGATTGACACTTAGGTTGCTACCATCTGTCTATAATTTTAACATTATCATGACAAACATCTTGTACATATATCTCTGTGCACTTACATATTTTCTTTGTAAAACTTCTTACACATGAAATTGCTGTATAAAAGGGTATGCATGTTTCTTAAGGCTTTTGAAACAAAGCTTCAAAGCTTTCTTCAGACAGGGTCTCCCAATTCATGCCCCAACCAGCTGGTATATGAAGAGTTTGAGTTTCTTCACATCTTCACCAGCTCTAGACATCATGGCAATCTTGTTATTCAATTTAATATGTGCAAAGTAGTATCTCCCGTGGTCTTAAGTTGCTCATATTTTAAACACTGCCAGGAAGGGAATAGATGTTGCTGTCTGCATTCTCCATAGAGGCTCTAGTTTTCCACCAGGAGCATTCCTTCTTGGTCAGGGAGCCAAGCCTCAATACAAAGACTCGAAATCCCAGCATGCCTTGCAAACACATGGGGTAAATGAGGATGGACTGAGGATGCTGGGACTTTCCCCTCAGAGTTGAGCCTGGGTCACTGAAGATGTCAGGCAGGTGTGGAGTGGGCAGGTGAGGCTGAGTCATACAGGGCACTGGGCATGGTTTCCTGGATCGGCTCCAGGCTTGACAAGCAGGTTCCAGTAACGGGGCGGCTGAGATGGGCTAATTGCTGCTGGAGCTGCTGCCCCAGCCCAGCCCTGCACGTAGCAGGAGGAGGAGGGGTGAGGGGCAGGAATGAGGGGGAAACCGTCCCAAGGGATGGCCACCATGAGGGGCTCGGCCACCTGGGCCAGCTAACAACGGAAAACTCACCCCCCTCTTTCCCACAGGATCAAGGAGTTGGCAAAGCAACTCTAGCTGAATCCGCCCCCACCCCTAGGCATGTTTGTATGTCAATGGGGCACTTCTCAAGCAACACTAAAAGTGGAATTTCAAGCACCTGTGCAGCAGTGAGATACCTGGGTTGCACAGCACCTCTCAAAGCAGAGTTAGTGGTGGGGTTGAGGAGAGAGGACCAGGAAGCCAAGATTCAAGCCTTGGTTTCCTAAATTTACTGGCTCTAAAACGAGGTGCTCATCCTCGGCTTTGCAGACTTGGGAGGTTTACATAGTGTCTTTGGAATTTCTTAGGTTTCTTCTACTCTTCCTACTCTTCACCACTGGGTCCCCTGCACATGGCAGACACTCAGTGAACACTCACTGAGAGAATGAATGAATGGCATATGTAATGTACTAACTTGTGACACTGCTGGGCACTTCATAGGTGCTCAACAAGAGGTCGACTCAGGAGTCAATAGAAAGTCTGGCCCCTGCACTGGCATGCTGTGTGACTTTGAGCAAGCCACCTTCCTTCTCTGGGCCTTAGTTTCCTCATCTATAAAATGGGGCATTTTCTTCTGGATCTAGTGTTCTGTTCTACACATCATTGTTAAATGGTTATGTCTCTACAAATTTAGGGCACTTGTTCTTCCTGAAAAGGGATGAGTTAGGGGAAGAAATAGATGAAGAGATGTTGCTTAAGATAAATGAGGTTCTGCCAACTCTCTTTCTTCCCTCAGCAGGGAGAGAGGTGCATGGATGAATCAAGGCTGTGGGCAACTTTGGGCACTTTGGGTGAATAAGCTGTGCCCAGCCCAGCAAGGTCGTACACAGATATTCACAACGGTTATTGAGTGTCCATGGTATGCCAGGCAGTGCTGGTTTTGGAGGTAAGGAAATTCAATAGTCCAGTAAGTAGCAGGGCCCTCCAGGGCCCTGGTAATAGAAAGGGCTGGTAAGGTTTCCATACATGTGTATGTGTATGTACTCCCCATACCCATCATCCATTTACTTATTAACATACTCAATAAGCCAACATTTTGCTAGGTTGAGGGGTTACAAAATGATAGGGAATAGAGTAGATGCTCCCAGGCTGGAAGCAAGAGATGGGAGGCAAGCATAGAGCTTGTCAACCAGGGTTGAAAATTCCAGTGCCTCTGGGGCCACACAGGTACTGGTGGTGGTGATGGTGGTGAACTAAGACTATATATATATATAGGGTGGCCACACTGCACGCCAGTGGAAAGCTGGCTCAGTTCTGCCAGATCTTCAGATTTTTTAGAGAAGCCACAAATCTAGATTTTTCCATGAAAATTTTCTGGATTTTAAAAAGTTGGCTATAATTTTTTTTTTTTTCAATTTTGACATTGTTTACTTCAGAATAAATGTTGAAAATGTGTTCCAGTAATTTTAATTTCCATTGTGGTCAGTAAATAAGTTTTTAAGAAACAAAATATAAATTGGCATCGAGGCAGATCAAAAGGGATTCAAATCTCAAACATCTCTTTCAGAGACCAACTGCATGATGATGAATATTAATTAACCCAAGCACACCAGAATGGCCTGTACGTGCCCATGTTGCCAATATTATACTCCTGAAATCTTTATGCTATTAAAGGGAAGGACAAACAGTACCCATTAGACTACATTTTTACTGAATACTTAATGGGACAACGTGTGAACCTGAGCATCAATCTAAATTTGCTGTAAGAGCACACTGATTTTATAACATTTCTAGTAAACTTCAAATATATTTCAAACAACCAATCATATCAAAGTTTTTATAGTTTTATTAATTCTCTGATGAAAAGGGTGCACAATCACCTATCAAATCACTGCAGAATCTTTACTCCTTCTGTTTGCCAGCACCAACGTTGTCCTTTGCAGCCCCCCTGATTTTCTTCATTCTGTTCTTGACTTCCTTTCACTGTTTCCTTGAGGTCTTTTTCTTCTCAGACAGGCCATGTCTTGCAAGTCTTTGTTTGGGTTCGTTTCTCTTTGTATAATCCAAGAAATTGTAAATCATGCCAAGGCCAGTTGTCTGGCCACCACAAAAATGGGTTCTGAATTCAAATACAAAGATGACATCTGGTGTAGTTTTGTACACGTCGGCTGGTTTTTCCCGCGTTTCTGCCTTAGGTATCATTGCCTTCCCAGGGGGAAGGACATGGACGACCATTCGTTTCAGTTGAAGCTGTGGGCTGGCCTTGAGCTTCCTGGTTCTGATAGTTTCCATGTCATTCAGGATGGCGGCTGGTCCTCAGGCAGGCAGGGAGGAAAAGCCACCTACTTGTTCTTTAATGATTGCTGCAGCCACATCTTCAGTAGAAGGCACAGTGAGGTGTTCATTGGGGCTCTACACAGGCTAGTGGGGCACCACGGGGCTTCCTGGGGTGCCATATGCAACCAGACAGGGCCCCCCACTTGGAGGACTGCGAGCCGGTAAGTGTCCCGGGCTTGGTTTAATGTTCAGCTCCCCTGTGGCACTCTTTTAATTTTTAATGATTTTTGAACAAGGGCCACGCGTTTTCATTTTGCACTGGGCCCTGTAAATTATATAGCCGGTTCTGACTGCAGGGTAGGGCTGAGCCCCTAGTAGGGGAGAGGGAAGAAGGGAGATGGGAAACTGCTTCAGGGAGGTCGGGGTCAACCCCCGAGGGAGAAGAGCCGTGAAGAGCCGTGTAAATAAAGCGATGAGGCAATGAGTCTGAGGAATTCGACCCATAGCAAGGGGTGGGGCCTGTGTGTGTGTGGTATGAGAATGTAAGAGTGTAATGTCTGCCAGTGTGTGTGTGAGGGTTTGTATTTATGTGTATGAGTGTGTGTGTGAATAAGTGGTGTATGTGTGCATGAGTTTGTGCACGGGAGGGTGTGTGTGTATGTATGTATGTGAGTGTGTGGCATATGAGAATGTGTATATGGATGTGCATGAGTGTGTGATTGTCAGTGTGTTCATGTATGTGTGTGTTTGTGTGGTGTGTGTGTGTGTGTGTGTGGAGGGGAGGTGGTGGTCAAGGCAGGGAGAGGCAGGGAAAGTCACAGGGCAGTTTAGCAAATATTTATTGAGCACCTTCTCAGTGCCAGGAGCTGCTGAGATGAGTAAGCCCCAGTCTTTGCCCAGAGGCACTTACAACCCAGTAAAGGAGAGATGTGTAAACAGATAACTGGAATAAAAGAGCAGATTGAAATAAGCCCTTTAATCAAACTACAACCTACTTCACCAAGAGGGGCCAGCTGAATTGGGTGAGGGGGTGGGGCTGCAGGGGAGAACCCGGGAACTGTCCAGTTGAGGAGGCAGCACCTGAGGCCCAGGGCCACAAACCCAGCCCCCAGCAGACACACCCAAACATGGGAGGGGTGACCTCTCTCTGACCCGCTGCTACACACCCCATTGCAGGCTACACACCCCATCCTGCAGAGGCAGATAAGAGGTGACCGTCCAGCCCCTGGCGGCCCTGGCCACACTTGAGGGGACACAAACCCTGGGCTAGAGACAGGATAAACTCCGCAGTGTCCTGTGGCTAAAAAGTCTTAAGTAAGAATCGTGTGCCTTTGGGGCAAGACCCTCCCTCCTAGCATTACCCCCCACCAGGGCTGCCTTCTGCAGGATCTGCCCCAGGTGCCCTTCTAGCAGGGACCACCCTTCCCAGAGCTGTGGCTGCCGGAGCTCCCGCCTGGAGTCCTGAGTCTGGTCCCCACTCTCACCGGGCCGGTGACCTTGGTCCAGCCACTAGCCTAGTCAGTGACATGGGGACACCCAGCCTCCTCAGAGGGCTGTGGTGCGGATCAAATGCGATAATGGGATGAGGAAAGAGACTCATAAACTGAAAACGGCGGGACAAAGGTCAGTATAGAGGCGGGCAGGACAACTGCCTCCCCAGCCCTTTGGCAGAGGACTCAGGGGCCTGGCTCCACGTTCCCAGGCCTCCTCCCCCACACAGACACTCGTGTGTATCTCACTATTACTGTCTCCTTTTTAGAGCTGGAGAAACTGAGGATCAAGGGAGTCCAGGCAGAAGTGCTCTGAGTTTCAAAGGCTCACCCCCACTTCCTGGCTCTGTGCCTTCAGGCAACACGGTAGTCTCTCCCAAGGTGGAGACAGCAGCACAGAGCATAGCACACACTGGTTGTCAAGAAATGATGGTTATTAGGCTAAATTGCAGAAGGTTCCCCAGCTGGTGAGTGACCTAGCCAGGATTGGAGCCACATCTGAGACTTCAGAAGGGAAACGTAAGGAAAACTATCTTCCAAAATGGCTCCAGAAGGTTCTAGATTCTTTCATGGTCCCACTACTTTCTCCAACCAACTTCCACACTCTCCACCATTCCTTGTCTCTCCAGAGCAACCCCCGTTTACACACACACACAGTTTTTTTTTTTGTCCCAAGATCCCTTCTTTACCCACATCTCCTTCAGCAAATAATCTGCTATTTCTAAACCAACAAAACAACATTCCAAACTTACAAAAAGGGATTTTTAATGTGCTCTATGGAATCGGAAGCGTCAAAATTGAGGAACTTTCCACCTGGAAATTATTCTTCAAAAATTACCTTACATACAGTCCCATCAATAAAATATATTCTTTATAAATCCAGGACTTATCACTGTGGAAACAGACTAATACAGTTTTGGCATCTGCTGAGGATTAAGCTAAAAAAGCCCTAACCCAGGAGATACTCCCAGAGTCGGGGCCAACCCACTGGCCTGTGGGAACCTCAGCTTGCCCATCTATAAAATGGGAGTAATAAATCTCTGTCTCCCTTCTTGGGAGAGGGTTAGACAAGGCAAGTGGTGTCTAGCACAGTGCCTGGAATAGAGTAGGCGGCCAACAAGTATCACAGTTCCTATCCCCCGTTCCTTTCACTTCAAGCACTCAACTCCAGAAGACCCTAACTGATTTCATGTCAGACAATGAAAGTTAGGGTTCATAGTAACAGATGTTCAGCTTATCAGAATGCAAATCATCTGTTCCACAAGGCTGGACATACAATTCTAGACTCCTTAAAGAACATCAGGCCCAGCCCCAGCCCCAGCCCCAGCCTTACAATTGAGCAAGCACATCCAAGGATTGACTTGGCCAAGGTCACAGAGCCAATATGCCCTCAGCTCCCTAGCTCATGTCCTTGCTTGCATGAAGTCTTGTAAGCTCTTTCAGCTGTAAACAGCCTCTCCACTTTACCTTTGCTCTCCCTCCTGGCCCAGCCAATGTGTCTGTAAACCCAACCCTCCTGCTACAGGAAATCTATACGTAGCCCTCCTATGTCTGCCTCTGTCCTCACCCTCAGCCCAGTAGAACCTCCTGCTCTGTTCCCCTTCCCAAATCCTGGGCCCTTTCCAATCCGGAGGCCCAAATTTCATTATACAAGTAGCTAACACAAAGATTAGAAAAAGTCCAGAAGGCACTTTATTGGAGGTCTCTGCCTCCACTCACAGGAAAAAAGCCAGGAGCCCACCCTGAGGGTCCCGGCATCACCCTCCCCACCAGCCGAGGGCCTAGATCAGCCAGTCTGACCACTGGCATTGGGTGGGTGAGGAGCAGGGAGGGGAATGTCTTAGAAAAAATAGATCTCTATGTACATCTGACATATTTATAGCACATAAATTAGGGAGTGCTCTGACCCCCGCCCGCGGAGTCCAAGCGCTGAGAGGAGGTGGGAGCTGGTCCAGGGGATGCTGGAGGGTCATGTCGTGTCCTCTCTTACATGATGCTCCCCTGGGGCCTCCCCTGGCCTCTTTGGCTCAGTCCAGGCTTCTGTGGGAGGAGGGTGCTGTCTGCAGCTGGCGCCTGGGATTGGGTTTGAGGAGGCACCAAATAAAAGAAGCTGCCCTTGCAGCTATACAGTAAAAGTCACTTCAAACACCAGGGCTTGTAATTCCAAGAGAAGGGCAGAGAGGAAAGGCCACGGGCCGCAAATCCTAGGACAATGGCTGACGATAAACCAAAATTTCTGCTTCTCTCCACAAAAGCACGCCGTGGAGCACTCCCAAGCTGGGGCGGCCACCTTGCCTGCCTGGCCTCCCCAGGACGGGCTGCAGGCCCTCATGAGTTTGGTCCCAGGTCCAGTGCAGACCCTCAGTTCCGACTCCCGACAACCTCTTCCTCCTTCCAGCCACTGGAGTTCTTGCCAAACTTGTAGACAAGCCGCCGGCCATCCACCCGTTCGAGAATCTCTCGTTTGTAGTAGTACCTGGGTGGGCAGAAGAGTGGTCAGAGGAGCTCCGGCAGGGAACAGCCTCCCACCTGTCCCTGACCTGCCACCATTCGGCCTTACTTTTTCCTTCTCCCCACCTGCAAGAAGTTGCCTTTGCTCCATCGTGCATTTTGGTCTCTAATTTGTCCAGGGTACATGTCTCTGCCCTATTTCTTTGCCTCTTATGGCTGTGTCCTGGGCATATCATGAAACCACACGATTTCGGGGCTGGAAGGGATAGGGTCCACATCTTTGTTGTATGTAGGAGGAAACCCAGGCCAAGACAAGCAACTTAATTGCTTCGACAGTGGGATAGCCAGGACTTGAGGGTAGGCCACAGCTAATGCTCTTTCCACTCTCTAAGTGCCTTTTTTAAGGCAAGCCTTGCAGATAATACAAAGAAATGTTATTGTCAGCTAAAGTTCATCGAGGGTTTTCCATGTGCCAGACTAATACGTATTCTTCATGTTATTGTTTAATTCCACTGCTGTTATCCTCATTCTACAGGACTCAAAACTTGTAGGATGAAGCAGGATGGGGTGTGCCTGTCCCCACTGAGTGATGGTGGTAGGCAGGGAAGAGGGCAGGTTTGGGAGAAAAGAAGGAGAACAACCAACCATTCTGCCCAGGTCCTGGGTGTGTCCGGCTGGGGCTCGAGAGTCCCGGCCAGCAGCTCACCTCATCGCACGGCTGAGCTTCTCGTAGGTCATGCTGCTGTTTTTTTTCTTTTGGCCCCATAGCTGGGCCACTGCCTCAGAACGCAGGAACTTAAAGACGCCCTCGTGCCGGTTCTCCCACTTCATGAGGCCCTCGTTGAGCTCTGGGTGGATGAGGATGTCTCGGATAAACTCCCACAGGTGGGTGCCTCTGGGGGCTACAAGGCCAAATTCCATCAGTCTGTGGGCCAGGGTGTGCAGGCTGTGTGGATCCCCTCTCAGCCAAGGCAGCCCCACCCACCCCAGCACATGCTTCTAGGCCTGCTGCCCTCCTCACCTCCCCACTCGACAGGGACTCCAGAGGACCATACAGCAAATGTCTTACTCATTCAAATATTTATCAAATGTCCCACTGCGATAGACCGAAACACACCACTGCCCAGGGATAGGGCGTGGCGCACAGTCCGGTGGGGGCCACAGTTAAAAAGCAAACACACCCGAAGGTAGTAAAAGATATGCTTGGCCAGCACAGGGAGCACAGAACTGGCCCCAGCCTGGGGCACCAGGGAACAGTTTCCTAGGGAAAAAAACCCCGAGGACAAGAAGAAAAGAGCCAGGCCTAGTGTGTGTGTGTGATGGGGAACTGCCTGTGTACTGGCAGGGACACAAGAAAGCCCACAGAGCTCCGCAGTGGCCGGGATAATCAGCAGCTGGAGCACACATGCAGTCCTGGCAGATGGGGTGGACTTGGGCAGTGGTGATGATTGCCTCAGTGGCTGAGGGGCCACCCCCTCCCCAGCCCACAGCCAGGAGGCAGTCCGGGGCCCAGGCACTCCTGGACTATCCTCTTTGCCTGGAGTCTCAGCCTGTGGGAGCTTCTGGCCCTCCCAATCCCCCACCAGCTGCCCACACACCACCAAGGTGTTCCAGCAGGCAGGACAGGGCAGACACTGGAATGTGTGGGCAGGAAAACTGGCCTCCAGGAGCCTCAGTTTCCACGATTCTCAGGGACCACCAAGCCAAGTCCTGCAATTAAGTGGTGGCTACTGCCCTCCCCCATGGAGCACAGCCGCAGTGAAGGGCAGGTGGCAGGGTGAAAGGCCAGAGCAAACAGGAGGAGAAGGCGCACTGCAGTGCCACAGTAAGCCCCTCCCTCTTGCCCCAGTCCCACCTCCAGACTCAGCACACAGGGGTGACCCCAGGAGCCCAGCTCACCGTGCTTGCTCTTCTTGCCCTCCAGACACTCGCGAGACTCCTTGCTCAGCTTTCGGGGCCGTCCCCGCTTCCGCTTCCCATGCTTAGGATCCCCCTTCTTACAGTAAGGAAAGCAATCTATGGCAAGGGGAGGTGAAAGGTTAGGAGAGGGTGAGATGTGGGGTGCTAGGGGGAGTAGTCCTCTACAAGAAAACCCTGGGGGAGTGGGGATGGGGGGCAGAGCCAGGTCCTCTGGCCATTGGAGGATAGGACCCTCTCTTGGGGCCCAGGAATCTCCCTGCACTCACCACTGGGGAAGAGTTTGCTTTCGGCAGGATCCAGGTCCACGTCGCTTCCACCAGAGTCTGAGGAGTGGGGGCTCTGGGAAGCACCAGTCCCTGGGGTGGCAGGGTCAGAGTGAGTCCCTTCACCAGCCCATGGGGCGTGGGGGGAGGAAGGCTGTGGTTCAGGTACGGGCTCTTACCTGCCATTGAGACATCAGAGCTGCCAGGGGAGGGGGCGCCTACACCATAGCCGCCTGGGTACTGTGGGCTGAGCCGGCAGTCCTCCAGCAACTCCTGAACCAAGGGGCTTCCCTGGTCTGGGAAGAGAGGAGAGCACTCAGAGAACCGGGCAGGGACAGGTAAGGCTGCCCACAAGGTGTGATGAGCTGCTCTGTTAGTATTTTTGTAGATGGCGGGGGGGTGGGGGTGGGGGGGTGGTAAGAAGTCTGGGGAGGGACACAGATGGGACAGGGCAGGCTGGGGGGAGGAGGGAGGCGATGGGTTCTTACCAAAGGGGCCTGGGTCTCCTAGGGGCTCCTGGAAGGCCATGCCGTCCTTCTCCAGGAGCTCAATGATCCAGCTAAGTTCATCAGAATTGCTGGAAGCTGGCAAGGAAGAAAGAAGGGGTCAGAGCCCAGGCTGCCTACTCAGTGCCCTCACCCGGCAGGGCTCTCTCCAGCTGTGCCCCAGGCCTGGGGCTCAGGCCCTCCCCACAGCCTCATGTAAACTCAGCTCCAATCCCCAGACCAGCCTCCTGACTGAGAGGGGACAAGGGCAGGAGCCAGCCTCCCCCTCCAGCCCTGGGCCCCTGGAGAGGCACTTGGTGCTAGTGGCCCGGACTCACTGAGGTCCTGCAGCTGGGCATGGAGCTGATCCCCCAGAGGCCCGAAGACCAGGCGCAGCTCCTCAAGCGCACAGTTGCAGAGTGTGGCCCCATCCATGTCACACCGGGAGAAATCAATGGAGCTGGCATCGTACTTGTTCTTCTCTACTTGGTAGCTGATCCAGTCCAGAACCTGGGCCTTCGACCAGAACTGGGGCTGCTCTCCGGCCCAGCTGGCCTTCTCTACAAGGGACCAGGTACAGCCACAGGGTCAGCACAGGCCGACCCACAAACCCTCACACCACGTTTCCGGTGTCCACTCAGAGCAGGAGAAAAGACTGGGATTCCGTGCCCATTCCCACCTCACCTTCTCAGAATACCTTCCCACGAACAGGGAGGGGCCTGGTCTGGTACTTCAGTCACAGCCCCCCAAACTCCCAACTCTGGAATTCGTTCAGGTGAATCTCCTCCCTGTTCAAGTCCCCATTTATCTAACAGGCTCTTCGATGGATCAGTCTCCCCTTTCCCAAAGGCATCTCCAGCCTACCCTGCCCAGACTCACCTGTGCCCTCCAGCGGCATCTGGGTGTTGCTGAGAGTCAGCACCAAGTCGTCAGCCCCAAAGGTGGCAGCAGGGGGAGCAGAGGCCAGCGTGGGGTCCTCCGAGCTGTACATAGCAGTGAAGTAGTTGCTAAAAACGTTGCTGATCTCACAGGTTGCAGCCATGAGGCTACCTGTGGGAAGAGGGCGAGGTTGGTGAGGGGGCCAGGACCCTTTCCTTACCCTACAGCTCCTCGGTTCCGGCTGAGCCTGGGGCAGCAGGAGCTGCCACCTTGGTAACACCTCAGAGCAGGAAGGTTCTGAGATCTCACAGTGAGGTGCGGGCCTAAATCCCTCCTGCTGCGGCTCCCCCCTCGGCCCACCAGGACCCCCGAGTGGGACTGGCAGAGTCCTGGACACCTGTCCATCGCAGAGAGAATCCCCCCACGCTCTGACCGTCGGGACACCCCCACCGCCCATATTCTTTTCTCAGAGATTTGAAACAGCGGAGCTGGAGTGGGCAGGTTCAGAACTGCAAACCCACTAGACCCTTCCCCAATTCCCCAAGGCCCAGGCTAGGGAGCACAGCAGGTGGGGTCCTACCGGAGTGAAGCAGGGTGCGGAGGCAGCAGGTAGGCTAAAGGGACGGCGGGCGGACGAGTATTCCAGGAGGCACAAAGTTCCGCCAGGTAGAGGTGAGGCGTCTGGCCACCTACCTCCCCCACCCAGCCCTAAATAGAGCCGTGAGGGAACTCCTCCCCGGGGCCCCAGCCCTTATAGCGCCTGCCACGGCGGTAACCTGAGCTGGTGGCTCATTGGACAGAGGGGATTTCCTGGCCTTTAGACTGGGCTCTCGGCCCCAGGTGATTTGCATATTATGTGCCACTTGGCCCGGATCCTTGCAGGCAGTGCTGGGAAATCAGGCCTGGCTGGTTTAATGATTGTCAGAGCCTGTCATCCCGCACCCACTGGGGTTGGCCACAGGGCACTGGCCTGGGCGGGTGGCAGGAAGGTCGCTGGGGTGGGCATCGGGCCGCTGTCTGGCTCAGGAAATTCCTCACAGGGGCCAGGCCAGGGCTGGCTGGGGAGGGGGAGAGATAAATAGGGGAACCTGAACCCCAGGCTGAACTGGGTCAGAAAGCTGCTAGCCCCTAAATGTCTGGATGTCTGACAACAAAGGGACCTAATAGGGAGAGAAGTTTCTGAGGTTTAGGGATTTTCCCCATTAACACACGGGATTCCAGGCGGAGAAGGGGAGGCTCTCCAGGCCTGACACTGGGCAATGCTCTTGGGCTAATGGGTGGGGGTCCAGGCCTGCTAGCCCAGGTCCAGCCCCAGGGCCCAAGGTCCCCAGTCACAGGGCCCACCTGCTGGCATCAGCTTTGTTGGCAAGGTCTTGGTATACTCATTTTCCACCCCAGACCCCATCCAAGCATCAGGGTGGCTGTGGCCACTTCTGCAGAGACCTGGTTCTATTTAAATTTCTTTCTTGAGCCCAACAGAGCCTTTTTGGCTTGGGACTGCAGGAGGTGATGGAATCCACATGGATATGTTTTATGTCCCTTTATCTGATCCCCCATCTAATCACCAGTTCGCGCTACTCAGTTTACCAGCACCTGTCTGCTGCCCCCCAGTGGCCAGAAGCCTGACTTCGTGGGTCATGTCATTCAAAGAAGAAAAGGGAACACTTAGTATTGATTTTACTTACCAGGCATCTTTAAGACCCTTTTATCGTATTCTCCCAATTAATTCTCACAAAAACCCTGTAGGGAATGCACAATTATCCCCATTTTCTAGACAAGGAAATTGCAGCTCAGAGGGAGTTAAGTGACTTGCCCAGGCCACACAGAGATAGTTAAGTGGTGGCACTGAGACTTAAACCCAGGTATGGGGAGCAGATGTGGCTCAAGCAGTTGAGCCCTGCTTCCCACATGAGAAGTCCCAGGTTCGTTTTCCGGTGCTTCCTAAAAAAAAAAAAAAACCAAAAAAAAAAAAAACCAAAAACAAGCGAAACAAATGAAAAAACCAACTCAGGGGAGCTGATGTGGCTCAGTGGTTGAGTGCTGGCTTCCCACATATGAGGTCCCAGGTTCAATCACCAGCCCCTGGTATCTCAAAAAAACCAAAAGCAAAACAAAAAAAACCCAGGTATGTTGGAGCCAACACCATGCTCTCTCTCTATACCATTTGCCTCCGAGCTCGAGCCCTCACAGCTCCTTGGCCAGAGCCTCACTCCAAAAGAGGTCCCCGTGTGTATGATTCTCTATGTACCCAGACCAACACCCAAGAGAATATGTCCTATAGACCCCTCTGGAGACCCCAGGGTGGGGGGTCACATAGGGTAGTGAGAAGTCAGGCAAAAGATTTGTATTCTAGTGTCCTCTGCTATGTGATCTTGAGCAAGACACCTCAATTCCGCACGTTTCCTTAATCCTTAAGGTCTCCCAGATTTAGTTCTTTATGCATCTTTGCATCTCTCTTTTCCCTTTTTTCATGAATGGCTACAATCCTGATGGTTCACAGCTACACTCAGCCTTGCTGGGTGAAATGGTTACAAAAACACCACAGATACCCCTTATTTTAACTCGATAGCCTGAGGACTAGCAAAGTCCATCTCTGGGAATCTGTTTCTCATTTTCCTTGTCTCTAATAAAACTACTGGGTGCTCAGGAAAGAGGGTCCTTTCCACTGAGCCATGGGTGGTCAGAGAGACTAGCCATAGGATTTTCCCCAGCCCTTCAGGGGACCTCCCCCAAGGAGCCTGAGGCCGGCACACCCTCTACCCAGTCACTCACCCTGGAATGTGGAAGAACCAGCTTCTAGCCCCAGGACTGCTCACGTGCTCCCTGCCCTGAAGAGCACCTGGCTGGGGCTCCTGGAGGTCGGGTGAGGAGGAGGACATATAGAGAAAGGGTATCAGCTCCCTTGCCTTCAGGGGGCTTAACAGGAGAAATGGAGCCCAGATATTATGAATTCCTGTAGGCTAACACCTTACCTCCAAGTATTAATGCCTTCAACAGCCAAGTGATGGTTACGGAGGATAAGTGAGGAAGACTTGGATTTGAGGTCAGTGCCTTGGAGGGGTGGATGGGGTGGGGGGTGGGGAGAAGATTCCAGGCCAGTGGTCAGAGGAGCTGTGGAGCAGAAGGTAAGGGGCCTTCCAATACCCTGCCAATGCCAAGGATAGCCCATTGACCTTCCCCATACAGACTGCCAAGACTTGGCGGGGGAAAGGGGGAGGAAAGAGGAGGTTCGGGGTGAGGTGGCATGTGAAAGGGCAGGTACTTCCAGCAGGACTGTTGGGTAGAAGTGGTGGTGAATAGGGCAGGCATCGCAATTCATGACATGTCACAAAGTCAGTGGAATCCAAAAATGGCTTTCAGAAGATGAGCTTCCAGCCTTTTGCTTCCACAGTGACTTCATTATTACCGGGCTTTTGATGCTCTCTATAAATTTTTGTATAGAACAAGGAAGGACAGCCACTAGTCTCAGAGCTGAAAAGCTAGACACCCAGTTGGGGGATAGGAGGAGCTTCTGGACAGTCCTAAGATAGTCCTCACCTATAATTTATTAGAAGGGACAGCCCTGAAGTGCTACAGAAACAGTTTGTTATCAAAATGCCAACATCCTGGACCCCAAATCCCTTTCCAAAGATTCAAAGTACTCATTCTGTTGAAGCTCTGGTTGTGCTATAGGACAGAGGTACTCACCAGCCTGCTCCCCACTATTTCCTTGCTTTTGCCAAGAATGAGAACAAATGCATTTAAGTGGCTGAGCTGTGTTTTTTTGTTGTTATTTTGTTTTTTTTTCCTGAGGTACCCACTGAGCCATACCGGCTTCCCAGAACTGGTTCCCCGTTCCTTTTGCTAGTTGTCTCTGTTCCTAGGAGGCACCAGAGACCAAACCCAGGACCTCCCATGTAGGAAGCAGGCGCTCAACTGCCTGAGCCACATCAGCTCTCACAGCTGTATTCTTTTGTTCTTTTTCTCTCAACCCCTGCAGGGAATGGAAGTATTAGTAACCTCAAAGCCAAGGATAGAGCCACAAATGGGAGACTGGTTCAGGGGTGCCCTGGTATTTAAAGAAAGGCAACTTAAATATATATTTGTATAAATCTCCTCTCACCTCACCCTGCCCTGCAAACCCAAGTTGCTAACTGTTTAGGTCTCCATGCTCAAGCCAGGAAATCAGAACTTAGTGGCAAGTTCTCAAGAGACTTCACTTACCATATCATTAAAATAGTTATCCAGGAGCAAAGGCAGGTAAGGCCCAGTGAGAAGCTAGAGAGGGAACACTAAAACCTACATTTTTCTTTCCCCTATGATGCCAAAGATGAGTAAGAATGATGCCGCAGAGAATTTAGCTGCCTTTATCGCTATTCATTTGTACATTCTCTCTGCAGCAGATCTCCATGCCATATTGCCATATATAATTTTCTTTTGCCAGTGTGGGACCCCACCTCCTTTAGTCTAGGTGTTCCCTAAGGGCAGGGAAACACTGTCGTCCTCTGGGCCTCCCCCAGTGACCTCCTCAGAACACTTGTATGCAGAGGAGACACCTGGTAGAAGAAATGTAATGTCACTCAATTCATAATTCCAACTTAAATACTTTTCTCTCAAAAACATTTATTAAAACAAAGGTTAAACCTGGAAAAAGAATTACCAGAATGCCAGCCCTTTGCATAGTACTTGAAGAATCATCAAAAAAAGAAAGAAAGAAAAAAAAATCCTCTCTGCTCCTCTGGCAACATGAGAGGAGAGAGAAGACTGACTGTCCCCACCAAAGTCAGAGGTCTGACTACTGAGGAGAGCTGTGGGAGATTCTGTGGTCTCGGGACTCAGCATTCCAGAGCAGAGGCCCAGAAATCACATACACCTAAGCCCACCTGAAGGGCTATGAACTTTAGAAAGTTGACTGGAGAACTGGAATTTGGAAACAATTATTCTGCACGCCTTAAAGGGGCAGAGACCATGCACAGGCGCTCCTAACTGCTCTTGGGCTCCACAATCTGCTGGACGTAGTTGACGACGTTGCTGTGGAGTTGGGAGGCAGTGGATGCAAAAGTCTCCTTGGCGAGGACTTGGGCCACCTTGCTGCCATTCATCATAGCGTGGTACAGCGGAAGAGTATACTTCTGCTTCCCCTGCAGGAGACACACACACAGGGCCTAAGAAGCCTGCTCACCAGGTCACTCCAGCCCTCCTGTCCTGTCCCCCAGTACTGGTCTGACAGCAGTCATGGTCAGGTGCCAAAATGGATGTAGGTATCAGTGTGGGAATGAGGGGATTCCTGGTCACAAGGTCTCTAATTCTGGCATCTTCTCAGAGGCCACAGATCCATGGAGATAGATCTCAATATTCACTCCAATCCATGTTAACATTGGGGCATCTACACTCAACAAAACAAATGAGGGAGACTGACACAGTGGTACTCCAAACGTTTAGAAAACTGTAGGTAGTTAGCCACCAAGTTCCTAAGAGATAATCAGATTCCAAAGACTGCAGCACATGAAGTGGAGAGCCACATGAGGTCCAACTGCAGTAAGGCCAAGGAAAAGCCACAAGTCAAATTCACATAAATGTAAAATAGTTATATCTTAAGTGCCTAAAATCCAGGGGCCTTCAGAGGGCTCAGAATACCTCCAAACAGGTAAACAGGTACCTAGCTCCCACTTCAAACAGATGAGGGAATGAGAGCACTGCTCTATGTCTGGTAGCCCACAGCAAACTCCCTGCTCTGGGCTCTGGAATCCTATGATGTTCCCTGTAAGAGCCCCAAGACCCTTCTCCACCAGTGCAACTCTCTCAGGGTCCTCTAGGATCCCACTGGTATCTGAAATGTTCCCAAGTCAGAGGGCTTCCCCAGGCAATAGAGACCTATAATCTTACCCTTCATTAATCTTGCTTGTCCTTTGGCCTCTTTCCCTCTCGCCTTTTCCCCTTGACCAGAGCTGGTGCATTAAGCATTACCCTTGTTCCTAGTATTGGGTTAGCTCTGACCAGCTTTTCTCCCTCAGGCTCACCAGTTGATCTGCAAAAAGCTCCTCAAACCTGTAGGATTCCTGTTTCCCCCTGAGCAATGCCTCCACAAGCCCCACTTAATATCAAGATTGATTATCAGGGTCCTCCAGGAGGTTACTTTACCCCTCCCTCTGCTCCAGAGCATGGCAGGGTATAGCTCAGGTGATGAGGGTCTGATGGGGCATGACCCACAGGACTACTGAGTACGGCTGAGTGGCCCTCTGTGTGTCTGAAGGGAACGAGTCGGCAGGTGTCACCCACCTGGCTCTGCAGGAACTCCTTCACCTTCCAGAAATCTTCCTGATGGTCGTTCTTAAGGACGATTTGGCCCCATCGTAGCCGTAGCTCTGCATTCCGGGCATTTGAGATATTTGGGTATGTCTCTCCAAGTTTTTTCACATTACCTGAAAAAAAAGAAATTAAAAAGAGTTGTTAATGACTTTGTTGGCAGAGCCAAGTGTCAGAGGCCTAACTCCACTGAGCTGAGAAGTCCTATTCTCAGGGACACCATGTATCTGCCCTCAGGCCCTCCAGAGCACTGGGAATAGACTTCAAGGAGGCTTCCAACCACCCACTTCCCCATTCACTCTGCTCATTTTATGCTCAGAAACGGCAATGTCCTATTCTCCTATTTATCTTTATTTCTAAGGCTCTTCCACCAAATGTTCCTTAATATTATTACAGACTTTCTCCTTTCTTATAATCATCCTATTATTTCTTCCCTCCCCCACTTTTTCTCCTACCACTAACCTGCTAAAAGTCATCTTTAAATTTTTTTCTGAATAACATCATGTGATGGTTAGGCTAATGTGTCAACTTGGCCAAGTAATTGTGTCCAGGTGGTCGGTCCAGCAAGCACTGGGCTAATTGTAATACAAGAACATTTATGGACTTTGGTCACCAGTGAGTTTACTGGGTGGATGGCTGATTACATCTGCATCAATCAGGGAGATTACCGCCAGCAATGGGTGATCTTTTATCCAATCATTTGAATATCTTAAAAGGGGAGATGATTTCAACATTCAGAGAGAATTTCCCAGCTTGTCTTTGGACAGCCAACTTCTCCCAGAAACTCATCAAGGACCTTCAATGGACTTTCATTGGAGCCTCTGGTTTGCGGCCTGCTTGCGGAACATGGACTTGTGCATCCCCACGGTCGCATGAGAGACTCATAAAATCTCATATTATAGACAGACATCTCCTGTTGATTCTGTTTCCCTAGAGAACCCTGACTAAAACACACCACTTGGCAAATATTATTTCTGATTGAGCAGTAACATGGCATTAGTGGTTAAGAGCTTAGGCTCACTGGGTTCAAATCCCAGCCTCACTGTTTATTGGCCATGTGACCTCTTGTGCCTCAAGTTCATTCTGTTACATGGGGATTATAACTATAGTTCCTACTTCATAGAGTTAGCGTGAGGATTAAATGACAACAGATCATGATCTAAGAACTTAGAAGAACTGCTTGCACAAATCAAAGACCTGATAAAGGCTAGGCTTTCTTATTTCTGTCTTCCACAGCACTTTACCTAGGTACCTTATAGCCTTCTGTTGACATATTCCTTGCAGAAATGCTTGTGTCCACCTGAAGGCCTTCCTATTACATCTGGCAGGTGCTTCTGGACAAGGATCCCAACTTCTTTTTTTGAGTCTCCCTCTGGCCCCTGATAGAAAGCTCTGCACATAAGGAGCCTCAATTCCCCACAATGAACATTTTTTCTTACCAGGAGGGAGAGGGGATTTCTGGAGGATCTTATCTAGGAAGTAGACCAACTGGTAGGTCTTCCAGGTAGAGACAGCCACAGTTTTGATGGCCTCCATGTCCAGCTCCTTTGTAGTCCACAGTTGGGCGAGTTCTTCAGCCGGCTTCATGAGTAAGTCCCCAGGGGAGAGATCAGGGAGGTAGGGGGGCCAGCCAGGAGTATTCAGCCATCGATCAAACTCAAAACCTGTTTGGTAGAAGGAGAGAGAAGATATTGTCAGAATTTCTTGGATAGGGTCACAGTTGACTTGCCCAAGCAACTTCCAGAGGCCTCTTGCTCCTGTCTGCCTCTCTCTATCCAAAACTCTTCTCCAATATTTAACATCACATTCCCAACCAACTACAACTATTTGTTCCAGCAGGGTCCCAGTCATAATGGTATCTAGAGACCATCACAGTAAGACTGGACTGGACTGCACCTTATTTTACAGTGTAAATAACATTGTGTTATCAAAGCCAAATTTATAGAGATGGAAAAAATAAATAAATAAAAAAGCCATCTGATGGCATTTTTTCCTAGCCTTATTCAAGTTACAATCTCCTCCAGATACCAGAACAACATAGTGCTTAAGCACATGGGTTCTAGGATCAGGCTGCCTGGGGTCCTACCCTAGTTTTGCCATTAATTAGCTAGGAGGCCATGAGCATGTTACTTTACCTCGCTGTCCTCAGTTTTACCTGTGAAATGGGGGTGACCGACCCTATGTTGCTTGGCTGCTGTTGAGGATTAAATTAGCAAATACATGTAAACAGCTTAGGATACTGTCTGGTATATAATTATTTAACTATCATTAGCTAGTCTCATGACCTCAAAATGCAGGCTTCCAACCAGAGAGTAAGTGTTAAAGGCCTGACCAATCCCAACCGTCAGAGGAAGCTGACTTTACCAAACTACCACAGGGTGACTCAGCATTGACCACATGAAGTGGGATTAGGTTTAATGGGCTGTCTCATGCCTGACAGGATATTCTCCACTCTCCCTTAGGAGACAGTGCTCCCTCTCCTCCCCTCAAATCTAAACCAGGACAGCAACTGGGATTTCCCTTCACTTAGAATTTGGCCATATAAGGGTACTCCATGCTCTCAAGGCAAGAGGTGCTGCTACTATTACTGCCCTGTGAGTTTCAGCTTGGGCAGCAGCAGCAGCAATCTAGGAAGAGTTAAGGATCTGATTATGTGTGTCCAGGTATAAGGAAAATGAGAGAAAGCAGAAAATAAGGAAACAAAATGGGAGAAAATGAGGCAGAGAGGAGTTGAAAAGTCATTTTTGTGCAGTAAAGCTTGGATTCTGGGTTTGCTCCCCAAAATGCCATTTACTAGATGGCTTTGATATGGTATTTTCCTACCCCACCTTAGTTTTTCCAAATAAACTGAATATAATTCTCTCCTGTCTCACAGAAATCTGTAGGCCAGGCCAGTTCCTCCACTTACCAGGAATGGAATCCACTCTCCTTTTCTTCAGCTCAGGGAAATATTCCAGGTAGAACTCCAGAAAGTCATCAGCTAAGATACTTTGGAATTTAAATTCATCAACATAGGCCTGTGAGAAAGAAGGTCCTTTTCAGTTACTCTCTGGATGCCTTAGGGCTTAGGGAATAGATTCTCAGGCCCCTCTCCAACCCCTTAATTCATCTGCCCCTGTCTTTACTCATGTACTCTGGCCCAGCTGCTTTAACTGCTCCTCTTCCTTCTCCCCTCATTTAAGAGTTGACTATACCTTGAGAAAATTGTCAAACTGATCCTGATCACCCACCAAGTGGGCCAGGTATGAGACAAAGCAGAAGCCTTTCTCATAGGGGGTCTCATTGTAGGTATCGTCTGGGTCAACGCCTGGCAGAGGAGAAAGCAGACAAGATTTGAGCATTTGTAACCTCTCACCCTAATTGACCCTCTCTAGCTCCAAGAAAAAAGAAAACCAAGAAGTTCTCCAGACCTATCTTAGCCTCTCAAGACTCTTCAAAGAAGATCTTAAATGGCCAGTTACTATGGATCTAATAAGAGGACAAAGAATCCAGTTTCCAAAGGATGTGGCAAGTTCCCTTACTCCTGAGATAGGCTCTGCTCAGGTGGGTTCCACGGACTCACAGGATTAAACACTGGGCACAATGCCTTCTCTGGTCCTACTAATCACCACCTCCACACTCAACTTCCCACAACAATGCATTGTTTCTACAACTGCTCTCGCCTAAAATGAACTAATTATCAGTCTACAATAAATTTTTTTTCAGTCAATGGCATTAAGGAACATAAGCTTCAATTGCACAGAAAGACTTTAGTTATACATGGAACAAAAAAAAAGTGTTAGAAATGAAAAAGCTCTGAATTGGGAGACTAAGGACCTAGATCAGAGTTCCAGTTATGCCCTGATGAGGTGATGACCTTGGACAAGTCACTTAACTTGTTTGGAGCTCAGTCCTATCCTCTGTAAAATACGGCAACATTTGCTCTACACAGATCACAGGTCTGACTTGATGATAAAAAAGAAATGGGAGGATGAATGGATAAACACAATGTGGTACATAAATACAATAAAATATTATTCAACCATTAAAAGGAATGGAGTTGTTACATACTACAACATGGATAAACCTTGAAAATATCATGTTGAATGAAATAAATCAGACACAAAAGAACAAATATTGTATGCTCTCACTTAAATAAAATACCTAGAAGAAAAAAATTCATTGAGACAGAAAGTAGATTACAGGTTACCAGGGGTGGGGGTAGGGAATGGGGAATTAATAGGTACAGTTTCTATTTGGGGTGATGAAAAAATTTAGGTAATGGATGGTGGTAATAGTAATACAACATTGTGAATGTAATTAATCACCATTGAACTGTATATGTGAAGGTGGTTAAAATGGAGATGTTATGTTATATATATATTACTACAATAAAAACCAAACCAAAAAAAAAGTGAAAAGAAAGAAACAAAAGAAAGGAATGGTTAAGTGCCTTGTAAATGATTTGGACCTGTACAAATGTAAAGTAGTGGTAAAAAGTCATTAAGGCCTTCAAAGACTGGAAAGAACTATCTGGCTGAAATGGTTTAGGTTCAGTCTGCCTAGGGGTCAAGGAATGGCTAAAAAGAGCTCTAGAGGACCTCTGCCTCTCAAAGAAAATATTCCAAGTGTGCACTAATCAACCTGAAACTCAAACTAATGTAGGGCTCCAAGCTTAGTTTAGGGGAGGCAGTGCTAGACAGAGCCTCCTGGACCTGGTTCAATCTTCACTCGGAGCTTGTTGAGTGGGTGGTCCTCTCCAGTGATGTCCATGTGCTGTCGCAGCAGAGCCCGCCCAGTTGCAGCTTCCAAGCAGGTATAAGCAGTTCCTGGAGAAAAACAAACCATAAGCCCCAAGAGTTTGTCATGACATCCAATTACATTTTCCTGACAGAAGAGACTACGCTGCCCCCTTGTGACCACAAAGAGAAGGATGGCAGAGATGCCTGAAGCATCCACCTGGGGACCTGAGGGCAAAAAGGACCACTCACAGAGACCCTGACTCAGCTCCTAGTCTTGCTCGGGGCTGCAAAGAACTTGGTTGCCCCGGCAGTTGTTCTCTCCCATAAATGAGGACTGGGGGAATCACTTACACCTGTTCCTCCTCTGACAGTTACCTTTCCCTGTCAGTGTATTTTTAGACATAGTAATTTGATCTTCTATGAAAGAACTGATTGTTCCTGTCAGACAAGAGGAACTGACATCCAAAATTTTTCTAAGGATCTCTAAGTCTCCTTGCTCTAAAAATAAGGACTGAGGGAATGGTGGAGGGTAAGGAGACTGGGTATTTAAATCAGCCAGCTCTGATTAGCTAGATGTTCTTACTGGGCAAATGACTTAACTTCTCTTGGCCTCGGTTTCTTCATCTGCACAATAGGATAATATGCACTCTGCAGGATTCTGAGTGCCTGATTAAGACATTCACAAATAGGCTCTTGCTCTATATACTCTGGATCAAAGTACAAATTCATACAAATGTTCTGGGAGGCAATGTCTAAAGAGCCTCACATATGTTCAGACCGAAAAATTATGTTTCTAGGAATTTATCCTTATTGAAATAATTTGAGATAGGCATTAAGATAAAAGTTAGGATGCTCATCAAAATATTTCAATGGGAAATTGGAAACAACTGATCTAGTGATGGGGTATTGACTGAATAAAGTAAAAAATATCTATACTATGCAGTTTTGTTTTTTGTTTTTTTTTCATTTCACTGGGAGGTCCCAGAGATCGAACCCAGGTCCCTCCATATGGCAGACGGACGCCCAACCATTTGAGCCACATCCGCCCCCCCTATACTATGCAGTTTTAGAAGAAAATATTATGACTCGGGAAAATGTTTAACTTTATTATTAAGTTTTAATTAAAGTTTTTTTTTTTTTTTAAAAAAGCTGGTTGTAAAACCATATATGCTCTGATAATTCATGCACACACACAGAAATATGTTTAAAAGAATATATACTGATTATCTCTGAACAGTGAGATTATGGCTAGATTTTCTTTTCTTTTTTGTGCTTTTCCATATATGCCAAATATAGATCTTGATCGGGGATAATATAAAAACAGTAAGGTAGGTTCAATTATGTACCCCAGAAATTTTCTTAACCTTAATCCATTCCTGTGGGTGTGGACCCATTGTATATAGGATCTTTTGAAGACATTATTTTTAGTTAAGGTGTAGACCAAATAAATGAGGTTGGGCATTAGTTCTATTACTGGAGTCTTTACAAAGACAAAACCACGTGGAGGAGAAGCTGGAAGTCAACGGAACCAGAAGAGAAAGGAAAGGAAATCGTCAGCTGACAGAAAAGCCAAGGACCCAAGGATCACTGCAGCCAGCCCCAGAACACCAGTCTTCAAGGACAAAGCATTGCCTTGCTGATGCCTCAATTTTGGACTTCTCCTAACCTCAAAACATTGAATCAATAAACTCCCATTGTTTACCAGGGTTCTTAATAAGGGGTCTGTGAGCTTGAACTGAAATTCAAAAAAACATTATTCTTGTGGGGACATGTTGGTGTGGGTGTGATATATTTATTAAATAATACACAGTAGTGTGGACTCAGTAAGGGTCCGAGGTTTTCACCTGACTGCCAAAGGGGTCTGTGGAACAAAAAAAGGTTAAGAACCCCTGGTTTAAATCAACCCATTGTATGGTATGTTTTAGTAGCTGGGAAACTAATACAGATGACATATGTAATATATTTTTTAAGCGCCTGATATACAGTGGGCTCTCAACAAACAGGACAGTGTAAATGGTTTTTTGAAAGCACAGGTTGTGGAGTTTAACATTTTGGCTCCTCACACCAGCTAAGTGGCTTGGGCACATTTCTTATACACTTTGAATTGTAGTTTCTTCATGTTTGGTATTATTTATGAATTCTAAAAATAGATATTCGATTATGTTTTTAAATTGGTCTGTTCCTCTGGGCACATTAGATTGTACTGGATTCAGAGGTTTCAATTTTACTTGATTAAATTATGATTAAGGCTTTGATTGGGCCATGTCAGTAGGACATTGAGTCCCTGCCCCCTTTTTGGGTGGGGACTCACAGAGAAAATGACATGGCAGAGGAGAAAGTTGGAGTTTTAATGCTGGAGCCCTGGGAAGTAAATACACAGAGAAGCAGATATGTGAGGAAAGAGAAGGCTCCATTAGACTCGGCAGAGAAGCCATTCACCTGATAGTTTACAGCTGGCCTTGTGGAGAGAGCAGTGCAGCTGAGCCTGGAGAGAAACAAGTGCTGGAAGAGAGACGAGACTTATCCCAGCCTATGGCCGATATTGGAAAAAGCTGGGATCATGGAGCCTGAAGAGGAAGAGGAAGCCTGAACCCTCACAGACATCGGCAGCCATCTTGCTTCAACACGTGCTCACAGGCTTTGGTGAGGGAAATAACTTATGCTTTATGGCCTGGTAACTGTAAGCCTTTACCCCAAAAAAATACCCTTTATAAAAGCCAACAGAGTTCTGGTATTTTGCATCAGCACCCCTTTGGCTGACTAAATACACCTCATATAGAAAATGAAGATACTATCTATTTCATAGGGCTATTGCGAATTGTTAAATGATGTTTTTTTTTTATATAAGGTACCTAGTACAAAGCTGGCATAGAGGTGTTCAATTGAAACTAATGATTATAACAATTTGATGATTCATTCATAAAACTAACCAACCATCTGGGTGAATGATCCTGGACAACTCTCTTCCCCAGGAGTTATGCCTGGTTTTAGGGAGAACAGAACCATCAGGCATGGCTTCTACTTGAGGGAAGGAGTGGATTAACTGTTAGTTCACCTATTAGTTCATTCATTCAATTCTCCCACTGCCTCAACTGATTCTAGTGACATGCAGTGAAGCAGAAATTATTTACTTAGAAACAATAGCTTTTGTCTAGCCTTAGTCCTCCAGGCCTTTCACCTGAGCTTTCTGTACTACTACTTCCTCCCTTCACATCCCACCTGTATCCCAAAAGGAGAGCAGACTGGCCTCACAGGCTAAGGAATTGGGGGGGGGGTGTTAAGGTCTTTAGTAGGACAGGGGCCTAAGGGCCAGCTTACCAAAGAGGAGAGTGGAGATCCTCCTCTGGGCATACATGGTGAAGCCTTCATTGAGCCAGAATTCCCCCCAGTTGGCATTGGTGACGAGGTTCCCAAACCAGCTGTGGGAGATCTCATGGATGATGACATCAGCCAAGGAGCGGTCTCCTGCTAGCAGGCAGGGGGTGACAAAGGTCAGGCAAGGGTTCTCCATTCCTCCAAATGGAAAGGATGGTGGCATGAAGAGCAGGTCGTACCTGCCGAAAAAGCGAGAGGTCACAGAGATGTCCCAGCTTCCTGGAACAGATCTTGCCTCACTTCCCTAAGCAATGATTTTCCCAGCCTACTTCCAAGCCCAAAGAGATGTGGCCACTGAACAGGCTGTGTAGACTCATGGACCCAGTGCTGAAAATGAAGCCCCACTCCTCAGTCCTTCTCCCCAGTTGACTCCCCTGACTCTCTGGGACTTCCCTTTTCGAGGTGATGGTCATTCTCCCTTCTGCTTCCCTCTCTACTTCCAAGCATATTATCAGCTCTATCACATAGCTCACTAGAGGTCAACTTGGTGTTGTAAAGACCAAAGTGGACCCTTTATCTAAGGAGAATGAAGATGCAAATGAGGCAAACTCAGCAACTATGAGGCACATTTTTATCACCCCAGGAACCCTCTCTCCCAGAGTCCCCTGCTCAGCAACAATGGATGAGGCCTGGTTCATCCCTTCCTCTTTCTTTTCCTCCTCTCCTTCACTTCTGGGGTTGGGGAAACTTTGCTCTAGGAAACAGAAGGAAGAGAAGCAGCACCAGAAGAGAGAAAGAGCGGGAAATCAGAGACTTGGTTTAAAAAAAGACACTAGAGCCAATGTGATACCACACCTTCCCCAGACATAGGGTCCAAAAAGTTTCTCTCCTGTTGCCAGAAATTCTTCTATCACCCCGTTGTATTCCTCCTTCGCAGCCTCAATTAGACAGGGTTCAGCCCACACACGGCTCCTAAAGAAAAGAAAGCAGAGAATGCAGAGTGGTATTCAGAGACCATCTAGGTGACTGATCCAGAAAGAGCCTTAAGAAAACTGGCCTCATTTTCATATTTGAGCCAAATGAATGTGACAATTTGGTCAGCCACAGAGACAAGAGATGCAAGATCAGATCACCTATACAGATGCAGCAATCTGCTTACCACTCGAGAAATAAGAACCCAAGTCAGCCTCACGGAGGTAGCAACTGCCTCCTCTAGGCAACAGGATTCAAATTGACAATGCTTGTGGCTCTAACACTGAATATGATCTTGCAAAATTTAGTTAACCTCTCTGAGCCTCAGTTTCCTTAGGTGTAAAACGAGTAGTGATGGCTAAATAAGATAGCATATAAAAGCCCTTCAACAATAAATCATTATTCAATAATCATCAATAGGGAAGCGGATGTGGCTCAAGCAATTGGGCTACTGCCTACCACATGGGAGGTCCCGGGGCAGGTTCCCAGTGCGTCCTGGAGAAGATAAGAAAGACAGGGACCTGGCATGACAGGTGGGTGCAGCGAGCTGACACAACAAGATGATGCAACAAGGAGACACAAACAAACATACAAACAAAAACCATATATGATTAAACAGATGAATATATAGATGTTCAATGCATTATTCTCTCCTGTATGCAAAACCTGTGCTCTGGCCAGTCAGTCCCTGGATGTGCCATGGAACTGCTCTCCCACACAGATACGCTGAATAGAGACAGATGGCAAAATGGAAGGGTTTGAGACCAGCATGAAGGAGGGCTTTCTCTCTGCCTTTGCAGAACCTCAGGAACTATTCTAGCAAGAGGAAAAGGAATAGGTAAACCAGAATCAGGTGTTTCCTAAGTGGGGTTTGAGGCTTTGGGGACTGAAGGTCCCTTCCCAGGTCCAGCTCTCTGGCCTGGGAAAGGCATTTTGAGGTTCAAATTGTAAACACACTGGCAAGCAGCTAGATTCAGACCAACAACCATTTATATAATAAATGCAATAAGAGGCAGCACAAGGTGCTGTGGGAACTCAAGAAATAACCCAGAACCTAGGCTGGGAGCTCACTTTTGGCATTCAGATGTCATGTGAGCTGAATCTTAAAGATAAATAATATCGAGCTAGGCAAAGAAAGATGGCAATGGTAGTTCTGTATAAAGGAATATCAAAAGCAAAGGCCTATGGGGGCGGATGTGGCTCAAATGGTTGGGCGTCCGTCTGCCATATGGAGGTCCCTGGGTTCGATCCCCGGGACCTCCCGGTAAAATTAAAAAAAAAAAAAAAAAAAAGCAAAGGCCTAGCAGTGGAAAACTGCATCATCCATGTGAGGAACCATCAAGAGTCTGGGATTATAAAGAGCACAGTATCATCCTGGGGGAGGAGATGGAGCATGAGGGTCATAGAGGGCCTTATCTGTCACGTTACAGAACCTGATCTTCAGAACCATAGGAGTATTTTAAGCAAACAAGTGATACTGTTGGATTTAGTTTTGAGAGAGATCACTCTGGCTGCAGTACAGGGAAAACATATTAAACTACAAAAGTGAATGACCTTCCCCAAAGAAAAGCATGTGGGAGAAAAGCACAGGTCAGGGACAAAATTCTAGGAAACACTGACACATAACAGGCTGGAAAGAGAAGAGTCCATAAAGGAGACCAGAAAGGAACAATCAGGAGGTCCTGGAACAAGGACAGAGTAGTGTCATGGAAGCCAGAGGAGGGTCTACAGGATGGATAAAAAAGAGCAGAACACCAAAATGAGAAATGAAATGTCTCCCATGTATGGTCCACATTGAGGCCAACGGCCTCTATTATGGGGATTTTCAACAGCATGATTGCACACTAGAGGGAGCTGGATTCCAATGGGTTGAAGTTCAAAAAGTGGAGCCAAGGATAAAAAGAATAAAAAAAAAAAAAAAAGTGGAGCCAAGAGGCTGCCAGAATGATTGTAATTTTGCTTTCAGGTAAAGGAAGCTCGTAATAACACTGCTGAGTGATTCATAAGCATTATCAACAAATGGAGTTAACCCATTTCACTTTCTAGTTTTAGTGTCTGAAGAGGTTCACCAGTTTTCAGTGTACAGTAAGGCAGCATGTTAAAATGCTTTTGTTCAGTTCTATATATCTGATAATAGCAGTGTGTTCTATGAATGGTTATATGCAATGACACTCTGTATAGAAAATAAAGATGTATTGCCATTTAAAAAAAGCAATCATGTGACCCCCTGAAAGAGAGAGAGAGAAGGGAAAGGAGGGAGAAAGAAGCTGCAAGGCAGCAAAATCCAAACTCCATGAGGCAGAATTCTGGCAGACACAACAATTTGGCTACCACAAGCTGTTTACAACCTCTTTCTTGGCCTTTTTCTATAACTGAGACTGGAAGGCTAACATACTCAGTTGTCCAGCTTCCCTTGCAGCTAGGGCGGCCATCTGACACATTGTGAGATATAGCTGGAAGTCCCTGCAAAAGGCATATATTCCCCTCTATAAAGGCAAAGCCTCATCAGGAGAAAGCCCTCCACTCTTTCACTCTTGCCTGGAACTAGGATGTGTTCTATGGAGGGGCAGCAGCCATCTTGCAACCATGAGGCAACCAAAATGCCCAGGAAGGACTATACCCCAAGGTTGGTAGAACATAAATATGGAAACCATGTTGGATCCATGATGACATCCTTGAGCTATCATGCCAGACCCAGACTTCTTATTGTGAAAGACAAAGAAACTTCTGTTTAAGCATTCCTAATTAATCCAGGAAACTTACCAATTTTATCTATTACTGTTATCCAGTACCAAGAACTGTGTATGGCACACAGTTGGTGCTCTATAAAATTTTTTAAATGAAAAAAAAAAAAAGTGGAGCCAGTGAGCAAAGATGCTACTCTTTTAGGAAACTTGGCTAAGAAGGGAAGGGGAAAGGGTGGTGTGCTAGAAAGGGATATAGAATCAAGGGTTTTTTTTGGTTTTATTTGATTTTTGCTTTGTTTTAGAGCTTTGATAGATTGCAGCATGCTTAGAGGTTGAAAGGAAAGAGCCAATTGAGAGGGGGAGGTTGCAGAATTAAAGAGAGAGTGGTAAGTGATGAAGCAAAGCCCTGGAGGTTACAGGAAGGGACTGAATCAAGAGCTCAGAAGAAGAGATTTGGCTTTAAACACAAGGACCCCTAATCTTCAGAGTCAAGAGGGAAAAAGTGAAGGAAGAGCAAATGAAGATGACTTTTCTGGAAGTCAAGAAGTTGATATAGTTCTAGTTCATGGATTAAAATATTCTTAATAAAGTAGGAGACAAAATCAACTGCTTAGAGTGAGTGCATGGGGTTTGACTCGGAATCTGAAGAAAACATCAAAGTTTTATAAGAGCTTAAAGGGAAAGAGATAGAAAAACAAATAAAAGGACTGCTGAGCAATATTAAAAGCACCCCTAGTGGAGTGGGTGTAGCTCAGTGGTTGAGCAAGTGCTTCACAAGTATGAGGTCCTGGGTTCAATCCCCGGTACCTCCTTAAAAAAAAAAGCACCCCTATAACTGAAGACTACACATCTGTTTTCTTGAAAACCACACAAAAGCCTATTTAAACTTTTCTTAACTCCAACTTTCCACTAGGAAACCAGAAATAGGTAATGGTATCAATGTGTACAGTTTCATTATTTTCTCCATCTCCCAAATACACAAGTATAAAAGTGGAAAAAGGGAATTATGGGTCGGAGGCTGAGACACTGTAGCAGCAGAAGAGTAAGCAACTCACTATCCAGAATAAATGCATGGCAAGAGGGAAGGGAGGCCTCCAGGAACACAAACAGTGGGATATCGTAGGAGCGAGACCATCAGAGACCAGGAAGGTTAGCAGGGTGGGCTCAGATAATGAACGAAGTTAAGGTGTTGAAATTTCCAACATGGTATTGTTCAGGATAATGACAAAGTCTAGGCCCTAGACTCTGGAGTATGGCCTTGAGTGTGGGTGGCTGAGTGAAGTGGAGAAAGTTCCTGGAGTCAAGGAAGTCAAGAAACCCTGGAGCCAGGTATTAAATCAGTCATCCACATGAAGAGCCAAGTCACCAGAGATGATGTGACAGAACACAAGGCTAAGTAAAAGACCATGGATAGGAATCGAAATCTTCAAGGAATTACTCTGTGAAGTGCTCCATCACCAATTTGGATATCATAAGTCCTTTAGCCCACAATACTTCAGCTTCCTACAACCACCTGAAAGTTTTTAAGACAAGCTAGACAGCAGCCATCCAAGATATTTCCACCAAGGCAGACATTTCTTTCAAAAGAAATTAGGATGCTCTCAGGCAAGCCAGAATCTTGTTGCCAGTACAATATTGAAAAGAGCATTGGATTTGAAATAGAAAAATACGTGAATTTGAATTTCAGTTCTGCCAACAATGTGACCTTGCACAAACCATTTCACCAGAGCCTATTTTCTCATCTGCAAAATGGAGACAATACTAGTTTCCCTTATTGGGTTGATATAAGGATTAGAAGAAAGTATACACATAAGGTTCTACTAGAATATATCCATTACTCTGTTCTATCCAAGATTTTCCTCCTGTGGTAACAGAGAGTGGGACTAGTGAAATACTTTGTCAGAAGATCCTCCCATTTAACATACCCCTATAAAACCCTAAGATGTGACCCATGAGGTAAGGGCCGTCCAACTGATAGGGAAAGGAAGAGGTCATCATCTTTTCCATCAATTCTGCCACCTGGATTGATATCATTTTATCACAGAGAGTTCAGAAAAATCATTATTATCCATTATGTTTTGAATATATTGTTTTCCTATTTCTCATTAATAGTTCATTCCAGAGAACCTTATAAGTAAGAATAATTTCTCTGAAATAGAAGGATAGACGGATGGATAGAAAGAAAGAACAATATAGCAAACATGGCAAAATATTACAAGTTGATGGATCTGGGTATCTGGGTGGGGAGTATAATGGAGTTCTCTGGATGGGTTTTGTATTATTCTTTTGTGCGTGTGTGAGGTAATGGGGCCAGGGATTGAATCCAGGACCTAGTATGTGGGAAGCCGGCATTGCACCACTAAGCCACATCGGCTCCCATGAGTTGGTTTTTTTTGTTTGGTTGCTTGTTGTTTGTTGTTGTTTTTGTTTGTTTTTAGGAGGCACTGGGAACCGAACCTGGAACTTACCATGTGGGAAGCAGGTGCTCGACCATTTGAGCCACATCTGCTCCCTGGTTTTGTATTATTTTTGCAACTGTCCTGTAAGTTTGAAATTATTTCAAAATAAGAAGTTTTTTTTTAAAAAGTAAATCCTCTGAAATGGCATTCCTTTACTTATCTTCCTATGGCAAAAATGATATTCCTTTACTTGTCTATTATCCTGTATATTATGAAGACAGCCCTTCCTGAGAGGAGGACATAATCATCTTTCAAGACTGGCATTGTTCTGTGTGTGTGTATGTGTGTGTGTGTGCTGGAAGCAGATACCAAGAGAATACCATCTGGTTTCCACCTGAAACCCAGGAACTAAGATTCATGAGAATGACAAGAGCAGTGCTACTGAACCTACGTTTGAAGCCTGAGGCTTATAACTAATCCTGTCAAGAACATCACCACCTGCAAGAACTGAGAGCAGGACCAGAGATAAAGAACGGTAACAGAACCAGGAAATGTGTCACAGCCTTTCATCTTCTCACATCAGGATCAAACTATAGTGGTAGATAATGTGATAACCAGGAAAAACAGATACTCTTGGTTAAATTTCTTTTCTCAGGAAACTTTACAAAATTCTTTATCTCTACTAAATCCATCTAACTTCATGGAGGTACCTGCGTCACCATAGGTTTAGGTTTATTAACAGCCAGAAAGGAGATTCTATTTCCCTCTCCAGATGGAATCAATTCAAAGTTGTATATTTCCAGGAATTAAGTGCTAGAGAAAATAGAGAACTTTGATACAAAACAGAAAAAGCAAATATGGTTGGTTGCTAGAGGGGAATTCAGAACTTGAAGATACTAATAAATATCAAGCTTCTAAAACAGCTACCTAAGCTCCAACATCCCTCTGCAAGCCAACCCAGGACAGCAGTCACTGTTAGCAGGTCTCATTCCAGATAGCAGAGAGCAGGAACAGAACTGGAAGGAATGAGAGAAGGAAAAAAGAGTACTTCCTCTGCTGTACACATGGCACATGCTTCTCTACAGCAGAAAGGCTGCAGACTCCACAGAGGAGACCGGAGACTGCCCCAAGAACCACCCAGCAGATCCACTGGTCAGAGCTCTCCTTGTCTCTTAGGTCAATCCAACCTTGCCTGTGGGGTCTTTGTCTCCTACCTGGGTCCAACTTCAGCCGATACCAGATCTCCGATGGCCAAAGCTATCAGATAGGAGGGGATGGGCTGACCCATCTGGAAGAAGAACTTATTTGGACCTCTCTTCTCCCAGGTGTTAGCACTCATCACAGCTGTGAAGCCATCTGGGACCTGACAACAAAGAAAGCTTAGGAAATTTTACGTGGAGAGAGTCTCCCTTTGATTAGCTTGAGGAACAGCATGACCAGCAACCTACATGGTGATGAGAATGACTTGGAGTCTGTCTTGGGGAACAAGAAACTAATTTGTGCTAAACCGATGGGAATTAGAGGAAGGTTATATAAAATGTCTACAGACGGGAGAATTTGGGAATAAGGAATTTTTCATAGGTCCTACTGGATGGATGTCACAGTTTACCAACTGAAATGTTACTTAGATCTAAAATTATTTTTTCAATCCCAAGGGCAGGTGCATCTAACCTTAGTCCCCTTACCTCAATAAGGGCTGAATATTTATATTTCACTGCTGGAGTGTCGAAGCAAGGGAAGAAGGCCCGGTTTAGGACAGCCTGACCCTGAGTGTAGACAAAGGGCTTCTTCTTTCCTGCTGTCTGCTCAGGAGCCAACCAGCAAACCTAAGAGAACAGAAGAACATTTCAGAACTGACAGCCTCTACATGAGCTCAGGCCAGCCAGAGAAAAGGAGCAGGCTGGCATGGGAGAACTTTAGGTAATCCTTAAAAATCTTTCTGCCCACCAGTTTGGCTTTGATTGGGAAGTTCTCTCCTATTGTGCATTTAATCTACCCTGGAATCCATGCCAAAGTCCACTCAGAGGCAGAGCCACAAAAGGCCCATTCCTCACTGTACTCCATGGGTTATCCCAGAATCTCAGACCTGGCCACTGACCCTGCCATTCTGTACCCTACCTCTGTCTCCCCCCTCACTGTAGGAGCTTCTCACCAAAAAAACAAAAACTATTAGAAACAGAAAAGCAGAACCTAATCGGGAATCAGTGATTAATACGTGTTTTCCATTCCTAAAATGTACTCTTCAGAATATATGTATTATCCATTACAGGCAATGACTATATGATTCTTTTTTTTTTTTTTTTTTTTTTAAAAGATTTTATTTATTTATTCATTTATCCCCCCCTTGCTGCTCGTGCTCACTGGGTCAGCCAACCACGCCGTGCGGGCGGGCCCGCCCCCGCCCCCACCAGGAGGCCCCAGGAACCGAACCCGGGGCCTCCCATATGGTAAACGGGAGCCCCACTGATTGAGCCACAGCCGCTTCCCTATATGATTCTTAATTTGTTTTCTGTTAGCCCTTGAAGCAGGGGTTCTTCTTTTGTTTTTGTTTTTGTTTTTTTTACTGGGAGGTCCCGGGGATCAAACCCAGGTCCCTCCATATGGAAGATGGATGCCCAACCATTTGAGCCACATCCACTCCCCAAAAATCTTTTCTTTTTTTATCTACTTTTAATCCATTTTAAACACCCCCTCCCCCCATTTTTGCTGTTTTTGTGTCCATTCGTTGGGCAATTCTCTGTGTCTGTTTCCTGCCCCCTCCACTCATCCTTCTCCTCTTGTCTTCACGGGGATTCGATCCTGGGAACCTCCGATGTGGGAGAGAGGCGTTCTACCACATGCTCCACCTCAGTTCCTGGTAAAGCAGGGGTTCTTAACCTTTTTTGTTCCATGAACCCCTTTGCCAGTCAGGTGAAAACTACAGACGCCTTACTAAGTCCACACTATACTGTGTATTATTTTAATAAATATATCACACCCACACCAACACATGCCCACAAGAATGTTTTTTTGAATTTCAATTCAAAAAAGAACCCCTGCCTTAAACCAAGGGCAAAGCTGAATGATCATAACAAACCTAATTTTTACCTATAGCAAAAAGTAGTTCACTTAAAACACAGATACAGCTAGGGGGATAGAGGATATTGTCAGCACATAAAGCCATTTAGCATTTAAAAAAGGACTGGATTTTTTTTTTAGGTACCAGGGATTGAACCTGGGACCTTGTATGTGGGAAGCCGGTGCTCAACCACTGAGCCACACTGGCTTCCTTGAGTTGGTTTTTTCATTTGTTTTGCTTGTTGTTTGTTTTTTCAGGAGGCACTGGGAACCAAACCCAGGACCTCCTATGTGGGAGCTCAACTGCTTAAGCCACATCTGCTCTCCCTGGATTATTTTTTCCAGGAAGGTTTCATAGGGAAAGCAAACTTTTCTGGTTGGAAAGAAGGAAGAAGACATTCTCTGGGCAGTGAGCAGTAATATAAGTAAAGGCATAGAAGGAAGCAGGCTCAGGGAATTGGTGGTAGGTTTCATATGGGAATGACTAGGCAGATATAATGAAGGGCCTTGAACACAGAGATCTATTTTAAGAAGAATAAGAAAGCATATTGGGATGTTGTATTTTTCTTTGCTTGAGTTTTCATTTTGTTGAAAAATTCAATAAGTCTCCTTCCAAAGAAGGGATGGAAAAAAAGAGCAACTTTACAGTGGAGAAACCTGCCAAACACTATTTCAGCCAGGTGATCGAGGTAGAAATAAATCATAAATCATAAATCATGTTGATACTATGTACTCTTGATATGTGTGATGCAAACCACACTCTACCTGTGTGATCTTCGTCTCAGAAACCTGTAACTCCAGTCTAATCATGAGAATAGACAAATTCCAAGAGATGGGCATCCTACAACACACCTGACCAATTCTCCTCAAAACTGTCAAGGTCATCGAAAACAAAGAATGTCTGAAAAATTGTTACAGCCAAAGGGGAGCCTAAAGAGACGTGACAGCTAAATATAGTAAGGTATCCTGAATGGGATCCTGGAATCGAAAAAGACATAAGTAAAAACTAAGGAAATATAAATAAACTATGGGCTTAAATTAATAATAATACATCAATATTGGCTCATTAACAAATTTTATATTGTACTAATATAAAATGTTAATAATAGGGGAAACTATATATGTAAAGGGATGATATGGAACACTGTACTACCTGCTCAAATAGTTCTGTTCATCTAAAACTGTTTTAAAAAATGAAGTCATTAATTTAAAAAAGTAATGAATTTATGTTAGGCCTTACAGTCCTCACTACATATCAGTCCCATGGAGTCATTATGTAAACAGACAACTAATTTATGTCAAGCACTTAAGACTACTGCCTGGCTCATCGTAATAAATATTAGCCACAATTCCCTCCACCACAATTCCTTACTTATCATCTTTGCTTGAGTTTTTAAAAGAATGACAAGAAAACGAAGGCAGATACATACACTATAGAAAGACACTATAGAAAGACTCTGAAGTAGGGAGAGGCTGCTACAGTGATTCAGGCAAGAATCCTGACTGGGATGGTGGCAATAAGAGGGGAAGGAATAAATACAAGTGCCATTAATGTAGACCTTCACAGCGCAAAGCCCAGCTCTTTGTAAAGCGCGGGCCACTGCCAACTTAATATTGAGGTTTCAATTTAGGTGGCACTTTCAGCAGGTAAATTCAGGGAGGGCTTAATTTCTCTAGTTACCCTATTTAAACTTCTAGTTTCTGCTCCAAATCAGGAACCAGATATCCAGAACACAAAAGAGCAACCAAACACATTTACAGATGTTATGGTATCCCCAGAGGGCACTGGGTTTTTTCTTTGCCCTGTTTTGCATCGTGTGTCTTGGACTTTCACTTTTTTTTTTTAATTTTTTTTAAAATTTATTTATTTTACCGGGAGGTCCCGGGTATCGAACCTGGGTCCCTCCATATGGGAGACGGACGCCCAACCATTTGAGCCACATCCGTCCCCGTGGACTTTCACTTTTAAACAAGTTCTATCATAAGGTTCATTTATTCCCTCAATGGTGAGAAGAGAATCAGAACTGCCCTTTGAGCCAGTTCTAAGAGCAAAAGAGAACTGCTAGCTAGACAAGAAAACCTCAATCTGAGAAACACCAGCAGCCACCGCCTAAGGACTCTACTATGCGGATTTTCTGACTGACTCTTACAGAGTGTGGGTCACAAAACCTTCCATCCTCTTATTTTCAATATCTGTCCCTCAAAATTTAAGAGTCAACAAATAGTGAGAAAGCCAAATTATTACATCGAATAGTACATCCGAATTCGAGTTCTCACTTTTATCCAAACTCTTTTGTTAATTATCTAGGCTTCGGAGTTAGTTGTTTTAGCTTGTGGAACTAGAAGAGCGCACAGAACAAAGGATCGAGTCAGCATCTGGCTAATTAACCAGCATTATCCAGGGCCACAAAAAGCAGAAATTAAGTAGCTGACTCATCTAGGTCCTAGGTCTCAAAACCCCATGACATCATTAAGTTCAATTTATGAATATTCGTTATGCCGAGAGCCATGAAGGTTCAGGTAACAACACGAACACCTCCTCCAGTAAAAATGGAAACTAGACGTGGGGGGGTGGGGGGGTAGTGATGTGCGGGAATGTGGGATAAACCGGGCAAGCCACTACAATCACCAGGAAGGAGAGGCAAGAAGGATGGAAGGACAAATGGTGTACAGCACGGTGGCTAGATCGCCAAGCGATCTAGTGGAAAGCTGGAAAGCCTGGGCAGCTCGTGAGGAAGAGGGAGGGCAGAAGCGCTGCCCAAGGCGAGCCCGGGGCCCCGTCCACGGAAGGGCTTTGCTCTGGTGAGGATAAGTGCCGGCCCACAGGCCGGAAGGGTGGAGAGGAAGCGGCCGGGTGAGGCCCGCGGCGAGGGCCGGGCGAGACGGGCACCAGGGGCGCACTCACCCCGGGTCCCTCTCCGACGCGGTAGGTGAGCAGCAACTGGAAGCGCTCGCCGGGGCGGCAGGGCTGCGGCAATGCCACGCACAGGGCCTGGCCGTAGTGCGAGAAGGGCCGCGTGTGGAAGGGCACAGGCTCCGCGCACTGCTCCTCCGAGCCGGGCCGCTCCCGCCGCAGCGCGGCCGCCGTCACCTCAAGGCACGGGTGCGAGTCGAGTCTCAGCTCGGTGGCGTCCTCGGGCGCCAGGCAGCGCAGCTCCAGGACTGCCTTGCCGCTCAACGACCTGCTCCCGGGGCCCGGGCCCCGCGGCCCGAACTCAGCCCGCAGGTCGAGGTGCAAGTGCAGCATTTCGAAGGCCCGGAAACTGGAGGCCGAGGCCACATCTGGAGTCTGCGCCGAGTGCAACAGCCGCCGGGCCGCGGCGTCGCGGGCAACAGGACTGCTGCTCGCCATGGCCCCGCAGCGCCGTCTCGCACCCGCTGCGGAAACCTGCCGGCTAGGCAGACTGCCGCCGAAGGCCCCGCCCCTAGCGCGCCGCGCCGCCGCAGGCCACGCCCCCGCGTCCAGGCCACGTCCCAGAGGGAAAGGGCCGGTTTGGGCCCGCCCCTTGCCAAAAAATGTGGGACCAGGCCACACCTCACCCCTCGTTCTCTGTCGCCCCATTCTTCTACCTTTATACAGGTACCTCAGGACTTTGGAAGGAAGAGGGTGGTGGGAAAACTTGGTCCACATTTGTCTAAACTTACCCACTGAGATGTATAGGCCCGGTGGGACATTCCTTCTCGGCTGACGTTTCCTGTTTCTTAATCTTCCAGGCAGGCGGTCCACACGAACAATTATTAGGACTGTGTCATCTTGGGTAAATTGCTGGATCTTTCCGATCCTCTTTCTGCACTTATAAAATAGGAGTAATAAAATGTAGATAATTGTGCGAATTCAGTCAGGCAATGTGTCGGAACACATCTGGTAAACAGCAAAACCCCTTACAACTGCACGGAACTCCAAGCCAGATCACGTTCCATCCCCCAGAGCCTCTAGGTGCTCTTATCTTTCCATTCTTAGAAGGAACAGGGAATCAGCACCATACGATTTAACACTTAGCTGTCTATCATGTGTCACTTTTTTCTCCCCTGCTGTATTGTAAAGCTTAGAGCTAGAGAAATCTTTAGACTTTGTCTTTTGTACCAATGGGTTATAAAAGCTCTTCTGTGCGTAGGAGCTAATCAATAATGATTTTTTAAAAAACCAATCAGCTAGGAAACGAGATAAATAAGAACAATGTAGGGCGTTGTTGATAAAAGCAACTGGTATCCCATTATGTGCTTCCTAGTTTTATGGTATATGAAATATATTTTAATTTATGAGATGGTGGTTATGGAAGATGATTTTTAAAAATTCCATGTAAAATCCATGCCATTTTCTTTTTCAATTTACTGGTTAGTAAAATCCAAAAATCTTGGAAACCCACTTTTCTATGGCATGGAGCACAGTCAGTCTTGGTACCACTAGACATTCAAACATCTACCTTGAAATTATTCATTTGCTGATGTAATACATTTTTGTTGAGCATCTACTATACACTAGCCATTAGGCTGGATGCTTGGGATACAATTCAAATAGGTCTGGTGCTAACAATCTAGCCGCATTTTAGCATACAGACAAAACAAGTCATGACGATTACATGTACTGTGCTATGATTTGGAAAGAATAGGGTCTTGCGGAGCACAAGGTAGAGGCATCCAGCCTTATCTTTCCAGTTAAATCTTTCTGGAGGAAAGGGATCTATTATCCTTGGCTGTATGGTAAAAACATTTTTGGAATTATGGCATTTCTGTTTTCGGCCTTAACTTCTTCCTGGGAATATGAGGAAACTTATTCCCACCATTCTCATTTCTGCTTCCCTGCATGGCTCCCACAGTGTCTGGTTTGCCTCTGAAGTAGCCTGTAGATGGTACTGTTACAACTCACAGCAGAGAGATTCAGGTTGGCCCCACATAACCTTGCCTCCATTCATTCCTCCATCGTGTAGATGCAACCCACTCCCCATCTCTCTCATTTATTTACTTTTGAATGCTTATAATGCAACATATTTTGGACACCTCAAGATAATGGCTGAAAATTTGCCAGAGTTTATGAAAAGTATGATTATATGGATTTAAAAGTCACAAAAAATTCCAAGCAAAATATAAAATAAAAAATAAATATAAACATAAACATCATAGTTAATTTGAGGAAGACAAAGACAAAAGCAAGAACAGCAAAACAAAAAAGACAGATTCCCTACAAAAGAATGACAATTAGAAACTGGACCAAGAGCAAAACTCTCATTAGCAACAATAGAAGTCAGAAGGCCTTGTCTTCAAAATACTGAGAAAAAAACAGCTGTCAACTTAGAACTGTATGCCCAACTAAACTTTTATTCAAGAATGAAGGCAAAATAGACTTAGATAGCAAAAACTGAGTGTCAATAGACTCTCACTAAAGAAATTCCTAAAGGAATTACTTCAAGAAGGTGTGAAAGAAAATAAAACAAAATGAAGTAACCTGGGCTTAGCAGCTTAAAATGGAGTCAAAGAGCTATGCATACAGAAAGACCCTTATGTCATCCACAAAATCTGGAAACTGTTATAAGCAAAACTAAGCAGCTAACAAAACCATTCTCTTTCTGAAAAAACAAGACCTATTTCCAAGACCCTGGCCCTAACCAACATTTCCTTTTTTTCTTCTTTTTCTTTCTAAAAACCCTTTCCTGACAGCCCCAACTTGGGACACAATTTAGGTTGCTACCTGAATCTGTGCACCCCAGATTGCAATTCTAAGACCCAAATAAATACTTTCATTGCTTTATATCTCAGTTTGTAGTTTCTTGGTGGATGAAGGAAAATGATCACAGATAGAAGGAATGAGATACAAAAAGGAATCACCAGCAAAAAAAGTGGGTAAATACAAATGCATACTGATTGTGTGAAACAATAATAATATATTAATAATTATTAATAACGTTTACCTGAGTGAATCAGATAAAACTAAAAATACTGAAGTACGTAAGATTTTGTTTGTTTGAAAAAAAGATACAACTTTAGATGGATTGTATGGGCATGTGAATATGTTCAATAAAATTGCTTTTAAAAAGGTACTATAACTTGCCATGTGACCCTGCAATACCACTACTGGGTATATACCCAGAAGAACTGAGAACAGTGACATGAACAGACATCTGCACACCGATGTTCATAGCCACATTATTCACCATTGCCAAAAGCTGGAAACAACCCAGGTGTCCATCAACAGATGAATGGATAAACAAACTGTGGTCTATTCACACAATGTAAGAAGAAATGAAGTCATAAAGCATATGATAACATGGATGAACCTGGAGGACATTATGTTGAGTGAAGCAAGCCAGACACAAAAGGACAAATACTGTATGAATGCATTACTATGAACCAAATATATTGTGTAGGGGGGCGGATATGGCTCAAATGGTTGGGCGTCTGTCTGCCATATGGAGGGACCTGGGT